>ML788725.1:11232-34289 GCA_009831015.1 Picea engelmannii
TAATACCTTGACTTAGATTTTGATCAAAGGTTAGTATGATGGTCATAGCTACAACATGAAACACTGATCAAAATAATGTCATAACAAATAGATGCATATCTGAATAATCACACCTAGGTTGCATAATTCCTATGAATGTGTTGGATCTTGAGATCCTTCTGAATCTATGGCAAGAGATCCCTTCTCCTGCAAATACCCTTTAAAGCTTAACAATTTAAACATATGTGAGTACATACCTCTGATAGCATTTGCAAGTAGTGGCACCATCTTGTAGCAGCGGCAATGATCACCAACTCTTAAAAACTTCAAGGGTGACTGCAACTGGTACTATTGTTGATACTTCAACTAGTACTGCAACTGCAATTGATACCGCAACTGGTTCTGAAACTGCAACTGCAGCTGCAACTTAGGGTTTTATGAGGAAACCCTAATTTTTCAAACTTCAAATTTTGAAATTCTAATCCAGGGGATAGATGCGTTGAGCTAAGGCGAGTAAGCTGGTGCAGTCAGATTTCTGAAAATCCAAATTTTACCCCCTCAAACTTGACCATCAGATTTCTGGACTGGTGGTTCTGGTTTTCTGGTACTTCTGGTACTCTGGTACTTTTGGTACTTTTTGAAAACTAGGGTTTCACTTTCCAGGAGATCTACCCACTGAAAAGGTGCACTGAAGGTGCCAAAGAATTCATTGGGTCAGGGCACACTTTTCTAGATGGTTTTGAGGCTGAAAATCTTCTTCAATAAAAAGCCTTAATTTTCATGTACGACAACAATGACGTTTTTCTTCTTCTTGTGAAATATACTCTCTTCAGCTTAGCTCTGATACCATGTTAAGGTTTAAGTTATTATTAGGTTTCTTTTCAATTTACTAGATAGCCATAGCATAGATAGGATCACTAAGAAATACACAATCACAAGAGACACATCATTTATTCTGGGAAACCCTCATGGGGGAGAAAACCAAGCAAAAACTTCCTTAATATAGATAGCCAATACAATGCCAGGAGATAACTCAAACAATACAGAAAGTCCTCTTCCAAGAATGCACCTCTCTCTCTCTTCCTTCTTCTCCAACTGCAGCTCCAAACTTACGCTCTGATGAACAAGTGAGTGAATGAACAAATGAGGCGCTAGCCTCTCTTATTTATACAATCTGACAGGCATTGAACTGAGGTGTCTTTTCACTTGCAGGGTCGACTTCCCAATCTGGGTGGTTATAATCACTTTAATATATTCTGGGGCCGACTTCTCATTTAGCCTATTACAATTAGGGTTTGACCAATCCACAAAAGGGGATATGGTCATTTACAATACCCAACATGATCAATCCACAAAAGGGGATTGATCTAATGAATAATACATCAATAATAAATAGAATACTCTTTGCAGTTACAATAATTCAACAGGTGGTACCATCTAATAGTAGCGGTGATAGGTAACAAACCTTCAAAACTTTAGAGGTGATTCAACTTTAAGGTTGGCCAACACTTTACAAAATCTTTCACTGCAACTGGTACTTTAACTGTAACTTAGGGTTTTATGAGAAAACCCTAACTTTTCAAACTTCAAATTTTGAAATTTTGATCCAAGGGCTAGATGCGTTGAGCTGAGGTGAGTAAGTTGCTGCAGTCAGATTTCTGAAAATCCAAATTTTACCTCTTAACAGTGAGCTTGCGTAAATCTGGACTAGTACTTCTGGTATTGGTTCTGGTTTCCTAGTTTTTTCTGGTTTTCTAATTTTCTGGTACTTCTAGTTTTTTGGTTTTCTGTTACCGGTCAAAAACTAGGGTTTGACTTTCTGGAGGCTCTATCCATTGAAAAGGTGTGCTCATGCTACCAAAAGATTCACTAGGGTAGGGCACACTTTTCTAGATGGTTTTTAGGCAAAACTTCCTCTCCAACAAAAAGCCCTAATTTTCTTGTATAGCAACAATGACATTTTTGCTTATCCAGTGAAAGGTGCTCTCTTCAGCTTAGTTCTGATACCATGTTAAGTTTCAAGCTATTATTATTTTTCTTTTCAATTTACTAGATAACAATAGCATAGGTAGGATCACTGAGAGAAACACAATCTCAAGATACACATCATTTATCCTGGGAAACCCTCATGGGGGAGAAAACCCAGCAAAAACTTCATTAATATAGATAGCCAATACAATGCCAAGACAATGAACCAAAACACTAGAGAATATCCAACACTGAACACTGCGCCTCTCTCTTCCTTCTTCTCCCAATTGTAGCTACCAAACTTGTGCATTGGATGAGTGAATGAGTGAGTGAGATAATGAGGTGTTGGCTTCCTTTATTTATACAAACTAGTAGGCGTTGGAAAGGTGTCTCTTCACTGGGCAGGACCGACTTCTCAATTTGCATAATACAATTAGGGCTTGACCAATCCGCAAAAGGGAATTTGGTCAATTACAATGTCTGACATGATCAATCCACAAAACGGGATTGATATAATGAATAATGACTCAATAATAAATAGAATACTCTTTGCAGTTACAATATTTCAACACCTTGGTTGGCTATTGGTTCTAGGGTTTGCTTCCGGAATTATTATGTATGTCAAGGTTAAGGTGCTCGGGGGTGGCCTTTGTGCCTATGGTTGGGTGACAATATTTCTATATTGTCTATGGTGAAATGAACACATCTATTTTTCTAACACTATGGGTACCAGAAATCAGGAGGAGTGTGCTCTCAGACTCATAGATTGAGAAGAAAGGCTACCATGTATTGTTACGGGATGGACAGGTGTTATTTGTGCCAAGAGGATCTAGCTTCGTATCAGCACCGGTTCTTGGAGTTAGAGAGAGCAACCTGTATAGGTTGAAAGGCCAGCCTATGCGAGTTATGGCCAACAGTAGCAGAGTGACAGAGATCAAGGAGCAGACAACTTTGAAGCTTGTATAGACTTAGAGGGTGCCCGACTTCAGAAGGAGTCAGCAGATTTAGAGGGAGTTAGTGGGCTCAGAGGGAGAGTCAACCATTCAAAGGGAGTCTACCTTCAGGTTCATATGGAAGAGAGACATCTTCCAAGACTGATAGGAAGGTGTCATGGGTTGAGGAAGTCAGGCAGGAGGCTCAGAAGCAGGAGGCTTCTAGGAGAAGCATGTCTTCCTAGGAAGGACCATGCCATACAACAGGTTTTGTTTCCGTGACAAAGGGAGTAGCCAATTAGGAGGATTGGAGTGCAGTTGTGGTAGTAGATCCAATGCAGGAGGCAAAGCTACTTCTAGTATGGGAGAGAGAGATACGTACAAATGATGGAGGATGGAAAATGTTGGCACAGGGGCAGACCCAGGGTTCAACTCTAGTAGTGCACCAACAAGCCCTAACTACTAGCCATTTCGGCAACACTTGCGAAGCAGATGCAGTCTCACCCGAAGTAGCAATAGGGGGTTGTAGGGCACAGGTGTCTACAACGAGAGGAAATGCAAAGTGGATCCAGGGTAGCAACACACAACAATATAGATATTATTTATCACTCTTACGCTTACTTCGCAAGTTATACCTCAGATATAACACAACAATGCAATAACAGGATAACAGATGGAAAATAACACAGTATCAATCACAAAGAACAATAAGATATACGTGGTTCACCCTCTCCCTAGGGCTACGTCCACAGAACTATGTTTATTGATATATTAAATGGAAACATATAGTTCTATATGTACACTTAGCTTGCAGATTTCTCTCTCTTTCTCTCTTCCTCTTCCCTCCCTGCGCACCCAGCTGCAGGGTTGATCTTCGCACCCAACTGAAGATCTTACAATACAGTCTCAATACTATTCTCAACAACAATAATCAACAATGAACAACAACAACCATAGTATCAACGAACCAACTTAAGAACGAACCCTCCCAGGTCATCTAGACCTTTATTTATACATTACATGGCAAAAGTCTAGGTGTCAAAACCCTAGATCCAAAACCCTAGGTGCTTAAACCCTAGGTCAAATTGACTTGTGCTTTCAGGGCTTTGCTAGCATGTCCTTCCTCCTTTTCCGCGCGATGCTCCAAAGCACTCGTTGATATCTTTTTCCGCTTGTTGAGTTATCCATAATCCCTTTTTTTTGTTGCTTTGTCTTCCTCGATCTTCTCTTCCAATGGATAGATTTTCCTTTACTTTGCTCCTTCTTTTCTTCTTCTTTAACCACTTCAACCCCTCATCGGTTTATGTTCCTTCCGGGTAGTTCGTACTTCACCTTTCTTCCTTAACCAAGGGCCAACAGGCCCCCAACACTCACATGTGACTCGTCCCGAGTCACTGCAAGATTGAACCTACCATATCACTTCAACTGCAGACTGCGCGGAGCAGCCTGTGTTTTCTGCTATGTCCCTCCCTATTGTGTGCAGACTGTATTTTCTGTGTCTGGTACCCAATTTCAACTGCACCTGGTACCTAGACCCCTCTTCCTTTTCTTTTACTAAGAGTTGCGAGGCAGCTGGTTGTCATAATACAATTTCAACCGGCTCCCATTTACCAAACCTTCTTTTCATTCTCCATTAAGGGTCTTCAACTGTGCAACTCCTCCTTCTGTAACATAGACAACCTCAAATGGCCCTAGCCAATGTGTCATGAACTTCCATGGATGCTTCATGAACTTGATGTCATATAACAATACCAGATCTTTGTGCTTTAATGCCTTCCTCTTGATATGTTTGTCATGATAAGCCTTCTCCCTTTCTTTCTATACATGTTGATGAAATCCTGCAATGAACCTGTCTTCCTCTAGTTCCAGTAACTGCGCAAGCCTGTCTTGAACAACACCTATGTCATCCATACCTGTAAATGTTGCAATTCTTAAACTAGGAACCAAATATTCCATAGGTACCACTGCTTCCAAGCCATATACCAACTTAAATGGGGTCTGTGTTGTCATCTTCTTGCAAGTAGTTCGATAAGCCCACAATACTACTGAAATTCTTAAATCCCAATCATCTCGGTTGACACTACAAATCTTAGTCAGTGTTGTCTCCAAGATCTCATTGAAAGCTTCGACTGTACCATTCGCCTGCGAGTGGTATGGAGTGCTCTTCTGATGATGAACTTCAAATTCCTGAGTCAAGGCTTCAGTAGTTTTGTTGATGAAGTGTGTGCCTTAATCACTCATGAGGATCTTCGGGCATCCAAACCTGGTTATAATATCCTCAAAGATGAACTACGCAGTTGTAGCTGCACTACAGTCCTTAATTGCTCTTGCTTCTGCCCATCTGGTCAAATACTTTGTCATAGTGATAATGTATCTAGCTCCTGTGCTCCTTCCTGGTGGGTTAATAGGTCCCACAAATTCAATGGCCCACTTCTCGAATACTTGTAATGTTAATTGCAGTGCCAAAGGCATTTCATCCCTTCGAGAAGGCTTTCCTACTCTTTGACATACATCGCAGGCTCTATAGTATTCCTTAGCATTTTATGTAAAGTAGGCCACCAGAGGCCAGCGTTGAGAACCTTCTGCTTTGTTGCTTTCCCTGCATAATGTCCTCATGCGATGCCTTCGTGTGCTTCTCCAAGAATCAGTGGTCTTTCTACCTCCATAACAGATCTCTTCAAGATCTCATTTGGTCCCATCTTATACAACTGTCCAGCTATAAGTTGAAATTCAGATGCGCGGACTACTAGTTGTTTCTTCTGAATGATTGTGTACTCGCGAGGTGCCATTCCTGTGGACAGGAACTAAACTATCTCGGCGAAGTGATCATCTACTTTTATGATGGCCAACAACTGTGCATCTGGTAGTGTATCCTCCAGACTAGTAGGTTCCTCTCCATGTTCCAACCTGGATAAGTGGTCAGGTCCTTTATTTATTCTTCTTGGCTTAACCAGAATCTCAAATTCCTGGAATAGTAGTAGCCATCTGCATATTCTTCCCCCCAACACTGGCTTGTTGACTAAGTACTTTAAAGCAGAATGGTCAGTGAACATCTTAAAATGTCCTCCTAGCAAATAGTGTCTAAATTTCTGCAGTGCATATACCATAGCCAAGCCTTCTCTTTCAGTCGTAGTATAGTTCCTTTCAGCTGTAGAAAGTTTCCTGCTTGCAAAGGCTATAGGGTGGTCAATGTCTTCTACACCCGGTTGTGCTAAAACTGCTCCTAATTCAATCAACGAAGCATCAACGTCAACATTTAACTCCTTACTCTAGTCTGGAAAAACCAAGACTGGCGCAGTGACCATTTTCTTCTTTAGTGTGTCGAAACTCTGTTGGCATTCTTCTGTCCATTGGAACTTACTATATTTATTTAATAGTTTCTCCATGGGTGTTGTTATCTGTGCATACCCCTTAATAAACTTCCTATAGTATCCTGTGTGCCCCAATGTAGTGCGCAGCTGTCTAACTGAAGTGGGAGGAGGCAGATCAACAATGATGGAAATCTTGGAAGGATCCACCAACAATCCCTGCTTACACACAATGCATCCTAGCAGCACTCCAAAGGGTGAAAAGAAAATACATTTTTTTAAATTCAGGGCAATCTGACATTTCCTGCACTTATCTAACATCAATCTCAAACATTCAATGTGGTCTTTCAGTAGGCTAAAGACAGTCCAATCATCAAAATAAGCTTCCAAGAACTTGTGTAAGAAGTCCTTAACTACTTCGACCACCACCCAGGAAAAGATGGTTGGTGCATTCTTCAAGCCAAAGGGCATCACTGTGTATTGGAAAGAACCCCATTCTGTTGCAAATGTGGTATTATGTCGATCTTCCTTAGCAATCATGATCTGGTGATAACCTGAAAATCCATCTGTGAATGAGTAGACCTCCTGTCCTCCTACATTGTCTAGAACTTCATCGGTAAAGGGTGTAGGGAATGGATCATGTAGGCATGCATCATTCAGTTTCCTTAAATATACACAAATTCTAATTTCTCTTGTCTTTTTATCTTGGACCACCATAGGGCTAATCCATTCAGATTCTTCAACAGGTTCTATGATTCCTACTTCCAACATTCTATCCAATTCAATCCTAACTTTATGCTTATATTTAGGATTCAGTCTGTAAGGTCTTTGCTTAATAGGTCTCTGCTTAATAGGTCTTGCATCTGGTCTCAAGGGGATCTTCATTTCTCCCATGGGCCCTTTAATGCCCTTCATGTCTGTGAACTTGGTTGGAAACAAGTCCTAGTATTCATGCAATAGCTCTGTGATCTTGCTAATAGTAGCATCATCCCAATAGTCTCCAACATTTTCTAATTTAGGTGTTTTCTCTGTTCCAATATTAACTTTCTTAATTTTAATGGGTTGTCCAATAAAAGGTAATTCAATCTCTAGCCCTTCTATGTCTCTGTGACCTTCAGTTTCTGCAATGTTTACATCTCTAGGGTCATCATCCTCATCAGCAATAATATTGTAGCAATCTTGTAACTGTTGAATAGGCGCAGTCCATTCATCTCCTTCTTGGGACAAAGGGAGGTTAGGTGCCTCCTCAAAGACCTTTTGTCTTATCATTTGTAAAGCCTTATCTATTGTAGGGTACTGACTCTCAAATAAAAACATAGCTATAAAGTTCTGAGTCATTCCATACCAGTCTGTAGTAATGAGGTGCAGTTCTGCTTGAAGATACCAATTGATAGGTGTGGTATCCAAGGTGTCAATGAACTTATGCACCCATTGTTCTTTAGGAGTGTTTCTCCAAGCCTCCTCACAACTTCGCATGTGGTCCTTAGGACAACTCTGACCTGTGTATCGAACTTCGCATCCTTTTGCTTGGTCTGAAAAGCGCAATGTCAATAATGTGAGACATTGTGTCCACTCCGCGATGTTCTTGTTATGTGCTCCCCACCATCTAGCTGGTGTGGCTTTCAAGGCTTCATCCAGTGCCAACATCCTTTGTTGTACTAGTACTATTTTCTCAAATTCAGCTAGAAATGTCTTTAAATGGTTTAAACCATCAAATGTTGGAAGATTACTTACTTTTGTGCCAATCCAGCGAACTTCTCTGGTCAATCTGGCACATCGTTGTGTGGAGACTTCATACATTTTGTTCTACCAATTTTCCAAGGCTTCTTATGAATCTGACGAACATGCACTTTCACTTCGCCAGCTGAGATTTCCATCTACTGCAGGATTAATGTAATCCTATTGTCTTGTTGTCAGTTTGTAAATGTTCTCTAGCTCGTATGTGTGGTCTTCTTCCCTGATAGGTTATGTGTATCTGCGACCTTCATCTGGGTCCAGAGGTGCAATGACTTTAAGGCCATTACCCTCAAATGTCATTCTTCTCTTCTTTAAGTCGACAACAGTCGAATTGTTGAAAGCCTAATCAATTCCTAATAGTGCAGGATAGGGACAGCTATCATCAACAATTTCAATCACTTTGCAATCTGCAAATGTCCTTATCCCATCAATGTCTACAGGGACATTCTCTAGTCTTCCAAAAGGGCTCACCGCCTGCTGATTAGCCATCTTGAGCCTAGGTTTTCCCATTAGTGCCCAAGTCCACTTCGTCATAACATTGACTTCTGATCCTAAGTCGAGGACCACATAGTCCACATCATAGTCTCCAATCTGAGCACTAAGGTGTAATTCCTTGTTTGTTCTCCTTTTCCTTGATACTTGATTCACAGCTCTACTTAGCATAGGGTCTATTCTCCCAATTTCATACTGTCTCACGAGGTGTTGTAACTCTTGTATAGCCTTTTCATCTTTAATCAAATTGATGCAGGTATATAAAAAGTCCATGAGCTTGTTTACCTCTTTTCCTTGTCTAGCTAGGGCAAACTGATCAAATGTTGGTGGCATTTCACATTCCCTTACTTCTGGTTGTACCTTAGATGAAGAAGTTTGTTCTCCTACAATTTTTTTCCTTGCTTCCTCAAAAGTATGTCTCTTCCTCCTTGGATCAAACAAATGTGTCTTATTTGCAGCTCTCTTGATCCATGATCCTTCTGCAGTCTTTCCTAGGGTCACTCTATCTTCTCCTGTAACAGCGCCTCCTCTAGTAATAACAACGACTCTAGGGTCTTCACCGTGAGATTCTACTGATATTAATTGTACTTGTTGGTTTCCTCCTCGCCTCTCTTGGAGTTTGGCCAACAATACTGGACAATCTTCGATGACATGATCAAACGAGTTACAATAGTTGCAAGTGGTACAAGGGTTTTGACAATCCCTTGCCAAATGTCATGGTTGTGTGCAGTTATAACAAATAATCTGACCTCTACCTCRTCCTCTTCCTCTGAATCCACCACGAGGGTTGAAGYTTCCTCTTCCTAGGGAGCTGAACTGCGCATTATTTCCTTCTTGTTGTGTTTCTCCTTGAATCCTATATGTATCCCTTGATCTTTCATGCATGAGATCATAAKCCCTACAATCCTTCTCATCATGTCCCACAGACTTACAGAATGTGCAGTAAAGATTGGTAGGTGTCTGGACATATTTTTKCATATAATAACATTCACCGGGACGATGTCTAKTTCTACATACCTCGCACTAGGGTACAGTAGCCTGCTTCAAAGGACTAGGTGCTCCAGAGGCCAAGTATTCATGAAATAGGGGACAGTGCTCCTTGTCATGATCCTCTGATTTAMATCTGATACACCAGATATCTTCTCTTTTCTCTTTTCCTTTGTCTTTCTTCATATCCTCGACCTGTAAAGATAAACTAGTTAGTTGATTCAAAATTTGACTCATACTTGGGTTGGATTCTCCTACAGGGGTTGCTTCTAGTTTCATGGTGATCTCCAATGTTTCAGCCTGCGAAGCGACTTTTTGTTGCATCAAGGGAACTCTAATGTGTGGCAAGAGAGAAGCAATGAACCATTCTTTATTCTGTTCATCTAGAATCTGAAAACTCAAACGACATGTCAGAGTCTTAAACCTCTGATCAAACTCCCAAACAGGTTCAGTGACCTTCTGCTTGATCTCTTTCAGCTCTGTAATGCATTGTGACTCCGACTTAGGTTTCTTGAATTCTGCACTCAATGCAGTCTTGATAGCATTCAGCGGTTTAGGCTGTCCAGGTCCTGAAACAAACTTCATATACCAGTTCAGAGCGCGATCCCTCAAGGTAGTACTAAACTGAGTTCTCTTAACAGCTTCGTCAATGACTTGCTTAATGCTCCAAACAGCTTCGCATAAGAACTAGTGTTGGTCAAGGTCTTTAGATCCGTCTCCTCTAAAGATAGGTAACCTCATTTCATCTTCCATAGATCTTCCTTGGTTTCTCGATGGAGTATGTGTTAAACTACTGGTAACAGTACTCTGATTGTTCTGACTACTCTGGTTACTTTGGTTACTTAATGCTTCTAAAACAACATGAGGAGTAATAGTACTTACTTCAACAGTAGGCGCAGTGCCTGAAGTTTCTGGCTCTCCTTGGCGAAGTTCTTCGGTCTGTACTTCCTCTATTCTTGCGGACTCTGAATACTCTTTGTCTATTAGATCTGCTTCTTCTCCATTGTAGAATCCCTCCTCTCCGTAGTTTTGCTTAAATAGGTTCGCAAGAGGAACCTCCCTGAACGGTCTCCCACTACACGTGTGTCCAGCCTTTGTGTCACTGTCGTTGTCTGAATTCTTGAACATTAGCTTCACTGTATCTTCAGGATATTATTCTCATGCAATAGCATCTTAATCCTTAGCTTTAAAAAGTGTAGGAACTTTTGGTGCAGAGCCCCCTTCACTCCTAAGGGATGTGCGACCTCCCGGTCTAGGATCAATCACAAAACCGAGTCTGATTGACTCTTCAGTCCCTCAAGGACCTTCAATCAATGGAATAGGCCCCCCTCCTTCTTAAGACGCAAGTTCTATGGAACCCGCAGGCTTCTCCTTAACGCTTTTAAAGCTTTAGCGTATTCAGGCGCTAGCTCTCCTGGTTAAGCCCCTCCCTCTATGTGACCAAGGTTGTGACCAGTCGCCTAAATGAAAGGCGCTTCGCGGTTTCGCGACTTTGCGTCTCACGAAGTTCGCTTGCTCGTCCTTCCGAACCCCAAACTTGCGAGTTCTGCTTGTCAGATCAACGATCCACAATCCCCGCGATCCAACGGTCCAGATCTCCTTTTCGCGTATTGGGACTTCGCGTTTCACGAAATTGGAAGGTTGATCACCTCTCTCCTCCGATCCCCGATATCCCGAAATTCATGTGCGCTAGATCAACGGCTCAGATCAACTCTTCGTGAATCGGGACTTCACGTTTCGCGAAGTTGGAAGATCGTTCACCTCCCTTCTCCCAACATCCGAACTCCTGATATCTCCCTGGACAATCAACGGTCCAGATTTCTCATTCAATCAACGGCTGTGATCAAATCGCAATTTCAAGATTTGCGAGTTCTTATAACTCTGCCTTTTGACTTCTCTGAGTCACGAGTCAGCGAAATGTTGATCTCTCGCCACGAGTCCCCCTTGACAATGAATGGTTCCGATGATTTTGGAACTTCGTAAGTCCAATTCTCCTGTACACTTTCAAAGCTTTAATGTTAGTGCACTTTACCTTGATCGGATGGCTACGATCCTTAGGCACGCAGATTGGACGGCTGAGATCCTTTCTTTGCGCCCTGATCGAACAACTGAGATATTTTCTCTGACGCTCAGATCGAACGGTTGAGATCTTTTCCTTTGCACTCACTCCTCGTTGTTCAGACGTTGATCGGACGGTCCAGATCTTTTCCCCTGAGCTTACGCTTTCTGCTAACTTAGAATATTTTCGAAAGATGTAAAGGTTTCGACCTTTATCCTTCCTGTGAGTCCGTTTCTTGGGTCTCATTCGCACTTCCTGGAAAGTGTTGTCCCTCCTGAGCTTGATCTCCTCAAAGATTTCAATCTCCCAAGCACTTCTCTCTTTTCCGAGAAATTCGTCAAACTCATATCCAAAGATTCTTGAAAAGAATTATTTCTCGCCTTCCTGGTGTTCCTCTATTCTTGTCCTTCGACTTCTTTACGGAGTCGCTTCGACTCTTCGTCGAATTCCAGACCTGTGCACTCTTTGCAAAAGATCTTTACACGAGATTTGAGTTCTTGCGACGACTCTGCACACCTTGTGGCAGTCGCTTTACAGTTCCTGCAAAGAAACCTTATGATGTTCCTCATGAGCTTACGAGTCGAGACAGACTCAGTCAACGCACTCCTTGCGGACTGTGTGCACACCTCACACCGGCTCACGAGGAAAAGCGATTTAAATTTTATGCAGGCATTTCAAAGATATACACACCTGTAACAAAATTCATGTATTCTTGAATAAACACAATAACAGGGAAACTACAAACAACAACTTCACACATTTGATCAATTTTCCTCTGTTATCTTCATTCAAAATCAAGAAAATGGTTACAGTAAAATTCAAACAGCAATCATTGCTCTGAGATTCCTACTTGCTCACAACTATTGTAACCCTTCTTTAGGGCGTACAAAACCTCTCTTTATACAAAAGAAACAAACTAACTGCTACCTAATTGTGGTTACATCGAGACTAGGGTTAAATTGTCGAGTCACGCGTGCTCATTTTGTCTACGCGCGTCATCTTTCCTTTTATTGTTTTCTATCGACTTCAAAAAATTTGCAGTGTTGGCTACTATTCGAGACTCCAGATTGGTCCTCAGACGTTGAGTTGTCATGCCACATGTATTTGTTGACGATGCTCTTGCATCATACTCCCCTGGGCAAAAATTCATGGACTCATGTCCATGAGCTCCTGCACTGACTTTCCATGCTTCTGGATATCAGCTTCACTCTCCCAATTGGCATCTTCTATTGGATGTCCCTTCCACTTGACCAGAAACTCAAAATAGGTCTTCCTTCGGGTCTTCTTACCAATCCTCTGATCAATGATATTTTCCATCTGTGGTTTTTCTGCTATAGGCATTTGTTTCTCCCATTGAATCTTCTCTTGATCTGTTGATCCCTCTGTGTCATCCTTCCTATAAGGATATAGGTCTGAGACGTTGAATATGGGTGATATGCCCACATCATCTGGCAGCTCGATCTCATAGGCGTTTGCGTCAAACTTCCTCAAGATCTTACATGGCCCTATCTTCTTCATCTTTAGCTTGTTATATGTCCCCCCTTGGGAACCTCTCCTTCCTGAGATGTGCTAGAACCTAATCTCCTATTTCAAATTGAAGTTCTATGCGATGTTGATCAGCTCTTCGTTTGTACTCTTGGCTAGAATTATGCAACTTCCCTCTGATCTGGCTATGGAGCTTCTGCATTTCTGCAGCAAAATCTTCTGCTCCAACGCTCCTGATATCACTCTGTTCCAAGTCTCTCAACTCAGATACTCCCCTGGGTTGCATTCCATACAATATTTCAAACGAGCTCTTCCCAATGCTCATGTTTGGTGAGTCATTGTATGCAAACTCTGCTTGTGGAAGAATCTGATCCCACTGATTATGGTGCTCGGTGACCAGACTCCTCAATAAGTTTCCCAAACTTTTGTTTACCACCTCAGTCTATCCATCTGTCTGAGGGTGATAAGCTAAGCTGAAGGACAAATCTGTCCCTAACTTCTTCCATAGTGTTCTCCAAAAATGACCAACAAATTATGTGTCTCTGTCCGAGACAATGCTTCTGGGTAGGTCGTGAAGTCTCACAACTTCCTTAAAGAATAGATTCGCAACATGCGTTGCATCACTGGTCTTCTAGCATGGGATAAAGTGTGCCATCTTTGAAAATCTATCCACCACCACAAATATGGAATCCCATCATCTTTGCGTTCTTGGCAGTCCCAACACAAAATCCATGCTTATTGCATCCCAAGGCCTCTCTGGTATGGGCAATGGTTGATACAATCCAATGTTTTGTCTTTTACCTTTTGCATGTCAGCAGATTCTACATCTGTTCACGAATTTTATCACATTTGCTCTCATACCTGGACAATAGTATGAACTGCTCAACTATGCAAATGTCTTACCGTGGCCGAAATGTGCAACCAATCCTCCACTATGTTTTTCCTTCAAAAGGTCATCCCTCATTGAGTATTTTGGTATGCACAATTGATTGCCCTTGAACAACAATCTCTCTTGAATCATATGCTCTATCCACTGGCTTCTATCTCTCAGCACAGGATTCGCACATGCTTTGTATGCTTCCTTGAAATCTGGATCATCATTGTACATTTCCTCAAGGTGTTCGAACCCTAAGGTCTTTACCTCAAATTCCTACAGAATCAAACATCTCCTGCTCAATGCATCAACAACTTTGTTAGCATTCTCAGCAATATGTTTTATGACAAAAGTAAAATTTTGCATTAACTCAATCCACTTTGCATGCCTCTGATTCAATTTTTCCTGTCTGGTTATGAATTGTAAAGTTTGGTCATCGCTATACAAGACAAATTCTTGTGGGACAAGGTAATGTCTCCATTTCTTCAAGGCTTGGATTATGGCATAAAACTCCTTGTCATAGGTGAAGTATTTTCTCTTAGTCTCATTTAGCTTCTCGTTGAAGTAAGCAACAGGTCTATTGTCCTGGCTCAAAACTCCTCCAATTGCAACGCCACTTGCATCACATCTCACCTAAAATGTCTTCTCAAAATTTGGCAAGACCGGAATTGGTCGCTCTGTTATTTTCTCCTTCAGTATATTGAATCTCTTCTCGGCCTCCTCTGTCCATTTAAAAGACTTGTGCCTTTTCTTCACTGTATCCATCATTGGTGCACAAATTCCATTGAAATCTCTGATGAACTTCCTATAGAAACTCGCTAATCCATGGAAGCTTCTTACCTCAAACATGCTCATGGGTGATGACCATTCTTTGATTGCTTTCACCTTCTCTGGATCCATCTTCAGTTCATTTGAAGAGATCACAAAACCCAAGTAAATGAGTTATGTCTTATAAAAGAGGACTTCTTCAGGTTTATCAACAGTTTCTCCTGTTGTAGCCTCCTCATCACTAGTGTCAGGTGCCTCAAATGTTCCTCTTTAGTCTTGTTAAAGATCAGTATATCATCTAGATACACAACCATGAACTTGCCAATGAAATCTTTTAGTATTTCATTCATCAACCTCATAAAAGTACTTGGGGCATTGGTTAAGCCAAATGGCATAACAAGCCACTCATACAAACCTTCATTTGTCTTAAAGGTTGTCTTCCACTCATCACCTTCCATCTTTTTGATCTGGTGATATCCACTTTTCAAATCTATCTTAGAAAAGAAATTTGCTCCACTTAAACAGGCCATCAAATCATATATTATTGGCAAAGGGAATCTATACCCGATAGTGATCTTGTTGATGGTTCTCGAGTCTGTACACATTCTCCATCCTCCATCTTTCTTTGGACTCAACACAGTTGGTATTGCGCATGGACTCAAGCTCTCTCTAACCAAACCCTTGTCTAACAATTCCTGGACTTGGTTCTTTACYTCCTCATTCTCTCGAGGTGYCAGTCTGTACACTGCTTTGTTTGGTAGACTTGCTCCTAGTATCAAATCGATATGATGGATGATACTTATGATGGGTGGCAACGAGTTAGGCAGCTCATCCACCACTATGTCAGCAAAATTATCTAACAATTCCTGAACTTCTTCAGGCAAATCATTTATCGAAGTACTAGTAAGGATAACTCTGGGTTTCCTCACCACAAYAAACTGCATCTCTTATTCTTTCTTGACTTCTTTCAGGAGTTCCTTCCCGCTCATGAAAAGTATGCTTGTGATGGCTTCCCCTTTCACTTTCTTCTCTTCTATTGGCAACAACATGTGTGTCCTACCATTCTTCTCCAAGGTGTATGTATTCTTCCTCCCATCATGAATGACATTCCTGTCAAACTGCCATGGTCTTCCCAATAAAATATGGCATACATCCATGGAAATTACATCACACATAATTTCATCTCTATATCCTCCTATCTTAAATTCAACCAATCATTGTTTAGTAACCATTACTTGGTGTCCTTTCTGCAACCATGAGACTTTATATGGCTCTGGGTGTGCAGTTGTCTCCAGCTCCAATTTCTCCACCATCTCCGTGGATACTAAGTTATGAGTGCTCTCATTGTCAATGATCACCTTGCATACTCTGTCTTTAGTCTTGCAAGCTGTCCTGAATAGATTGTTCCTCTGTACTGGCCTTTAAACTTCTGCCTCTTGTTTTAAGAGAACCTTTCTCATCATCAGGGATGTTCCATCCTCTGCTCATTCTGCTTCAACATTCCCTCTTTGTTCTTCTGAAATGTGAGCTTCTCCTCTTTCTTTCTTTTTCTGGGGCATTCCCAAGACATATGCCCTGTCTTTCCACAGGCATAACACCTTATTCCTCCTCTACCTCTTCCTCTAGAAGAGTTTCTTCCACCACCCTGTCTTCCTCGGGAACTTCCTCCTCTTTCTGAGTGACTGTGTGGAGTTTCAGCCTCGTCCTTGGAATTATGCGCTTTTTCATGGGCAACTCCCTTGCCTTTGTTCGAGGCTGAGATTTTACCTCTACCTCGTTGGCTTTGTTTTATGGCCAACTTCTCTTCTGCCTTCAGAGCGAACTGATAAGAATCCTCCATTGTCCTTACCGACATCATGATGAGCTCATCCTGGATTTCATACCTAAGGCCATTTATATACCTGGCAACTTTTTCTTCATCCCTCTCTCTTTGTCCAACTCTGATGTTCAGATTGTAGAACTCCTCTGTGTATTCTTTAACTGTCATACCCTTCTGTCTCAGGTTCTGTAGCTTCTTGAACAGATTGATCTGATAATCTTTGGGCATGAATTTAGCCTTCAGCTTGGCTACCATTCTGTCCCAATTCTTTATCTTTTGTTTGCCTCTACTTCTCCTCTCAGCCTGCAGTTCATCCCACCACAGTGGTGCATGTCCTTTAAGCCTGGTGACAACATGTCTCACCCTTTTCTCCCCATCGACATCTTCGTAATCGAAATATTTGTCCATGGACCTTATCTAATCCAGCAGCTCTTCATAATCCAAATTGCCTTCATACATTAAGACCTCTATCTTGGTTCTATCTCCCAATCTAACAACTGCTCTTAGCAAGCGTTCTTCGGCAACGTTTTCCCCTGCAGCTTATTCGGCTTCTACATCTTCACTCTCTGCATCGCTGACGTCTCTGCATCAGGTGCTCTTCTCTGCGCTGCTTCCATCGCTTCCAACCTTGCACGAAGTTCTCGCATCTCTCTTTCTACAACACAATTGGTTAAAGGTGGCTCCCCTCGTCTCCTCGGTGGCATTGTGTTGATTGTCTCTCACACACAGAGTACAACTTCGAGTTCTTTTTCCCCTTCGCCTGAAATCTACAGACGAAAATCATCTCTGATACCACTTGGTGCAGGCCCCCCTTCACTCCTAAGGGTTGTGCGACCTCCCGGTCTAGGATCGATCAAGAAACTGAGTCTGATTGACTCTTCAGTCCCTCAAGGACCTTCAATCAACGAAATAGCCCCCCCTTCTTCTTAAGACGCAAGTTCTATGGAACCTGTGGGCTTCTCCCTAACGCTTTTAAAGCTTCAGCATATTCAAGCGCTAGCTCTCCTGGTTAAGCCCCTCCCTCTACGTGACCAAGGTTGTGACCAGTCGCCTAAACGAAAGACGCCTCGCGATTTCGCGTTTCGCGACTTCGCATCTCACGAAGTTCGCTTGCTCATCCTTCCGAACCCCGAACTTGCAAGTTCTGCTTGTCAGATCAACGGTCCACAATCCCTGCGATCCAACGGTCCAGATCTCCTTTTCACGTATCAAGACTTCACGTTTCACGAAGTTGGAAGGTTGATCACCTCTCTCCTCTGATCCCCGATATCCCGAAATTCATGTGTGCCAGATCAACGGCTCACAACTCCCCGTGATCTAACAGATCAGATCAACTCTTCATGAATCGAGACTTCGCGTTTCACGAAGTTGGAAGACCGCTCACCTCCCTTTTCCCGATATCCGAACTCTCGATATCTCCCTGGACAATCAATGGTCCAGATTTCTCATTCGATCAACGGCTGTGATCAAATCACAATTTCTTGATTCACGAGTTCTTATAACTCTACCTTTTGACTTCTCTGAGTCACGAGTCAGGAAAATGTTGATCTCTCGCCATGTGTCCCCCTTGACGATGGACGGTTCTGATGATTTCGGAACTTCGTAAGTCTGATTCTCTTGTACACTTTCAAAGCTTTAATGTTAGTGCACTTTACCTTGATTGGACGACTACGATCTTCAGGCGCGCAGATCAGACGGCTACGATCCTTTCTTTGTGCTCTGATCGAATGACACAGATCTTTTCTCTGGCGCTCAGATCGAACGGTTGAGATCTTTTCCTTTGTGCTCACTCCTCGTTGTTTTGACGCTGATCGGATGATCCAGATCTTTTCCCATGAGCTTACGCTTTCTGCTAACTTAGAAGATTTTTGAAAGATGTAAAGGTTTCGACCTTTATCCTTCCTGCGAGTATGTTTCTTGGGTCTCGTTCGCACTTCTTGGAAAGTGTTGTCCCTCCTGAGCTTGATCTCCTCAAAGATTTCGATCTCCCAAGCACTTCTTGCTTTTCCGGGAAATTCGTCAAACTCAGATCCAAAGATTCTTGAAAAGAATTATTTCCTGTCTTCCTGGCGTTCCTTTGTTCTTGTCCTTCGACTTCTTTACGGAGTCGCTTCAACTCTTCGTCGAATTCCAAACATGTGCACTCTTTGCAAAATATATTTACACAAGATTTGAGTTCTTGTGACGACTGTGCACACCTTGCGGCAGTCACTTTACACTTCCTGCAAAGAAACCTTACGTTGTTCCTCCTGAGATTACGAGTCGAGACAAACTCGGCCAACGCACTCATTGCGAACTGTGTGCACACCTTACACCGGCTCACGAGGAAAAGCAATTTAAATTTTATGCAGGCATTTCAAAGATATACACACATGTAACAAGATTCATGTATTCTTGAACAAACACAATAACAGGGAAATTACAAACAACAACAGCTTCACACATTGGATCACTTTTCCTCCGTTATCTTCATTCAAAATCAAGAAAATGGTTACAGTAAAATTCAAACAACAATCACTGCTCTGAGATTCCTACTTGCTCGCAACTATCATAACCCTTCTTTAGGGCGTACAAAGCCTCTCTTTATACAAAAGAAACAAACCAACTGCTACCTAATTATGGTTACATCGAGACTAGGGTTAAATTCCCAGGTCACATGTGCTCATTCTGTCTATGCACGTGATCTTTCCTTTTATTGTTTTCTATCATCTTCAAAAGATTTGCAGTGTTGGCTATTATTTGAGACTTCGGATTGGTCCTCAGACGTTGAGTTGTCCTGCCACGTGTACTTGTTGACGATGCTCTTACATCAACTTTCCTCTAGGTCCCTTAAAGAAATACCTCTCTGCTTGACTATACGATTCGACTCTGTCAATGGCAAACTCAGTAATGTACCCTCCAATAGTGCTATCAAACCAGAGATCCAGCACTCTAGACATAGCGTTATCAACTCCCTTGACCTTCTTGATCAACGCCACTGTCCACACCACAAGTGGTCTAGATCTGATCTCAAACCGGGTATTTGCTAGTCTAGCTAACCACTCGTATAGCTCTTTATGAATTCCTCCAAAGAAAATCTCGTGTATGTCGGTAAAGATGTACCTTCCCAACCAATCTTTTGTACTAATGCTAGGATTCTTGTTATGGGCTTCAGCGAAGTCCTTCTCTTGTTCTTCAATCCACTTTTGAATTTCTGTCTTCGATGGAAACCACCTTGACATTCCCTCAAAAAGATCTCGGTCCTGGCAACGGAACCATTTGTTGGCACAAAAGCAGACCCAGGGTTCAACTCTAGCAACGCACCAACAATCCCTAACTATTGGCCCTTTCGGCAACACCTGCGAAGCAGATACAGTCTCACTTGAAGTAGCAATAGGGGGTTGCAGGACACAGGTGTCTACAACCAGAGGAAATGCAAAGTGGATGATCCAGAGAAACAACACACAGCAATCTAGATATTATTTATCACTCTTAAGCTTACTTCGCAAGTTATACGTCAGATCTAACACAACAATGCAATAACAGGATAATTGATGGCAAATAACATAGTATCAATCACAAAGAACAACAAGATATACGTGGTTCACCCTCTCCCTAGGGCTACATCCACATAACTGTGTTTCTTGATATATTAAATGGAAACATACAGTTCTATCTGCACACTTAGCTTGCAGATTTCTCTCTCTTTCTCTCTTCCTCTTCCCTCCCTGCGCACCCAGCTGCGGGGTTGATCTTCGCACCCAGCTGCGGGGTTGATCTTCGCACCCAGCTGAAGATCTTACAATAAAGTCTCAATACTATTCTCAACAACAATAATCAACAATGAACAACAACCATAGTATCAATGGAAAACTCAGTAATGTACCCTCCAATAGTGCTATCAAACCAAAGATCCACCGCTCTAGACACAGCGTTATCAACTCTCTTGACCTTCTTTGTCAGTGTCGTTGTCCACACCACAGGTGGTCTAGATCTGATCTCAAATTGGGTATTTGCTAGTCTGGCTAACCACTCGTATAGCTCTTTATGAATTCCTCCAAAGAAAATCTCGTGTATGTCGGTAAAGATGTACCTTCCCAACCAATCTTTTGTACTAATGCTAGGATTCTTGTTCTGGGCTTCAGCGAAGTCCTTCTCTTGTTCTTCTATCCACTTTTGAATTTTTGTCTTCAATGGAAACCACCTTGACATTCCCTCAAAAAGATCATGGTCCTGGCAACGGAACCATTTGTTGACACAGGGGTAGACCCACAGTTCAACTCTAGCAACGCACCAACAATCCCTAACTACTGGCCCTTTTGACAACACTTGTGAAGCAGATGCAGTCCCACCCAAAGTAGCAATAGGGGGTTGCAGGACACAGGTGTCTACAACCAGAGGAAATGCAAAGTGGATCCAGGGCAACAACACACAGCAATCTAGATATTATTTATCACTCTTAAGCTTACTTCGCAAGTTATACCTCAGATCTAACACAACAATGCAATAACAGGATAACAGATGGAAAATAACACAGTATCAATCACAAAGAACAACAAGATATGCGTGGTTCACCCTCTCCCTAGGGCTACGTCCACAGAACTGTGTTTCTTGATATATTAAATGGAAACATACAGTTCTACCTGTGCACTTAGCTTGCAGATTTCTCTCTTTCTCTCTTCCTCTTCCCTCCCTGCACACCCAGCTCCAGGGTTGATCTTCGCACCCAGTTGAAGATCTTACAATACAGTCTCAATACTGTTCTCAACAACAATAATCAACAATGAACAACAACAACCATAGTATCAACGAACCAACTTAGAACGAACCCTCCCAAGTCTTCTAGACCTTTATTTATACATTACATGGCAAAAGTCTAGGTGTCAAAACCCTATATCCAAAACCTTAGGTGCTTAAACCCTAGGTCAACCTGACCCGTGCTTTCAGGGCTTCGCTAGCCTGTCCTTCCTCATTTTCTGTGCGGTGCTCCAAAGCCCTCGTTGATATCTTTTTCCGCTTGTTGAGTTGTCCACGATCCCTTTTCTTTGTTGCTTTGTCTTCCTCGATCTTCTCTTCCAACGGATAGCTTTTCCTTTACTTCGCTGCTTCTTTTTTGCTTATTTAACCACTTCGACCCCTCCTCAGTTTATGTTCCTTTCACGCAGTTCTTACTTCGTCTTTCTTCCTTAACCAAGGACCAACAGAATACCTCCCTCGCTAAGAGGGAGTGTTGATGCATTTTGTAGCTTCGGGAGGTATTTCCACTAGTGGCCTTGGTGTTAGGCATGTGGAAATCTTCGTTGGAACCACATTTGACTTTTTCGTTTGGTGAAAACCCCCTTGTATTGGAGCTTGGGGCTTCATGGGCTTTGGGGGCTTGTGTTGGGATGTCACACCCACAAAAAGGAATAAAGAATTATAATTTAATGTTGAGTTTAGTGGAGGGCTCCTTAGAGTAAGCTAAGAGCTTCAAAACTCACATTAGACTCCTATAAAAGGAGAGGACAATCTCATTGTGACATTATGGAGTTAGCATAAGTGAGTGAGCACTTGTGCTAGGAGCTTGGAAATTTCAGCAAGGGTATTTCTACAACTTTGGCAAATCCGTCTTAGGGTTTTCTTGGACATTCTGATTTTTTTGTTCTCAACAAAGGAGAGGCCACACATGTGAAAGGAGAGAGAAACAACGCACGTGTGAAGGAGGAAGCAGGTCGCACGTGTGAGGAAATCAAGTATGTATAGTCACACGTGTGGTACTGAACAAGTCTATACAGTCACACGTGTGACCAGAACCATACAGCCACACGTGTGGAGGGTTTCATGTTCTCACGTGTGAGTTTTTGGGCAGATTAGCAAGTCCGTACAGGCTGATGTCAGCAGTCGTACGACTGACGTCAGCAGGTTGTACAGGTGGTCTGCAGCAGATTTGTAAGTTGGGAATTTTCTCGAGTAATTTGTTGATTTTTGTTGTTTATGAGAAGACTAGTTTTGTCCTCATATTTGGTGTTTTTGTGACTATTGGGAGAGTTGATTTTGTCCTCGGGAAATTCTTAATTTGACAGTTTACAGAACATAAATTTTTGTGTCTCATTTGTATGGATGATCTCTCTCTGATCTTGTAATTTCCACTGCTATAATTTTCTGTCATAATTTCAGTGTAAAATTGTTCAGTGATAACAGTTCTAGAGCTCACTGTTTGAGTCACTTGAAAGTAATTTTCAGATCTGAAATTAAAATAAAAATTGACATAATATTCAACATTTTGACCCCTATTGAGCTTAAAACTAAGGTTAGATACTCAACCTTTAATTTGTTGTATGAGTCTAAAAGACAAATAATTTAACAATTTTGCACACCATGGGCCAAATATTGGCTTGGTTGCTTTACAACTTTTAAGAGAAGCATCCTCCTTTTGAATCTCCTAGATGAGGATCTCATAAACTAACAAGCTACCCCGTTTTAGCCTTTTTTTTTATTCCTTTTTCTATCCATTTAGGAGATTGATTTCAAGTTGGTGGATTCTATAGTACACTATTGTGTCACTTCATATGATTTAGTTAAAGGGACTAGTTCCCTTTCCTACTCTGAATTATTTGATACATGCCTCCTCTTCACCTTCCTGCCTTGAGGGGAAATTAGGTGAGTAAATAGGTGATGGAAGAGTAGACTC
>ML788725.1:60414-71797 GCA_009831015.1 Picea engelmannii
TTCTTTACCTTTACTGTCCATATGTTGTATATTGTTGATGACCACATGAGGAAATTTTAATAATGTTTTAACAGACTTAAAATTGTTTAAGCTCACATACAACTGATTCACCCCCCCTCTCAGTTGTATTAATAATTTCAACAGGATGTTGAATTAGAACTCGGAGAGAATGGATTTAGATTGAAATTTTTGGCATTGTGTCGCATCAGAAGCATTGTCAAGGCATCCTAAATTAATATGAGTGACAATTGATTAATATGAGAGGATAAAGTTATCATGACTACAACATTGCAACATTGTCATCCATTGTTATATGACTAACAAAAGGATAAAGTTCTCACTGCAGCATTGTCTTCAGGCCTAATATGACTAACAATTAACTAAGATGATGAGAAGATAATTCAGTTTTAAATCAATGATTTGATTTTGTTTTTCTATTATTAAATATTTTTTTAAATTGTGACAAATCCTTGAAAATAGTTTATTCAGTCCCATCATGTCAGCCCGATCAAGAATTGTAGGAGGAGAATGATGTGAACTATAGTAGGATAATGATAAATTGTAGCTATGAAGAGCAGTGAACTTTACCTTACACGTAATGTACGTCCTATATCTTCATTAAATTTGCATATCTAAATGCATTTAATCTTGTATTTATTGTTGAGATACGTATCTATCATCGAACACAGAGCCTATATACGTAGCAATGCAAGATTTTTTTCAAGATTTGTTTTTCAATTTAAAATTTTAATTATTTTTTATTTCTGACAATTTCACATCCGACCAAGGATAAATTGTCATTTCAACATTTTTAACCAATCATAAAATAGAAATTTTGAATATTAAGTATTTAAAAAATAATTTATTTTTCAAAATATTAAAATTAATACATAAATATCATTAAACATTGAAAAAACATTATAGAATTTTTTGATATAATTCAAAAATCAAAATGATTTGACCGAAAATATATCACTATATTCCTTGCTTTGGCAGGGACTAATAAATGTTGTTGAGTGCAATGTTAATGGGAGGTAAAGTGTAAAAATATTTAGCATAAAACTTTGTAAAAAAAAAGTAAAAAGGTAAAGTGTTCAATGTGGGGGGAAACTTGGAAATACTCAGCATTGATAGGGCTAGTGCAGGTCTGGATTGCGACCACAATTTTTGTAGGTATTATGGTTTTCAGCGAGCATCATGGTTACCAAAGGGGGAGGGAGTGGGGCTCCCTCCTATCGAAAAGTCGTGGTAGACAAAGGGAAAGGCCTGTGCGGGGGGTGGGTTCAAGGCCCCACAAACGGGGCATATGGGTCTGTGTCAGAGGCGCACAGAGAGGATAGGCATGAGAAAAGAGGACAAGATCGAGAGGAGAATAATGAGAACCAAAGCAAGATGACAGACCCAACACAGCCAATGGGTGTGGGTGGGAACAATGCATGCAAGCCAAAAACAACAATGATCTTGAAATTTGTTCTAGAAGATCGTAGACACAATAATATAAAGATCAGATGAGGCTGTACGCCTTGATCTGTAAGTTTATGGGCATATGGCCAACCGAAAAAGTCCTACGAAATTGGATCAAATACCATTGGAAACCATGCAGAGAGGTGGACCTACACCTAGGATCAAAAGGATTTTTCACAGCTGTCTTCATGAATCTAGAGGACAGAGACAAGGTTTTTGAAGGAGGGCCCTACTTTCATGCCTCAGTTGGGCTGTATATGCAACACTAGAAAGTAAATTTCTCCCCAGAAAAGGAGACTTTCAAGTGTGTGTCAGTTTGGTTCAGGCTTTATTCTCTACCTTTAGACTATTGGCTACCTACCACCTTCGAGGCAATAGGGAATAAATTGGGAAAAAAATTTCAAGGCATCGGATGCAACCTTAAAAGGAAAATACACCTCATTTGCAAGAATCTGTATTGAGATGGATGTCTCGGGTGCACTCCCAGAAGCAATATGCTTGGAATTTAGGGATGAGGAATGGATCCAAAATATTGATTATGAACAAATCCTGTTTAGATGCAGGAAATGTCACAAACACGAGCATCTATTCAGGAAATGCCTACTAAATAAAACAATGGAGAAAGAAAAAACAAAACAAACCTAAGATGAAGAAGGTTTTGTTCAACTAAATTATAAAGGTAAGGGTAATAGATGACAAAATAACCCCCCCCCCCAACAGGTACTCCAGAAACAAAGAACAACTTTGAATGTCTGGCGGAGAACCAGACTCAGGTCGGAGACATAGGCTAGGAGAAGTAAGGGGAGAAGGATGCCAGAAGGAAGGAGGAAAATAAGGCAACGGAGAATCAACCAACTAAGGACACCTCCAAGAATTACAGAGGATCGACAGGAGATCGAAATCCTAACATAAACACCCCAATGCAGGAAGGGGATGGATATTTTGAAATCACACCTAGTGAGGTTGGAACAGAGGATCTGGATCTTTGTGACATCGTGGAAAGGGAATGGATTGACCTTCAAAATATTTTGGACCAATGAAAAAAACAAGGTATTGAAACCATCCCTTCAGACCAACTGGATCATATTCAGTATCTCTTCCTAATGAGGGAGGAGGCAAAGTCCAGAGGAATCAAGCACATGCATGGAGAGATAAGCAACCTGGGAATCAAACCTGGGGACAACCAACTGCCTCAGTCACCAAAGCAATCTAAGAGAAAGAAGTGTAGAAAACTCAACAATGTTGTGCTACAGGGACTAAGAGAACTTCTGATAAACTCTGGTAATATCAAAACGTTGTTCCCTACCTTGCCTCCACTGGTTTAAAATCAATATTATCACTTGGAATATAAGAGGCTTGAACAACCCTAGGAAACAAAAAAATCTCAAAAATAAGTTAAAAATGGAAAAACCAGATATATGTTTTATACAGGAAACTAAATGTACAACAGAGAAGTTGTTACAAATAAGTAGGAAAATTTGGAATACTTACAATTTTTTAGATATTGAGAGTCAAAATTCTGTCGGGGGCATTCTCAACTTGTGGAACCTTAAAAAAGTTGACTTGATCTCGGCAAAATCTACAAGTTATTATTTATCAGTGGATTTGCAAGTTATAGGGACCCCAGATAAGGTCATGTTCACTAATGTGTATGGCCCCCAACTTCTAGATGATAAGAAAAGAATGATGACAACCTTAGAAAACCTCAAGGACTGAGATATGAATTATCACTGGATTTTAGCAGGAGATTTCAACATAATTATAACCATGGTTTAGAAGAAAGGGGGAGTTCGAAAATTAGATAGAGATGTTGAGGTATTCTCAGCCTTTATAGAAAAAACAAACCTTGTAGATATCATAACTAGTAATGGACTTTTTACTTGGAATAATTAGAGATCCTTGCATAACCAGGTAGCATCGAGATTAGATAGATTTTTAATCTCGGAATTTAATTTAATGCAAGGTATTGACATGGAAGGCGACATCATTCCTTGGGGGGGATCGTATCATTGGCCAATTCTGTTAGAGGAAAACTTCCAAGGGACCCCAAAAAATAGACCATTATGTTTTGAGAGTTTTTGGATAGAGCACCCAACCTTCAAGGAGAATATCAAGCTATGGTGGACTAAGGACATCCAAGAACAGGAGACAAAAATGTTTAGACCTCAAGGAAGATTGAAACAAGTAAAGAATAAATTAAAACAATGGAATCAATAAGTCTTTGGGAACACTGACCAAGCAAAAAAATATCTAGAAGAAAAGATGGACCAGCTTCAAGAATTATGCATTCAAGAAGGCTACAATGAGGAGAGGAAAGTGGAGGAGAACCAACTTCATCAGGAATGGGAGAAAATATGTAAGCAAGAGGAAATATTATGGAGACAAAATTCCAGAGTTCAGTGGTTAAAGGAAGGGGAGAAAAACACAAAGTTCTTCCACAAGTCAACAATAGCACACATGACTCATAATAGAATCTTAAAAATTTGAGACCATGAAGGTATAGATCAAGAATCTCACCATGAAATTGAAAATGCTCTCATTCACCACTTTCAGGACATAGCTAGAAAACCCAACATAGATCGAGAAGAGGTTATACAAAGAATTCTGAGGCATATTCCTAGATCGGTTATAGAGGAACATAATCAAAATTTAAGAAAACCAATCTCACCAGAGGAGGTTGACCAAGTTGTTCAAGAGATGCCAAATGGAAAGGCCCTGAGACCTGATGGCTTCACAGTGAACTTCTTCAAAGCATGTTGGGATGTGGTAAAACAAGATATCCATGGTATAGTGGAGGATTCAAGATGCTCTTCTTCTATTCTTAAAGCTCTGAATTCAACCTTCATCACCTTGATCCCCAAATAAACTGAAGCTAGGATCGATTTAGACTAATACCTCTTTGCAATGTGGTGTATAAGATAATCTCCAAGGTCATTGCAAACAGACTGAACCCCCTCCTACCCATTCTGATATCAAAGGAACATTCACGCTTCGTGGAAGGTGGGGAAATTTTAGACAACATTATTCAAGCTCATGAAATAATCCATTCCTTGAAAAGTAGGAAAAAAGAAGGCATGATAATACAACTAGATTTTTCCAAAGCATATGATAAACCAAGCTGGAATTATATGGGAAAAACCATGGAAGCCTATGGCTTTGATAATCATTGGATAAAATCGGTAATGACTCCGGTGTCCATGACTAGATTCTCAATATTAGTTAATGGAGCCCCTACAAAACCTTTCTTCCCATCCAGGGGTTTTCAGAAAGGGGATCCCTTATCCCCTTTCTTGTTCATACTCATGATGGAAGGTTTGATTAGATCTATAAAAGTTGCAACCACTGAAGGAACTATAAAAGGTCTTCAATTGTATGAAGACAACGCCACAACCACTCATCAACAATTTGTTGATGACACAATGCTACATGGAATTCCGACAGTCAAAGAGGCAACAACTTACAAAGAAATCTTAGTAGACTTTGGAGAAGCTTCTGGCATAGAAATAAATCACTCCAAGTCCATGATTTACTTTTTTAACACGAAAATTGTTGTACAAAGGAACCTATCCATCATATTTGGTTTTGAGAGGAAGACCCTCCCTACCAAGTTTTTGGGAGTGCCTATAACATATCAGGTAGGTAATAAATCAACCTAGGAAAGTATTATAAAAAAACTGCATGACAGAGTTAAAAGATGGACCTACCGATCCCTAAAATTTGTAGGCCGACTAGTTCTCACAAAGGCAGTTTTACAAGCAATTCCAACGTATTTACTGTCAGTGTTTCCAACTCCAGTAGGAATTTTACAAAAAATCAGATCAATATAGAGGATCTTTTTATGGAGAGGTGCAAAGGACAAGAAGAAATGGGTGTTTGTGGCCTGGGAAAAACTATGCTGGCCAAAAAGCAAAGTGGTCTAGGTTTGCAAGACCCACAAACAACAAACACCGCTTATGGAGAAAAACTTTGGTGGAGATGAGTCAAAGATAGTTCTTCCCCATGGGAAAACCTGTGGAAAGAAAAATATACCCCTTGAAGTAGCCCTTAAGACCTTATTCATTTCACAGGTGGAGGGGAGGGTTCGACCATTTGGAATTTGTCTTGGAGAAATAAAAAGTGGGTTCAAGATCATAGTTTTGGGGAAATTAGAAATGATCAAACTGCTTGATTATGGGAGGAAGCATGGAAGCAAGAACCCCGATTGGAAAACCAATATAGAAAAGGTATTAAACAAGAGTTACTCGGACAAGTAAAAGTAAAAAAAAAAACAGTATTGGAAACAAAGGGACAACATCCCAAAATGGAGAACTTGGGACGCAATTCAAACACAAGACATAAATTGGAACTCTACGCCGGTTAAAGATTTAGAGGAGGAGGTATGGAAAATAAATATTATGTTCTCTGATGAGGAGGACCAACTTCGATGGGGGAGGAAAAATGGAGGAGAATTCACTTTGAACGAAGCTCGATACTATATAGCGGGTCATGATCATAGAAACACAGAACCCCAGTGGGAACGACTATGGAGTCTCCCAGAGTGGCCAAAGATAAAAATATTTAAATGGATGGTCCTTCATAAAAAAATTCTAACGTGGGAGAATCTAGTAAAAAGAGGCTTGAATGGCCCCTCAAGATGCCACTTTTGTGAATTTCAGGAGGAGACAACAAACTACCTACTGGATGTTTGCACCTATATAGTGGAGGTTTGGGGTTGGGTAGCTATTTTGTATCATCATACTGATAGAGTGAAAGATGACATCCGAGGAACTTTGGGGAAATAGAGGGGACACTACACTGAAAATGAAATGGTCAACTTATGCTGGGGATTAACTCAGGGGTTAGTCATCGAGGCAATATGGAATGAAAGAAATAGGAGAATATTCAACAATCAAGCCCTCCCTTTCACCAAGGTGGTAGATTCTATCAAAACTCAACTAAGGGAGACGGTTTTAAGCGGGAATGTCCTTTCTTCAACAAACAACCCTTAATACCAAGATCTCTGAGTTATGCAAATGTTACAGCTGAATGATTAGAGATTCAACGTACCTGCTCATCGCAACCCATAGGTCCACAGTGAAGCCAAATATTGGACTCCACCACAAGCATTTTTCCTGAAATTGAATTTTGATGGAGTGTCAAAAGGAAATCTCGGAAAGGCTGGTGTGGGAGGAGCGATCTGAGACAACGGAGGGACAACAGTTTGTCTTTATGAAGCAAGCATTGGAAACACAACAAATAACGCAACAATTTTTTTTGCATTGGAATAGGGGCTAGAAATTATGATAAGAGAAGGCCATGTCAATGTCACAGTTGAAGGAGACTCGGCTCTGGTTATAGGAACGACGAGAAGATTACAGTGTGGAACCAAAATTGGTAAGATAATAAAGCACTGGCGCCTAGTTCAAATCCTTCAAAGAATACAGAAGCATCTACAAACTCTGTTCTCAATTGAATTCAGGTGGGTGAGAAGGTCTAGAAATGATTTTGCAGATAGGCTAGCCAACGAGGGAGTGAACCAAGAAGGAAAAATGTTGGACGAGGGTTGGAAATAGATTCCAATTGGAAAACTCATAATAGATTGAGAACACCTGGCAACACAAGACCTTCGTGGCAGTAATTGAGAAGACAAGCACATAGAAGGGGATGAGTGCCACGTGAATCCGGAGTGGGGCCCATATGGGATAGGGAAAACAATCCACATGGCATTCAGACCTCATGCAGCGATTTGACAGGATGGGGATAGCAAGGCAGGTAGAGGTACAATATAGAAGGAAGGTTAAAGAGGGTATATTTGGAGGCAGTCACAGGCGGGGTAAAGGCAATCATAAGTAGAAGAGGTGAGAAAATTTGTGGGACAGCTCTAAGCATATCACTTCCTCAAAGGATCAGGTTGTACCTAAAAGGACTAGACACCTTGCTCACAACAGGGGAAGTGATAGGAGAAGTACCGAAGGAAGGGTAATTGCATGAGGAGCCATGCCTGTTATTCATTTCATTTGTATAGATAGTATAAAGGGAGGATAATTAAGAGATATAAGAAATCATGCTAGAGGTTGTTATATTTAGTTTTCCATTCTGGTTATCCACACCTCACAGAGATCTTTTGATGAGTTTAAAGGTAACATAGAGGATAGGAGCAGGAGGTAGATTAGTGTCTTGAGCCAAGCGCATGCCAGAGTTTTAGAGAGAGGAGAGGATATCAAGATGGCGCGCATGAAATATAACACCAGGAAGGGAATCCTGCTCGGGGACTCCCAACCAGAGAGTTCTTGAAAAATGACAAGGATTGAGAACGTAGTAAGGGATGTTGCTAGGATGTATCAATCCACAATACCACAGAAAGGAAAAGAAGCAGTGGAAAAATGGGAAGAGGAGATTAAGGTAGAACGGGAGAGAAAAGAAAAAACAAAGTTGCTCGGGAGGTGGACTGGATTATAGATACTAAGACAACTTGCACATGAGAGACTCTTTATCATAAATCTCTTGAGATGACATGACATACAAAGATGTTGATAGGAAAGGTGAAGGAAGACATTGGGGAAACTAGTATGGAGGACCAGGGGGAGTTGAAGTCCCTGGTGGAAGATATCCAACGTAGCGTTAGTGGGTTGGAGACGATAGTGAAGTTGCTGGTAGATATTGAAAAAGTCCAGCAGAGCAAGCAAGAGAGAATGGAAACACAGTTCAACCTGTACCTGAGGTATGTTTGCCACATGGACATTACGTCTGTGGACGACCATGGTTCACAAGCTAAGATCCGAAAGGTTTGTGTGGTGTCTCCCAAGGAAGAAATCAAAGGAAAATCTAGAGGAGCAGAATGGTCCCAGGTTCTCTAGTTTAATTTTGAAGAACAGTTTAGTTAGCTCATCCCTAGAGTGCAGGTGTATAAGTCAGTTTGGTCCCTTTTTGCTCTCTAGTAGTTTATATGCAGTTTTTTTCAATATGGAAGGTTGTAATATGTCTAGTTTCTATAGCAGTAGTATAGTTATCAAAGTTGTAGCTGACTCAAAAGACTCTTGATTCTGGCTAAACATGAAAAAATAGTGACTGTATACAGCTGGTTTGGTTTCCATTTTGGTAGACTAGCGGCCATATGTTTGTATGATGTTTTTGAGGACGTAATATAAAATCTTATACTGAATTACAAAAAACAATGTGGGGGAAAACTTAGTGAACAAGTGAAGTATTCAATGGGGAGATTAGCATATGTTGTAAGCAATGTAAATAAGTGAAGTGGTCAATGAGAGATTAACATATGCCACTAACAATGTAAAATATTTAGAGGTATATGTTTGGAGCTAGCCTAATAGTTGTCAATGTTATTAACAATAGAATATTGTTATGCATATGTGTATGCATAACAAAAAAAAAATTAATATCTATATGTATGTTAAAAATAAATGTTAATTATTAATTTAGTTAACTATACATCTTATTAATGCGAGAACCAATGTAACATCTTTGGAAGTTAGGATAAGGAGTAGCAATTACTAAAGTTGGAACAATTATGAGATGTTATAGATGTGGAAGGGAAATAAATAAGGAGTTCAAAAGTTTTATATTTTTATTAAGAGAAGGAAAAACATACTTTCTAAATTAATTATGAATGATTTATTATTTTTTAAAATCAATTGCGGGACTCTACTTCACTTTTAACTTATTGTTTTTCTTTTTCAATACAAAGGTTGGTAACACATGGGAAGCATCTAAATAATTTTTAGTAAATAAAAATAGATAACCTTATAATATGAAAATATTAGTAAAGAATTTTACCTAGAAATTATAATAGGTGTAATGAACGGCCATTCTGACTCATTGTTTTATTGTTATTACCAATAAAGGTTTAATTTTTTGTTATTTATTGTTTCCAATGAGCATTCACTCTTTGATTTAAAATATAAGCCCACTCTTGGAAATTGAAACCTCGTACAGGATGCCAATAAGTACTCGGCCACCTAACACATGTACCGCAACTACTAATCATAAAAAACTTACAATAAGTTTAATCATGAGCAACATAATGATTCTCACTAAGTTGATCTTAAAACATTGCAAACAAGAGAATCAAAGAGAAGCAATAGGATAACCAAATGTTCGGTTTGACTCTTTCTACTGTGAAGAAGTAAATGTGTCCAGATATAAAGGAGAGCGATGGAATTGCGGATGCTTGGCAAATAAGAGCTAGTCAAAAGTGTGCATAAGCTAGCATGTGTGAGAAGCAAAGGAATGAAAGTTTCGTGCATAGAATATCATATTTGGCATTGGACTATGTATAAAAAATGAAAAATAAAAAAATAGAGACATTGAGCATAACCAAATGTTCAGTTTGACTCTTTCTATTGTGCAGAAGAAAATTTGTGTGGATATAAAGGAGAGGAATGGCTAGGATGTGTTGGAAGCAATGCAAACTATGCCAAAAGCAATGTAAAATGTGCATATATTGGCATGTGCGAGAAGCATAGTATGTAAATTTCTCCGCACAGAGTATGAGATTTAGCATCTAACTATGTAAAAAACAAACAAACAGAAACACTGACAATTTCATGATGTATAGACAATTTATGCAGAGGAAAAGATGTGAAATAGTGTGATGATGGGAGGATTCACTCAAAACTATGTTCTTGTAGTTGTTCGCGGGATACATGTCTTTTAGAATATAACTATATAAAAACATCTACTGTAAAAATTTGTAAAGAGATTGCAGAGACAAAGATGTAGAGAAGCAATGCAGACTACACCCAGTGCAGGATGTGCCAGAAACAATGTGAGGTTTATGAAAGCCAAGATGTTTGTGAGACACTACAAAGTGTGCATAGCTTAGGATATGCAGAAAGCATATGTGATTGAATTTTGTGTGCAATATATGTCACTTGTGTAGACTATATGTGGAGGCCAAGATGTGTGGCAACAATGTAAAGTGTGTTGATGCTACCATTGGATCGAAGTTATGGAAAGTGTGTGGAGTATAAGATGTGCAGGTTTGGGAGAAGCAAAGTGTGTATAGTTGTATCACAAAACATGGCATTTAGCATACATGTAAAAACATCTACCATAAAATTTTGTAAATGGGTTACGAAGATGAATATGCATATAGGAAAGGCAGAGTGCACCGAGCCCAGGATGTACGAGAGACAATGCAAATTTTGTACAGGCTAAGATATGCGAAAAGCAAATGCAATTGACTTATGCTTACAATATGTGTTTCTTGTGCAGACGTTGAAATTGTGAGAAACACTTCAAGTAATTGTTTACTGGTATATATATATATAAATTTTTTTGCCCGAAGTTGAGAAAAAAAATGTGCATATGACAACAAACATGGAATTGAGTCCAAAAGTAGCAGTATTGTCAAAGTTCCAGCTTAATAAAAAAAGTTATTTTTCAACAAGACGTGAGAAAAGACATTGTATAGAAAACTGAATAGATCAAATACAGTGCAGAACCAGAGGAATTGTAGATGTTCTATCTTTTATGAAAACTTGTTTTGTGAATAAGACAAATGAAAAACAACATTGTGATACAATAGACAATGTTGAATAGAGTAGGGCATATGCTTATGCAGTTTTTATGTGATTTAAATGGGAAGCAAAAATTGTGACAACGTTGTATTCTATTTAGTATCCACAATGTGCAATAAAATTTACAAATGATAGCATAAATGTCAAAAAATAACACTTTTTCACAATGAGAGTAAATATTCACATATACAGAGAACTAAACATGATATTTCATTGAAAAATGATACACAGTTAAGACAAAATGTTAAGCCCTAATACTGGCTCATTACCCCTTAATTGGGGCATATTACATTAGTAATGTTATTTTATTTATGTCGGCTTTATTCCATTGGTTGTAATTATACCTCCTAGTCTCCTATATATACCAAGGAGACATTTTCATTTGGAATCATCTTGTACTT
>ML788725.1:97486-129725 GCA_009831015.1 Picea engelmannii
CTTTTAACGAGTGTGAAAGGAAGCAAGGTCACTCGACAATATTTTCATATTGAAAGAGTCTGAAAAGGGTTTAAAGATGACTCCAGGGGGGTTCCTTTTTCATGTGTCCATGCGGGTCCGAAAAAGAGATAAAAGTCTACCCGACGCATTCTCATGTTTTCGATCTTGAGAACGAACCAAGACTATGCTCATGAGTGCGACAAGGTAAATAACCCATCAGAACTGCCAGGAAACCTACGATGTCAAAACTACAAACTAGGGGTTTAGTGAAGCCATTATATTGTTAGAGAAACCCATAAATGAGTATACCTTATAAAAAATGGAAATTTATAAATAGAAATACAATGAAAAATCCATTTACCATTTTATTTTGCACAAGGATTTTGGAGTAGTGGAGATTCTCATTTTGGAGGTGGATCTTGTTTCGCTTGATACCGGAGCTACGGTTGACCGTTTCTCTCTCCGTTTCTCTCTCCTTTTCTCTCTCCGTTTGGACCAGGTAGATATTCATCTCTCCTTCTTTCAATTACATGGTTTAATATTCATTTTCATAGCAGCATTTAATTCAAAAAATGAAGCCCTAAGTTGCCCCAAAAAGGACCAAATCGACCTCTATTAAGAACGATGGAAAAAAGGGATTATTTTTGAAAAAACATTTTAGAAGGCGATGGATAAGATGCCAACGCCTCAATACCTAAGTGGATGGGTCGTTTTTGGCAAAGAACCCATGAAAAATTCTCACATATGCCCACGCAGCCATAAAGAAATCATTTTCTTTTTAAAACGTTTTTGTTATTGTGTGAGGACATTGAATGGCTAAGAGAGGGCGTGATGATTGTAAAAGAGGGCGTGGTCTCTTTAAATAATATGGGCATTAGATTTCATGTTTTATATTGCTTTTGGAAATTGTCGAAATTGCCAAAACGTTGAAATAATGAAATCTTTATTCTTTTTGTTTTGTAGGTGATTTCGGCGACCATGATCGAGTGGAAAGAACGAGAGCATGAGATTGATGTTTTGGCTGCCTTACAGAATCCTCACACACGGGCCGCATTGCGAGCTTGTGGCTTACTAAAATTCTTCAAATTGCAAAAAATGAAGAAGGATATTTTGTTGCTTGAGCACATGATCGGCTTATGGGATGTTGCGGAGCAAGGATTCCGGATTGGCACACAACTTTTAACCATCGAGTTAGAAGACGTGTATTTCTTGACTGGCCTCTCGAAAAGAGGGGTTCCCATATCTTTTTCCGGGTAGAGGGCGCTACCTGAGAAAGTGGGCGTGTATCTGGCACGTCACTGTGTTCCAGGAGAAAGACTGGTAGGGGGTAGAATCCCTATCAAGGATATCCGAGAGATACCCCTCCGGTCCATTTTGTTTGCCATCACGATCATGACGGGAAGTACTAGCGCACATATGGCATCAAGATCACAGGTGGCTTATGGTGTTCAGTGTTTGGAACCAACACTGTTCAACTGGAGTGCAGGGTTCCTTCGAAATGTGAAGGAGCAGGTTTCACGGTGTAGGATGGGACAGAAACAGTTTGGTTACGGCTCTTTTCTGATCTCATTTTTCCTAGAGCGCATCCCCTAGATGCAGCCTCAAATAGCACTGGTGGTACGACCAGTGGACAAACCAAGGATGGAGAGGTGGACTAGTCTGTCTCTGAGGCTAGTAGTGGAGTCAGAGTTCTGTTTCACTGGCGATTTCTTTGCTTGGCTGAGACGACCGTATCTCTGGATAGAAGACTTCCCGTATGCTGAGGTAGATTTCCATGGGAGCATGGATTTGATTTTACCCGCGGGGGAAGACTGGGATGTGTCAGGTAAGATACTGAGCCATACCTTGTCTAGTTTTTGTTTTTTTAAGTTTTTAATGTATATGTATTTTTTTGGGTATATAGAAGAGTTTTTTTTTTTTTTTAAAGATGTATTTTTTTCAACATGTAGACAAGGGAGAAGTGCGCCTGGCCAATATACCGATACCAGGACGTCATGGGGGTGCTCCAGTTGTAGCAGATCCGGGAGTACCCGTGATAGGTCTCCGGGAGGTTGAAAGAAACCTCCAAGGCCTCACGATGGGAAGTCCTCCTCTACGGAGGGGAGAAGTGCCTTTACATCTGCAAAGGCACACTGTGGGAGTGCCAGAGAATGCCAATTCTCTACTGAGACGAGTAGTGCGTGCAATGATATGTTACTCGCAACACAATGTAGTGCAGGGAGATTAGGGTCTCTCTTGATCATATTTTTGTATGCCTTGTCAGGCGATGTTGTAGGGGTTTAACGACCCAACATTTTTCTCTTCTATATATTTTGATGTAATCAAAACATTTCAGTCACGCCATATACACATATATACAGTTCCCAGTTTTTACAATGTCAAATGATTTGTACATGATGATGTCTGTGATGTGTTTTAATTTACATGTGATGTGCAATTTTGCTTTCCTTAAATCTTATATGTGGGCGAGATACCAATCCATGATGTAATTAGCTAACGAATCTGAAACACTATTGAGTTCTCTTGGAATGTGTCTATATTCAATGTAATCGAACATTTGTTCAAGACGACGAACTTGCAGGTGGAGACGTAGCATGATAGGATTATGGATAGCGTAAATACGGTTGAGTTGATAGACCACAAGTTGGGAGTCTAAGTAAACAATGATACGAGAGATACCTAGGGAGGAGGCTTGGGTCAATAGTCCGATGACTGCGTGATATTCTGCCATGTTGTTGGTTGCTAGTCCTAAGAAGATACCTCCTGAACTCACCACCTCGTTAAATTGGTAAATGACCCATGTTGCTGAAGCAATGTTCCGGGTATGTCGACTAGCACCATCCGCGAACCCGAAAAAGATAGGAAAGGAAGATGTCATCTGCGCATGAAAACACAAGCACATTCATGAGTGGCAATGGTAAAGACTCGAGCACGCGAAAGAAATAGACACACCAAACTAAAATACAATAATGTACAAAGTACACATGCTGGGTAATCTAAGCATAGTACTTTTTAAGGTAAAGCCCGTTTCGGGGCTCTCCTAGGGAAATTCCATGATGATCTACTAATTCGTAGGTGCCTTTGTATAGGACACGCTTCACGATGTAAGGACCGTGCCATAGAGGTTCTAACTTACCTGTCTCCAATTTATCGTGAGTTTGGTCATAAACGAGGACTAAGTCTCCTTCTGCAAAAGTCCGAGGGTGGACGGATTTGTCGTATTGACTCTTAATTCGTTTCTGATGTGCCTCATTAACGAGAGCAACATCATGACGTGTTTTGTCCAGCTTGGATAGATATAAGAAGCGTTCTTCTTCAGCAGAAGTATGGGGTAGGAGTTCTACTTTGAGTTTCAGTGATGGAATCTCACACTCGATTGGTAGAATGGCTTCAGTGTCATACACTAACTGGAAAGGAGTAAATCCAGTTGAGGTTTTCATAGAAGTGCGATAAGCCTAGAGAGCGGAGAAAAGTTGTAGATGCCATGATGTCTTGTTTTCCCCTACCATGCATTGGATCATGGTTTTTAGGACTTTGTTGATGGCCTCAACTTGTCCGTTGGCCTGAGGGTAGTAAGGGGATGAGTTTTCATGGCGAAAACCCAATTTGACATGCAGTTCGCTCATCATCTGGTTCTTGAAGTGTGCACCATGATCAATGACAATGGCACATAGTACACTGAAACGAGTTATGATATGGTTGAAAAGAAACAGAGCTATGGTACGACCATCATTCAGGAAGGTAGGCATAGCCTCAACCCATTTGGTAAAGTAGTCGACGACGATGATTATATAACCATGCCCCTCGGCTGAGGTAGGCTTACACTGCATGAAATCGATACCCCACTTGGCGAAGGGGAAGATGGCGATAATGGGGTGCATCGCAGTAGGGTGGGTGCGTGCCTTCTTGTTAAAGACTTGGCAGGGTGGGCATTTTTTGACTACCTCGATACAATCTTTGAAAATCAAGGGCCAAAAGTAGCCGTCACGTAGGATTTTTTGGGCTGTGGCCATCCCAGAAAGGTGACCGCCACAGGCGCAAAGGTGACAATCGTTCAGAACGCATTCAACCTCCTCGTGAACCAGACATCGTTGGAGGATAGTGTCAATACCACGACGATACAAGGTGTCGCCGATGATAAGATAACGACGAGAGTGGTGGTGAATACGTCGATGCTCTTCATGAGAAATGTTAGGCTGAAAATGTTGGGTTTGAAGGTAAAGGAGGATGTCTCCGTACCAAGGATCAAAGGTGTTGATGAGGAAAAGAGATTCATCGGGGAGAGGATCTCTAGGTTCGATGTCTTCATCGGCACGAGGGAGAGCATAGATAAGCTCTGCAAACACCAGGGACTTTTTGGCTTTGGACTTCATACATTCAAGATCGAATTCCTGAAGGATGACGATCCATTTGGAATATTTTCCCCCAAGTACTTGACGTGTCAAGACGTGGTACATGGGGTTGGAGTCCGCGATCACCGTGGTGGTGCATAATAAGATGTAATGGCGGAATATCTGGACAATGATGACGGCTACCAGAGCCAGTTTCTCTACATGTGAATACCAAAGTTCGGGTCCAGATAGACTCTTTCTCAGGGAATAAATCACATGTTCTTCACCGTTGGGATCCTCCTAAACTAACACCATTGCAATAGTGGAAGTGGAGGCGACCAAGTAAAGGATGTAGTCCTTTGTATACTCCGGAGGGTGCAACAAAGGTGCGTGGGTCAAGGCATGCTTGAGAACATCAAATGACCGTTGGGCGGTGCCAGCCCAGATGAAAGGGGTGTTTTTCTGCAGTAACCACATGAATCCTTTAGTTATCTCGGCATAGTTGCAGATGAAACGACGAAGGAAGTTTTCTTTGCCTTGCAAACTTTGGAGTTGGGTTAAATTGGTAGGTGGGGGTAAGGCTAGAATGACCTTAATCTTTAAGGGATCCACCCTGATCCCGTCTTTGGAGACAATGAAACCAAGGAGTCGACCGGATTTGACAACAAAAAATCACTTATGTGGGTTCAAGTGAATACGGTAGAACCGACATCGAAGAAAAATCGCTCGTAAGTGATCAATGTGATCGGATCGATTGGATGAGTGGGTGGGTAAATCGTCAAGGTAAGGCTCTGCGATATGCTTGATATCGTGGAAAGCGTACGACATGGCCCGCAGGAAAGTAGAACCAACATTTTTAAGGCCAAAAGGTAGCTTTTGATAGGCGAAAGTACCCCATGGGTAGACAAAGGCTATCTTATGTTGATCAGTAGGTAAGATTTCAATCTGGTTATACCCAGAAAAGACATCCATGAAAGAGAATATTACGCTCCCTGCGCAATTATCGATGATTTGGTCGATGAAGGGCATAGGGTAGTTGTCCTTGGGACAAGCTTTGTTGAGATCCCGATAGTCAACACAAACACGGATGGTCCCTTGTTTTTTGGCAACCGGAACAAGGTTGGAGACCCATTCTGTCAAAGGGACGGGATAAATAAAGCCAGATTTTAGAAGTTTCTCAACTTTTGCCTTTATAGCTGCGATTTTCTTGGGATGAACCGGGCGAAGCTTTTGTCAAATAGGTTTCGCGTCAGTGTAAGTCGTGATTTCGTGCACGACGATTGAAGGGTCGATCCCTGGCATTTCCTCGTAGCTCCATGCGAAGACATCGCAGAATTCTTTAAACAAAGCGGTGTAAGAGACCACTTCTTCGGGTGTGCAATTAGCACCAAGGTTAATGTTTTCCATGACACCTTCTTTGATTGAAATGTCAATAACGATCGTAGTAGAGATGTTACCCATATTCCCCTCAGAGAGAGTATCTTGTGGGAGGATAGGAGATTGCGGAGCATTGGTAACATCGGGAGGGAAGACAGAGTGTATGTCTTGGTGAATTTCTTCCAAAGGTGGAAGAAAAGAGGATCGATGATGGTTATCATCCCAAGGTAGATCGTCAATGCTAAGCATTTCCATAATAGATTCGTCAGAAGGGAAAATTTGGGAAATGTAATCGATGGCAGACGATAGGGAATCCAACCATGAGGGCATCGAGTAGGCATTAGGTGCCAATAAATGTGGGTTGTTTGGAGAGGGAGAGGCAGATTGAATAGCTATGTATGCGGCCTCGACTGGGCTAAGTGGCATAGTGTCACTGAGCACATCGAATTCCATAGGACTAGGTACAACCCAAGGATCAGATGATTCCAAGGATTGATAAGGCATAGTCGAGATCATATTGATGGTGGCAATATGATGCGCGGTAGGTGGAAGTGGTGTAGGGAAAGTACCCATAAGGATAGAATCTTTCAGCAAGCCAACACCAACGCTTTCATACGTAACTGGGTGGTCTCCCAAAAAAGGAATGTTGTTGGTGACAGGGGCGCGAGCGTCGGGTGTACAAAAATTGAGTTGATCAATAGTGACAATTTTTCCTTGATGGGGGAATTGTACACATCAAAATACCGACGAGGGACGATAGTCATAGTGTAGAACCAACTTCTTCCGAGTAGTAGGTTGTAATCGCGGGGGGCATCGACCACCTCGACATCAACGGTAATAGTTTTGACGCCCAATTGAATGGCTAAGGATTGTAATAATCCACGAGGATGAAAACCTCATCCATCAAAAGCGCGTAACATCATAGGGGATTCGTTAAGGGCAGGTGATTTTAAGCCTTTCCAACAAGATAAAGACATGACACAAGTAGAGGCTCCCTCATCCAAGATAGTTTGGTGGATTTGTTGATTGTGAACAACAACATCGATTTGGAAAGCTAGTTGGTGGGAGAGTCATTGTTGATGATCATCCAGGTTAAATGTGAGGTTATTTGATGACTCAGGATCGAAAGCACTGATAGCAGCGAAGAGCGTTCTACGTTGGCTGGGACAGTTTTGTAGAAATTCCAAGGCGGACATAGCACACGGTGCTTGAACCAAATCTTCAACAATGTTGTAGTTATGGGCAACCCGTGAATTAGGATTGAAGGTCGATTTCTGGATGGTGCTCTTAGGAGAGCGTAATATGGAGTCAAACGAAGGTTTCTCAATATGAAGTGGCCCGAATGGAGGGCTGGCAGACGGAGGACTAACGGAAGATGGTAATGGGTCCGGTACAGAACCATTAGTAGTTTTTGGCTTATCAGGTTTAAATGGCGTGTCATATGTTGCAAAGCGAGTGGTCAAATTAACCCCATTAAACATGTAAATGTGGGAACTTGTCGAGGCCTCATCATGGGGTTGGTTGGAACTGCCCCCTGTGGTGGGGGTTTGGGCAACCAAAGATTGTTGTTATGGAAAAGGCTGAGTAAGCACATCGGGTTGTGAATTTCCCTTGAAAGGCTTGGCCACTTCATCGCGATGTGGACAGTGTCGAGTGTAGTGATCGTCACCACAAATGAGACATGGGAATTTCGGTTTTTGTTGGTGTTGTTTTCTGGCAGTAGGAGTTTGCGGTTGATTTTTTGGTTGTTCGTTGTTATTGTTTTTCTTTGGTTTATTTCTCGCTTTCTTCTTGCCCCCAAGTTGTTGTGAAGGGGTCAATTGGACCGCATTCACCTTAGAGACCTGAGTTTGAGGGGGATTAGAAGAGGGTGCAGTCGGATTGGGAGCATCCGTCGAAGCGGGTCGCTGAGTTGTTCCAGTCGACTGGGAAGTAGAATGGTATATTGAACTACCACGTGCCTCTTTTCACGATTTCAACTCCCTCGCCATGTCCTTCCTCACGCACTTTCAACTACCCATTCGATACGAGACGGGTACTGAACTATTGACCTCCCTTCGTCAGACAACCTCCGTGCATATCTCCAATCATATTCATGAATGGAGACGACGACGAAGGCTAATCAAAGCGTGTCATATGTTGTAGAACGAGTGGTTAGATTAACCTCGTTAAACATGTAAATGTGGGCACTTGTCCAGGCCTCATCATGGGGTTGGTTGGAACTGCCCCCTGCAGTGGGGGTTTGGGAAACCAAAGATTGTTGCTGTGGAAAAGGCTGAGTAAGCACAGCGGGTTGTGAATTTCCCTTGAAAAGCTTGGCCACTTCATCACGATGTGGACAGTCTCGAGTGTAGTGGAGTCGCCAGTTTCTGTTGTAGGAAAATCTCCATGCGGATAGGTAGATTGCCTCAAAGAGCTAGACCCTAAACTCTAAGACATAAAGTGCTTAACATGGACACTGACTTCCTTTCAAATCTATACAAACTAATGCATGAGAAGGAAGGAGAATAGAAGTACCTCTTTATCGACGTTTGTCTCTGCACGCTTTGAGTCGAGCTCCAAACTCTCGCTCCTCGACGAGTCCTGTAGACAAACAAAGTACGACCACTTCCTATTCTATTGATATTAGCTTGAAAACAGATCTATCTATGTTTCAACAAGACAACACCAACGCTTTCATACGTAACTGGGTGGTCTCCCAAAAAAGGAATGTTGTTGGTGACAGGGGCACGAGCGTTGGGTGTACATAAATCGAGTTGATCGATAGTGACAATTTTTCCTTGATGGGGGAATTTTACACATAGAAACACCGATGAGGCGATGGTAGTCATAGAGTAGAACCGACTTCTTCCGAGTAGTAGGTTGTAATCGAGGGGGGCATCGACCACCTTGACATCAACGGTAATAGTTTTTCCGCCCAAATGAACGACTAACGATTGTAATAATCCATGAGGATGAAAACCTCGTCCATAGAAAGTGAATAACATCGTAGGGGATTTGTTAAGGGCATGTGATTTTAATCCTTTCCAACAAGCTAAAGACATGACACAAGTAGAGGCTCCCTCATCCAAGATAGTTCGGTGGATTTGTTGATTGTGAACAACAACATCGATTTGGAAAGCTAGTTGGTGGGAGAGTCGTGGTTGATGATCATCCAGGTTAAACATGAGGTTATTTGATGACTCAGGATCGAAAGCGTCGATAGCAGCTAAGAGAGTTCTACGTTGGCTGGGACAGTGTTGTAGAACTTCCAAGGCGGACATAGCACACAGTGCTTGAGCCAAATCTTCAACAATGTTGTAGTTTTGGGCAGCCCGTGAATTAGGATTGAAGGTCAATTTCCAGATGGTGCTCTTAGGAGGGTGTAAGATGGAGTCAAACAAAGGTTTCTCAATCTGAAGTGGCCCGGATGGAGGGCTGGAAGACGGAGGACTAACGGAAGATGGTAATGGGTCTAGTACGGAACCATTAGTAGTTTTTGGATTATCAGGTTTAACTGGCGTGTCATATGTTGCAGAGCGAGTGGTCAGATTAACCCCGTTAAACATGTAAATGTGGGCACTTGTCGAGGCCTCATCATGGGGTTGGTTGGAACTACCCCCTGCGGTGGGGGTTTGGGCAACCAAAGATTGTTGCTGTGGAAAAGGCTAAGTAAGCACAACGGGTTGTGAATTTCCCTTGAAAATCTTGGCCACTTCATCGCGATGTGGAAAGTCTCGAGTGTAGTGGAGTCGCCAACTTTTGTTGTAGGAAAATATCCCTGCGGACAGGTAGATTGCCTCAAAAAGCTAGACCCTAAACTCTAAGATAGAAAGTGCTTAGCGTGGACACTGACTTCCTTTCAAATCTATACAAACTAATGCATGAGAAGGAAGGAGAATAGAAGTACCTCTTTATCGATGTTTGTCCCTGCATGCTCCGAGTCGAGCTCCAAACTCTCACTCCTCGATGAGTCATGTAGACAAATAAAGTACGACCACTTCCTACTCTATTGATATTAGCTTGAAAACAGATCTATCTATCAATGATAAGTTCATGTAATATCAGACACGAACTAGAAAGAAACAGGCCAAGCGTGTCATATTAATGAGAATAACGACAACAATACTTACAATCGTAGATGCGAATGTGACAGCTTCATCAAGTCCCCTTTGTCTAACCCTTGCTCGAAAGATCCACGACCTGGATGATAACAGCTTCACTAATCACTCTCCTTTAGTTGACTGTGTTTTTCCTATGAGATCATAGGTTTCATGCTAGCAATTCTTCCCCCTTCTCACCATCATGGAGCCTGCTTATATAGGTTGAGAGAGGATTAACCTCTTGAGGTATCTTTAGGGCAGGTTGAGGAATTCCCTCCTTAGATCAAGGATCTTCTGATTGAACCAATAATTCGAATGCAACTACCTTCTAAACTTGAAAGATCCTTCCCTTATTCTCCTCAACGGGCCAACCATTTCCCAGATTAGACAACGCTCCCTCAAAAGGGGCATCAGGGCGCTATAGCGCTCCCTAGGAAGCTTGAGGGGAGCGCCAACGCTCTAAGGATGGATAGCGCTCCTTCATAGGGGAAGTTGGGCATTATAATTCTCCCTAAGACCTTATAGGGGAGCGCCATCGCTCCTAAGGCTAATACAGAGGAGCGCTCACCTTCAAAACCCTTGTTCAAGAGCTCCTTTCAGGTGATAAGAGTTCCTTGACTTAAGTTAATCATTCTCCTTCCTCCAAATCAAGTGTTTGAGTTATTCTAGATGTCTCTTTGGTGTCGTCATCATGGCAGTATGCTTTGTTTGATGTTTGTGACACTTCTGAATGACATTCGACACTTGCGATAGTTGAGAGGATCACGCGACACTTACGACACTTATCAAAGTGAGCAATATTGAGGTGTAACATTCATTATCATTGACAAATGTAACAAGCCATTGTTTCAGTTCTTCTTCATCAATGTAATACCCCTAATCCAAACCCCAATTTTAAATAAAAATGTAAATGTACATATAGGATGGTGAATCGTTGGCACCAATTTTTGGCTCAGTTTTGCACGCACCTAAGTAATTCACAAGGATTGTTTTCCAAAGAAAGAGTGTGCAGATTCCATAGTGTTGCGCACACCTGAGTAAGTGTGTGTGAATTGTGCATCAAGGTAAGGATGCACACATTCCAAAGTGTTGTGCACACCTAAGTAAGTGTGTGAGCATTACCTTGAAGTGCACATCAGACCGAGTTATATGTATATGAGGTCGGAGATCTTGTGTGGTTATTGGGATTGTGAGCTGAGACACAAAAAGGCCAATGCATCTATCCTTGTAAATGTAATCACACTCAAATTATTAATAAAATCACATTGTTGGTGCAGATCAATCAGACAAAAAGGGACATGGGGCTAAACTCCACTGAAAAGGAAAAGGGGGGGGGGGCTTGAGTCCAAGGAAATATTTTATTAATATTTCTAAAAAGTATAATGTATGTATATTTATTTATCTTAAGTTCCTGAAGGATGGGAATGAGTCATCAAGTGGATAAATCCAATTCTAAAGATGACAAGTGTCCAGTTACGACCATGCAAGTATATGGTTGAACCTTAGTGTATTTTGGGGGACTTCACTCACTTTCTTTAGGGATTGAACCATCTGAATTGGGGGGAACGACCATTACCTTATCTATAGAAAAAATATTGAAAAGGGGTTTTCCATCTAGTAACCAGAGTCTTTTATTTTTGAAGAGGCGGGTTGTGAGGCACATGAGCATTCTCTCTAGGTGAGAGATTTGTTGTCAAAGAGGCGGGTTGTCAAGCCTGTGAGCATTCTCTCTAGGTGATAGATTTGTTGTTTTCAGGTGGCAGGTTTTCAGACCCATGAGCATTCTCTCCAAGTGGGAGATTTTTTTTCAAAGAGGCAGGTTGTTAGGCCCATGAGCATTCTCTCCAGGTGAGAAATATGATGTCGAAGAGGCGGGTTGTTAGGCTCGTGAGAATTTTCTCCAGGTGAGAGATTTGTTAGGAATTGTTCCTTGGTGTGTTGGGAATTAGTTACAGGGCTTTGAGACTTCCTGTCCAACCTATCATTGAAGCCCTAGAAGGGAAGTGGAGAAGTCGAGGGACTATTGAGAAGAGAAGGGGCACACTTCCTAAGGTGGGACAGGCATGTAGGGAATGAGAGACTATAGGCTAGTTGCAACAGTTAGGCACCTTGGACTGAGCAATTTTGTTGATTATCAAACCTTAGCCTGGCATTAGGAATCATTTTTCTCTGGTGGAGTTTAAGCACCAACTCTAGGGTGACCTATTGCTGAAAGTATATGAGCAACAAATTCTATGGTTAGGAGGAACGCCTGAGGTCTGTGTGCAGTTGGGGACCCTTTATAAAAATATAAGTGTCATTTATGTGCTTGTATAATTTACTATGTTCTTATTTATCTATGTCTGATATGGGTTTATTTCCTGTATAATGTTGCATATGATCACTTTTCGTTATTTTGTAAAACATTGTTTGCACATGTAAATCATGATGTTGTTATTCAATGTTTTTTGTCACACATGCGAAGTATGACATCTATTAAGTGTTCTTGTTAGTTAACTTTGTAATAATGATTATGAGTTTTTGAGGTGAGACTAGAATTTTCATGCACACAGGGAAATAATATATGCATGCAAGAGGCAGGATTCGTCGTGCACGCAAGGAAGCAGATCTGCACGCACAAGGAGAGTTGAATATGCGTGCGGCATCAGAATGGTTGTGCGCGTAGTAGTAATCATGTGTTCAGAGTGGTTGCACGAGAAACAATACTTGTGTGCTTTGAATGATTGTAGCGCAGTTGTATTATGTGTTGATTCTACTGTTATAACTAGTGGTTGAAGAGGAAAGTTGTGTGGCACAATCCAACTTGGGATCGTGCACGTTACCTCACGTGTTTCTCCGCAGATTAATGTTATAGTGTAGATTATGTGCACTAGATTTTTGGAGTGGAATTTCTCAACAATAAGTTGGGGATGTTACAAATTGGTATCAGAGCATTTTGTTAGTGTTGGTAATGAGATACGTGAGATTGGTATTAGAGGTGTATCCCAACTGGGAGGCTGGGTACGTGACAGATTGGTATCGCAGTTGTATCCCAACTAGAAGGCTAGGTATGTGACATATTGGTATTAGAGCTCTAGTTTCAACACTGAGCTTGCATGGGTCGAGTATCTACTTAAGGAAAAAATTTGAACTTGTAAGTGGTCGAATTTGAAATTACAGCGCAACCATGGTGCGCATAAAATAAGAATGTGCAAGTGTGCACACTAAATTTTGGCATTGCGGGGTTCAATGTTGGAAATGTGTAGAAATCAATGGTGCACATGTGTGTGCACTAAAATTTGGAGCTACGTAGAGAAAAACTTGTGGTGCATGTGTAATATTGATACGTGTTGTATATGTTAAATATTGACATCATGCATTGGTACGTGTTGAATACCAGTGCACACACAGGCTTCAGAAAGAATAAATAAAGAGTAAAAAGCTATTTTGGTGAATTTCAAATGACCATAATTTACTATGCAAGACTCAAAATTGCGCAAGGGAGCAATCAATGGGAAAGTTTTGGATTGAGGAGTCCAATTATTCAGCCAAAATTTTTGAATATGAACATTAAAATCATCCAAGAAATCAGAAGAAAGGATTCTAACAAATGGTGCAGAGTTTTCATGAATTTTTTACATGAATTCATCTAACGAATCTTATTTTATGCACATTTTGCAGAATTAACATCGATTAGATCAGGACAAAAACAACACAGAGAGTCAAAATCATGGAAGATGTGTAGAGAACTTACAACCATGATGATGAATTCAGGGGTTTGTATATCGGTATGGGTATTAATAGTACATATTCCAATGAGCATAGATAAGGCAAGGAGGAGCACATAAACTTGGTAGAAACCATAAAGGGACTACAAAAAAGATGTCCAAATCTATAACATTGATAATGAGAGGCTTATGGAAGCTAAGGAGCAGCAAGATTACTTCAATATCAAGTCGATGCAAAGCTTGGACATAATAGAAAAAAAAATGGATAAGGAGACAGGTTCAAGCAAGTCAAGAATTTGCAGGTCTCATGATGAGAGAAGAAAAACAAGAAGTGTTGATAGGCATCACCATCACTCACCAAAGCATTCATTTAGGAAAGCACAAAGTATCTCAAGTTCATATCCTATCATAAATCATAAGAGAAGGATTTCTGTGGATGAGCTACATGGAGAAATGAATAAGATCAAGCCTCCTACCTTTGATGGTGAGCACAAGAAGGATAAATATGTGAAGACCTAGCTATTGGGCATGAGGAAGTACTTATAGCTACATAATTACTCTGTCCAAGAAGAAGGGAGAATTTCCATATATTAGCTAAAGGGAAAGGCATCAATGTGGTGGAATCAGTTCATGCAAGTGCAACACATTGATGAGAAGAAGGTTACTTGGAGGGAGTTTAAAAGGTATTTTCAAAACAAATACTTAAAAAAGTGATACTATGACAAGAAAATGAACAATTTCTTTGAGCTCAAGCTAGGGAGAATGACAATAGATGAGTATGAAAGAAGGTTCTTAGAATTGCTGAAATATGTTGCATTCATCAAGCATGAACAAGTTAAAATTTAGAGGTACCTGAGTGGGATGCCATCATTTATCAGTGACAAGATACAATATGATGACCCCAATACATTGGAGGAAACCATAAGGCGAGCTAAATATATCTATTATCAACAAAGGGGAAGACTGACTTTCCAAAAGGCTTGGGAAGACAAGAAGAAAGGTAAGATGGAACAAAGGAAGAAGGGGACTAAGCCACTATTTTTCATAAATACTTCTCAAGGACAACCAACTTCCAAGGAGTCTAGAATGAATGAGCCAATGGGGCAAAGACAAAGGAAACCACCTATTCAATGTTGGGGTTGTGGGGGAGACCACATGTACAAAGATTGCCCACACAAAGGTGAAAAAGTGATGATTTTTCACAATGTACAACAAGTTGTGACAATTGAAGACATGAGCATAAATATACCAAGGATCTATGCAGCCCTGGATAAAAAGCAAGTTGATTTTCAATCGCACATGATTGAAGTGGAAGGTAAGATTAATGACCAACTCATTGCTATTTTAATTGATTCAGGAGCTAGTCATAGTTATCTAGATCCTAAGATGGTGGAAAGATTCCAATTGCTAAGAAGCAAGCTTGGAAAATTACAGGAGCAAAAAGGAAAATTAATGAGATGGATATGGCATGTCCAATCGAAATGAATGGGCTGAGCGCAAAAGATGATTTGAATATCATACCTTTGGGCTCTTATGATTGCCTCATTGGTATGGATTGGTTGGACCAACATCATGTCGTTCTAGACTATTAAAATAAGGCATTTACTTGCTTGGATGAGGAAGGAAATTTAAGAACAGTTTAAGGCATTCCAAGAGCTGTAACTATTAGATAAGTTTCAACCTTGCTATTGAAGAAAAGTTGTAGGAAAGGATGTCAAGTATTTTCAATGCACATGGAGGAGACACCTAAGGATAAAGTGTAAAATGTTGAAGACTGCACAGTACTAAAATAATTTGAATATGTCTTTAAAGAAATATAGGGGTTTCCACCGAAAACATATATTGATTTCTCTATAAATTTGATTCCTGGAGAAGCCCCTATATCCAAGACTCCTTATAGGATGAGTACACCAAAGATGAAGGAATTGTAAATGCAACTTGAAGAGATTTTAAATAAGGGGTATATACGCCCAAGTGTGTCACCTTGGAGTGCCCAAATATTTTTTGTGAAGAAGAAGGATGGTACGTTGAGGCTTTGTATTGAATTCGAGCAGTTGAACAAAGTAACAGTAAAGAACATGTATTCGTTTCCAAGGATAGATGACCTCTTTGACTAGCTAAGGGGAACACATATATTTTCAAAGATTGATCTTAGATATGGATATCACCAAATGAGAAATAAAGAAGAAGACATCAACAAGACTTCTTTCAAAATGAGGTATGGGCATTCTGAGTTTATAGTAGTGTCATTTGGGTTGTCAAATGCACCAGTTGTCTTCATGTGTTTAATGAATGGTATTTTCAGAGAGTACCTATATGTGTTTGTCATTGTATTTCTGGATGACATACTCATTTATTCAAAGTCTGAAGAAGAACATGAGTAAATCTTGAGGATGGTGCTGCAAGTATTGAGAGAACATCAATTGTATGCAAAGTTGAGCAAGTGCTCATTCTACCAGAGTCAGATTCATTACTTGGGTCATATCATTTCAGAGGAAGGGATAGTTGTGGACCTGGAGAAGATAAAATCCATTCAAGGATGGCCAACATCAAGGAATGTCATAGAGGTCAGATCCTTCATGGGACTTGCAGGGCAATACATAAGGTTTATTGAAGGATTATCAAAGACTGTGCACCCAATTATATCCTTGCAAAAGAAAGGTGTCCAATTTGAATGGACTCTAGATTGTGTAAGGAGTTTCCAACACTTGAAGAGTTTGTTTACAAGTTTGCCAATTTTGAGAATTGTTGATCCTAATGAAGACTTTGTGGTGTGCACGAATGCATGCAAGGAAGGGCTCGGTGGAGTCCTTAGTCAGAATGGGCATGTGGTATGCTATGAATCAAGGAAATTAAAAGAACATGAAAGTAACTATGATACTCATGATTTGGAATTGGAAACCATAGTGCATTCCTTGAATATGTGGATGCACTACCTGATGGGAAATATTTTTGAGTTGAGGACAAACCATACTGGTTTGAAATATTTGTTTGGACAACCAAGTTTGAATTATGGACAAATTAGATGGTTGGAATTACTCAATGAGTATGACTTTGATATCAAGCATATCAAAGGAAAGGAGAACAAGGTGGTTGATGCACTCAACATACTATAGCCATTAGCATGTACAAATCAGATTTGAGTGAAATAATTTTAGAGATTTCCAAATCAGATCAGAGCTATATGGACATAAAGACAAATTTATAGCAAGGTAAATTGCAACAAAAATCCGAGGGTTATGAGATAAAAGAGGATGGCATCCTCATGTATAGGCACAAATTTTATGTGCCAAATGATCAAGAATTGAAAAATATATTATTGTCAAAGATGCATAAAGTTCCTTATGATGGGCACCCAGGCTACCAGAAAACAATTGCAGTGGTCAAAAAGCAATACTATTGGCTAGGCATGAAAAATGAGGTTGTTGATTCTATTGTTAGATGCCTTGAATGTCAAAAGGCCAAGGCTGATCATAGACACCCAGCTATTTTACTACATCCTTTGCCCATTCCTGAGTGGAAATGGGAAGCTATAACCATGGATTTCATTACTAAGATGCTGAGGACTGCTAAGAAACATGATTCTGTTATGGTAGTGGTGGACAAGCTTACTAAATTTTTCCATTTTATTCCAGTGAAGTCAACTCACAAGGCCGCTAGCATTTCTGATATATACATGAGAGAAATTTCTAGGTTGCATGGTGTACCTAAGACATTTGTGTCTAACAGAGATCCCAAGTTCACATCGAATTTTGGAAAGGGATATTCAAAGGATTTGGGACAAATATGAATTTTAGCACAACCTATCATCCAGGATCAAATGGGAAAATAGAAAGGGTAAATCAAGTGATATAAGATATGCTAAGAATGTATGTGATGGAAAAACCGACACAGTGGGAAAAATATTTACCTTTGGTTGAGTTTGCTTATAACAATGGGTATCAAGCATCTCTAAATATGAGCCCATTTGAGGCACTTTATGGAAGAAAGTGAAACATGCAAGTGAGTTGGGACAACCCAACGGACCGCACAGTAGTTGGGCCAGATCTACGTTGGGAAATGGAAGAGAAGATGGTGAAGATAAGGTAGAATTTGAAGGCTGCCAAAGACAGGGATAAAATTTGCACAGATAAAGGCATAACCCAAAAAGATTTTAAAGTGGGTGACCATGTGTTCTTGAAAGTAAAAGAAAGACATAATTCCCTGAAGTTGGGAAATTGTTCTAAGTTGCCAACATGCTATTGTGGGCCATTTGAAATCCTAGAGAGGATTGGTTTTGTTGCATATATTCTTGCACTACCTGCATCCTTGTGTATTCATAATGTTTTCCATGTATCTTTTCAAAAAGTACGTACCTGATGTTAATCATGTCATTGATTGGAATGTGATTCGGGTGGAGCCAGAAGGCGATTTTAGAGTGTGACCAATTTTCATATTGGATCGAAAAATCAAAAAACTCTGGAATCGAGCCATGGAGATAGTAAAGGTCCAATGGAACTGGTACGGTCTTGAGGATGTAACTTGGGAGTGTGAGGATGCTATGCGGGCAAAGTACTCACATCTTTCTTAATACTTTTGAAGTTTTTGTATGTACATGTGTATATAATGCACTGAGGACAATACATAAATAAGGGGGAGGGGAATGTAATACCCCTAATCCAAACCCCAATTGTAAATGGAAATGTAAATGTACATATAGTTTGGTGAGTTGTTGGCACCAAGTTTTGGTTCAGTTTTGCACACACTTGAGTAGTGTGCGAGGATTGTTTTCCAAAGAAAGAGTGTGCACATCCCATAGTTGTGTGTGCACCTGAGTCAGTGTGTATGGATTGCGCATCAAGGGAAGGGTGCACACATTCCATAGTGTTGTGCACACTTGAGTAAGTGCACGAGGATTACCTTGAAGTGCTCATCGGATCGAGTTATATATATATTTATGAACTTGTGTGGCTATCGGGCTGGTGAGATGGGATGCAAAAAGGCGAGTGCGCCTATCCTTGTAAATGTAATCATACTCAAATTATTAATAAAATCATATCGTTGTGCAAAAACCAATCAAACAGAAAGTGACAGGGGGATAAACTCCACCGAGAAGGGAAAAAGAGGGGGCTTGAGTCCAAGAAAATATTTTATTAATATTTCTGAAAAGTATAATGTATGGATATTTATTTATCCTAAGTTCCTGAAGGATGGGAACGAGTCACCAAGTGGATAAATCCAATTCTGAAGATGACAAGTGTCCAGTTATGACCATGCAAGTATATGGTTGAACCTTAGTGTATTTTGGGGGAATTCACTCATTTTCTTCAAGGGTCAAACCATCTGAACCGGTGGGAACAAACATTACCTTATATGTAGAGAAAAGCTTGGAAAGGGGTTTTCCATCTAGTAACCAGATTCTTTTGTTGTCAAAGAGGCAGGTTGTCAGGTCTATGAGCATTCTCTCCAGGTGAGAGATTTGTTCTTGAAGAGACGGGTTGTCATGCTCGTGAGCATTCTCTTCAGGTGAGAGATTTGTTGTCAAAGAGGTGGGTTGTCAGGCCTGTGAGCATTCTCTCCGGGTGAGATATTTGATAGGAATTTTCCCCTGGTGAATTGGGCATTAGTTACAGGGCTCTCAGACTTCCTATCCTGCCTATCGCTGAAGCCCTGGAAGGGATGTGGGGTATCCAAGGGACTTTTGAGTAGAAAAGGGGCACACTTGCTGAGGTGGGACATGCATGGGGGGGATGAGAAACTGTAGGCTAGTTGCAACAGTTGGGCACCTTGGATTGAGCAATTATGTTGATTATCAAACCTTAACCTGGCATTAGGAATCACTTTTACCTGGTGGAGTTTAAGCACCAACTCAGGGGTTACCTGATGTTGAAGTATATGAACAATAAAGTATATGGTTGGGAGGAACGTCTCAACTCTGCACATAGTTGGTGACCCTTTATAAAAAGATAAGCGTCCTTTATGTGCTTGTCTAATTTACTATGTGCTTATTTACCTATGTCTGATATGGGTTTATTTCCTATAAGATGTTTCATATGATCAATTTTCGTTGTTCCTTATAATGTTGTTTGCACATGTCAAGCATGATATTTTTATTCAGTGTTTGTCGTCGCACATGCAAAGAATGACAACTATTAAGTGTTCATGTTAGTTAATTTTGTAATAATGATCATGATTTTCTAAGGTGAGGCTAGAATTGTCATGCACACAAGGAAATAATCCATGAATGCAAGAGGATGGATTTGTAGTGTGCACATGGAAGCAGATATGCACGCACGAGGAGAACTGAATCTACGTGCAACACCATAATGGTTGTGCGCGCAATAGTAATCATGTGTGCATAGTGGTTACATGCGCAATAATATTTGTGTGCTCTGAATGATTGCGAGCACAATTGTATTATGTGTTAATTCTATTGTTATAACCAGTGGTTGAATAGAAAATTTTTGTGGAACGATCCATCTTGGGATCGCGCGGGTTACCTCACGTGTTTCTGCATAGATTAACGTTATATTGTAGAATCCACACACTAGATTTTTGGAGTGGCATTGATCAACAATAAGCTGGGGATGTTACAAATTTGTATTAAAGCATTTTGTTAGTGCTGGTAACGGGGTACGCGATAGATTGGTATCAGAGAAATATCCCTGCTAGGAGGTTGGGTACATGACAGATTGGTATCCGAGTTTTATCCCAACTAGGAGGTTGAGTACATGAAAATCAAACTCTACGCGGTTGTCGAAGTCACTGTCTAATGAAGTATTCATTGTAGCCAAGTCACTATTAATCTCTTCTTTAGTGATGATCGCTAAATTTATGAAAATTTGTTAACCCTACATTTATTTAACAATATCAAAGGATTTTAAGATAACATCTCCTCTTCTTTCATCGATTTTTTCGCAAGTATCAATTGCATCTTGCAGTGTTTTTATTCATTGTTCCCAACTTGCCTTGATTTTCCTTATTCTATTGTTATTGGGCAGTCCCTGTTGATTTCTTCGATGGTCACTAATACTAGTCACCCGTGCAATGAAAGTGTTTAGCTCATTTTTGCAGTAGGATTCATCATGCTGCAAGTCTCTTTGCAAATCTCCAGTAAAACTTAAATTCCTTTGCGAAAGATCATGTAGACTTGTACTGACTTCCCATGCATGTATGTTTATATCTTGTCTTCTATTAATGTTATAGAAAACATAGAGTTTGAATCCATTCAACAATTGCAGGGCCTTTGTGATTGGCCTTAAGATTGATGGTGTACTTGGAGCAGTCTGTTATGCTAGAAGTATGGCCAACGACTATGCAAATAGTGGTTTGGGACTCAGTGCCTCTTCAAGTTCACTTATTCATTTTTTCAATTTAATGGTTTGCAATTCCTGTTCAGAATTTGAATCTACAAGAGCATCCCCCGTGGAGTGATGTAGTTGCATGATTTCAGATTGTGCAACTTCTAATACATCGACCACTGAGCTTAATTTATGAACCACCGTTTTGTGTTTGACACTAACCCTTTTTATTTGCAATTTATTTCCGTGCCTCTTGTATTGATTATTATGCATTGTTAAGAATTGGTTGTGAAAGAACATGGGTCACTATGTTGCAAGCTGATGTGTAATTTCTTGGCTTTCAACAATTCTCTGGGCTACCCAGTTGAGTAGATTTGTGCTCTAGATTTCCATATATTCAAGATTTGTTAGAGTTGTTGTATCTTGTGAATTGTCTTTATTTGGGGTTCGTTTCCTTTTTTGATGCGACATTATATGTGCACATTCAATATTTGTGTGGGGTGGTTTCTTACCACCTTTATCTCCAACATATCCATCGTTACTATCTTCTTTGTTTATTTTGTGTTGTTATGTTCTTTGCTTAGGCGAGCAACTTTTATTTAGTTGGCGATTGGAGGAGGCTTGGACATTAGGACCGGTTTTCCCCCTTTGCCTTGGCTTACCCTATATTTTGGTATCTGAACTTATTTATGTGAACAAGCCATCGTTGCATGCATTTTTTTCCTTTGCTAATGGATTATAAGCGGTTTCTTCATCAAATCTTGTAAAAATATTGTTGTATCGTATTGATGCTAAATGTTGAGAGAACATGCCATCGAGATCAAACTGCTCTAAAACCTATTTTAGATGGGACAAATTTATGACCATTGTATCCCCAATTTTAAAGAGGCAATATAATGAATTGTTTTGTTCTCTTTTTGTGAAATAGAATACACTAGGCTTTATACTGGTGGAAAATTTCTGCAACAAAATATCTATCGCAAACAATATAGGGAGTAGAAGTAGTCTTTCTTGATAACCATACAAGCAGATGTAAGTGTGGCTTTGTTCTTGAATGCAAATTCCCTTTCCCTTAGGGAAATCCTCAGCTTCCTGAGTTATTCTCTTGGGCTATGCCCCAACCAAGATGTGTCTAATCACTCTAACAAAATTATCTTGAACAATGCAAAAAATGAATTATGTTTTATGTTTATATAGAACCGGGTACCAAAAATAAACTGGTTCATTATGTATATTAACAGTTTCCTTGACAAGGAGTCTATCAAAGAAATTGCAAAAGACAATTGCAAATACCAAATATGTCGCCATGAAAAAACTTTGAGTAATAAATTAGTTACTTAACTGAAAACAAAGTTCATTTGATATGACCTCCACCCAATCAAACATGGCATCCTTGTGAAACGAAAATTACAGTGCATATAGAACTCAGTTGGGTATGTCTGAAGTTGACTCGCGGTCAATGACACAGGTTAACAACCATGAAAAGTCTTGGTATGGTTCTTGTAGCAAGGTTATATCGATTGTTGAAAGGTCGGTTGAGATGTTTGCAAAAGGTAGCAGAAAGTCTCTCAACACATTGCAGCCGCCTGCGTGAGAAGCAATGAAGGCATATGCATCCGCAAGATAAAGTGTTTTTTTTGTAGAGGGAAGATTGATCATTTTATTGAAAATTATTGGACTAAGCACGACTGGATTCTTTGTTTTTGGTGTTACATTAATCATCCTCATCGTTGAGTCGAACCTTCAAGCACACTAGGTTACGAGTTATTTGAAATCAAAGACTTCGTGAACACAACCAACATTGAACAAACATGTGGTCCAGAGTCTATCGTTTTGATTTTCTTCTGGCGACTTGTTCAAGAACCATTAGTAGGAGGCATACCAATGGAAATTCTTGTCTTCCTTGGCTAGTGAATTGACAATATCACTGCAAAAGAGCTCTTTCCTTCATCTATTTTCCATAATGTTCTTTCTTTAATGAAGCTTGGTTTAGGTGAACCTTGTGAATAATATATTAGCGAGGTACAATTTATTTAAAGCGGACTGCATGCCCCATATTTACTAGAAGTGCATTTACACACATATGAACTAAGTTTGAAACATGGGTAATCATTAATAGGAGGGATTATTTAGGTCACAAAAAAGTGACACATTTACTTTGCATAAGATCTATTACCTATTTTCCCTTCTTTCTTAGCAAATCGGAGCAAATCATACTGTCATAAATGCTTCGTTTATAGTGAAAATTAGTTGGCTTGTCAGAATCTTTGTTGTGAAACTATTGCGTTTACAAATGGTGGGAGTTTTGACAGGTATGGTTGTGTTTCTTTTACTAAAAGGTCTTTTCTACACATAAGTTACTTACAGAATACGAGTGTCCATGAATAGAGACCACTAGACAACTCATGGAAAAGTGGGAAATTTACTTCGTACAAGTGATAAATAACTTTCATTTTTTTTTCAAATGGTAGCAAATAAAGGTGTCGTAAATTATTGGGTTAGCATGCAAATTAGTTAGCTTCTTCGAATGCTAGTGCATAGGTATTCAAAATTCCAAATTGGGGAAGTGGCAATTATTGGATTACTAAGNGGGGGGGGGGGGGTCAATCAATAATAGAGAAATTTAATCCCTTTTAACCATATAATCCAAGTGTTATATCAATGTATCATTATCATCCAATAATTGTAGAGCAAATAAACAATGAACACATGAACAATCATATACATACATAATACACCAATGTTTTACATGGAAACCCAAAGCGGGAGAAAACCACAAAATGATTTATCTTATATGTCTTGAAGAATTACATTCATTGGAAGGACCAACTTCCTTTTTTTTTCCAGCTGCAACTGGAAGGACGCTCCAACCCACTTGTTTCTCAGGCTACAACCTGAAGGAAGCTCCAACTCCCCAATTCACCGGCTACAACCAGAAGGAGGCTACGACCCCCTATGTTCTCCAGCTACAATCGGAAGGTGGCTACAACCACTTGTCATTTCCCCATCAACCACCCTGAAATATAAGTAGAATGATGGAACCACTGTCACACTATCACTGTGAGATATACTATTATAAACCTGTACCAATCAACCTACACCAAATAACCTGTACCAATAACCTGAACCATGCATTAACCATGCATCAACCTATACCTCAACCTGTAATCAACCTGTACCATAAACAAGTGCATCAACCATGCACCAACATGTACCAAACAACCTGTAATCAACCTGTACCATAAACAAGTGCATCAACCATGCACCAACCTGTACCTCAACCTATACCAACAACCTGTCACAACAACTTGTCCAACAACCTATCACAACAACTTGTCTCATCAATGTTATCAACCAAATCATATCTACTCACCAAGATCAATCACCAAGACAACTCTCAAACATGTGCATCAACCAAGCATAACACAACAAGTCATAATCATCACCAAGATCAATATGTGCTTCTAATAATACAAGTATGCTACATCATCCATAAACCATGTGTCAACAATACTACTAACAAGTGCCTCCAACCATGTACCAAGTATGTACCAATCATGTATCAACTACTCATCAACTATGACTCATCAATATGTACCAACATCATCAACTATACACCTCATGTATGTGCCAACTCATCAACTACTTGTCTCAACCATGTACCTGACATGTACCTCAACCAAATGCCCTCATCAATTTCATCATCCAAATATGATTTGTAACTCTGTAATAGGCCTGGTGTATATGATCACATACCTACAAACCTTCCTTAACTTTAACAACAAGAGACTAGCATTTTCATCAAACTTTTCTTTAGTCTCACATGACTAGTTTTGGATTAGTCAACAACCCTAACTTGCAATAATCATAACTATGTACCTATAATGAATAAATATATGAAAATGATACACAATGTTATTCAGTTTGTTTTATGAAATTCCTCTAGGTTTCACTACTTGGAACCTCTCAGAAAAGGAGTTATAGCAAAAATAGCATACCTTGTTGAATTCTGGCTTATTCTAGAGAGAAACCTTGTAGAGCATTCCCCGCACAGAATATTTGTTGAATGGATATGAAAATGTTACACAAAATAATACAAAATGTACTCTAACCAACACATTTGGTCTTACTGAATTTGAATCTGTTATGAAGAAGTTATGATGTTTTTACTTGAAACACATGTTTTAGACGAGTTTCAGGACTAGCCACAAACCCTATTTTCCACAGAGTGTAACTCCAAAAATACAATGACCAAAAAGATGAATTTCTTACCACATATATTTGGATATATTTCATCAATGGAATATCAATTTCATGGCCTGAATAATTCTATAAAAAAAATTCTTGCGAAAATGATGAGATGACCTGTAAATAACATACCTTAGAAAGCATCATTAAAAGAATTTATCGTCCCTTGAATTCCGACCTTATTTTCTTCACCTTCCCTATGAAATTCAGCTTAGATATCCTTTGGTTACCTTAGACACCTATATATATTCAATATTCTCAAGTTTTATCTAAAATGAGATAGCCTTGCCTCTTATTTATACTCTCCAAGTAGCTTCCTTAAAAACATCTTCTAGGTCACTTTGCCCACTTTCCTTATTTTAGGGTTAACCCACTTCTAATTTCTCCATTAAATTTATTATTGGAATAATTTATTTAGTATTCACTTTGAATTATAGTACACTCATTACTTCACTTTATTATTTACCTTTTAAAATCTCTTAAACCATTTTGACTACTTTGACCTTTTGGGGCTTCTAGATGACATATGAGGGTCCTCCAACTTCGTAAGGCCATAACTCTCAAACCGTGAGGAGTTATGTTGTGTTCCTCATACCACCAGAAATGGAATGACATGTAATATCCATATAGAATAGTATTACCTGCAAATATATCAAAACTCATACCATTATCCATCAAACAAACTTGGGTCCATTACCCAAACCTGGGTTCTCCAACTTGTCATGGCCATAACTCTCTAACCCTGAGGAGTTATGTGACGTTCCACATACCACAAGAAATGACATGACAAGAACTATCCATATAGGATAGTTTCACTGACAAATTCACTAACCTTCATCTCATTATTCCACAAATAAGCATGGTTTCTCTAACCATACTTATAGGATAACTCAATCCGCAAAGCGTCTTCCCGTGAGGGCTTTCACCATAAGGGGACCACTTTGGAGTTCATCCATTTTTACTTATTATCAACCATGACAAGAAAATAATGAGTCATCTTTACATCAAACAAACTTGGGTCCATTACCCAAACCTTTGTGCTACCGGAATTTGCTACCGAACTTTCTCCAAGGGTTGACATCAATATACAATATCACTCTCCAATAGTTGACATCAATATACAATATCACTCTCCAATAGTTGACATCAATGAAATACAACAATCCATACCAACTATACATCAACCTAAGCCAACTGTCTAGCAATCTCCCCCTTTGGCATTGATGTCAACACCAACATTGATGGCAACAGTTAGTCATGATAACATTCATGCTTATAATCTTTATCAATGTTTCTATCTCTCCCCCTTTGACATCAATGGAAAAGGGTATCTCTCTTTGGGGCTTCTCCCCCTAACTAAAATCTCCTTGGGGCTGCTCCCCCTATCTACGTGCCTTTGATTTTTCTTTGTGTTTATAATCCTCTGATTACTCTCTTTCCCTTCATATGAATAATATCTCCCCCTTTGACAAAGGGTATCACTCTGAATTCATATCGCTCATTCTTCCCTTGTGACAATCGCTCCCCTTGGAAACATGCCTCTATGATCTCTCTCCAAGAATTTACCTTTGCATCGGATAAATCTCTCCCCCTTTGTCCTATTTATGGTGCTTCCTCATGTACATCTAAGGCATATAAGATAAGCATTCAAAATTATTCATTTTGGAGTAGAAATTACTCCTAGTCTTTGGCGAAGATACTCAAGGGATTCCCATGGAAGCGGTTTTGTAAAGATGTATGCCACTTGTTATTTTGTTCCCACGTATTCAAGTCTGATGTTCTTCTCTGCAACCCGTTCCCATAGAAAGTGATACTTGATTGGAATGTGCTTCATCTTGGAGTGCATCACCGAGTTTTTTGAGATACTGATGCCTCTTTTATTATCACAATAGATTGGAATGGGCTCATCATACTCAACCTATATATCTGTCACAGTTTGTTTCATCCAAAGAACCTGTGTACAACATGATGCTACTGCAATATAATTTGCCTCGGATGTAGATAAATATAATGATGATTGTTTCTTGCTTATCCATGATACTAAACACTCACCCAAGTAGAATGTTGCTCCACTGGTGCTTCATCGGTCATCAATACAACCTGCCCAATCTGTATTTGTGTAGGCAATAAGTGATAGATCCTTTCCTTTTGGATACCATAATCCAAACTCTTCTATTCCTTTGAGATATCTGAAAATCCTCTTCATTGCTAATACATGTGATTCCTTTGGTGCTACTTGAAATTGTGCCACCTTTCCAATTGTCTGCATTACATCTGTTCTGGATGTTATCACATATAGTAAGCTATCAATCATTGACCTGTATTTCCTCTAGTCTGTAGACTTTGAATCATCATCTTTTCTCAACTTGCAACTGGTTTGCATAGGAGTGGTAACTAGTTTGCAATCTTCCATTCCAAATCTCTTTAGAATTTCTCTGATATACTTAGTTTGAGAAATAAAAATTCCTTGGTTTCTTTGACATATATGAAGACCCAAAAAGAAGGATAGTCCTCCAAGTAATGACATTTCAAATTCATTCTGCATATCCTTTGCAAATTTCTGGCTTAACCTATCATTAGTACTTCCAAAACAATATCATCAACATAAATTTCAATTAATAAAATATTACCTTGAGTTACCTTGATGTAGAGGTTGTTGTTTGCGCTTCCTTTCCATAGTTCGTAGGGATTTTTGTCATTGTTGTTTCTAAGCATTAATTTTTTTTTAATGTGAACTGATGTATGCACTGCATGTGTCCAAAAAATATTTGTCAATTTGGAATCCATTAGCATTGTTTGAGCCATTTCCTGTGTAATTATCATCCATTATGATAATGTTCCTTTGTCTCTGAACCACTCTCTGAACCAATATATGAATCATGCTCTCGTCCACTATCATATATCTGTCCAAACTTGCTAAGTGTTCTTACGAATCCATCTCTATCCATACTGTCTAAGACTCTACTCGCACAACTTTCCATAATGATGGCCCATTTATCACTATACTATCATGAAGTCTTGATTAATCTATCAAATTGTACTTCTGCTAACTTATTTCTCTGAATCTGTCTTCTCAAACTCTGCAAGCTGCTCGAAGGATGGTTCTTTGGTCTGTCACAAATATCACATAGACTCCCCCTTGTCTAATATTCATATTACTTGGGAGTCTCTAAGTCGGATGGCTCAAAACAATTCCTACTCTGATATGTATTCATCATCATATTCATTGGTAGATTTATTATCTCTCTGAGCTCTGGCTTCTTTCTTTCTGTCTCTGGATTCATCTTTCACTACAATGCCTGAAAGTAAAATCTCTTGAACCTGTTCCTTATTTACCCATCCTTCCTTTCTTTCAGTTATTTTCCAAACCTTTATGTATCTGACATCTTTCCTTTTCTTTGTAAAATTTTCTCCATCTCGTTTTATTTCCAATCTTGCCATCTCTAGTACCTGGTCTTTGTTCACCTGTTCTTCCTGTTTTCTTATCCATATTTTCTTATATATGATATCGATATTCTCTTTCATGGAAGTATCGATCATGCTTCTACAATCACTGGCTATGTGTCCATAGTTATGACATTTGTAACAATCAATGTTACGTGCGACCACATAGGCACTTCTTATTTGAACATTTATTTTATAATCCCTACAATCTACAACCTTATGTCCAAAGTTAGTACAATAAAAACAATTACCATAAAATAAATTTGCATACCTAGGAGTGAATGATCTTCTTTGTGGCATAGTCCTTCTAAATTTTTTCCTTGACTGATCATGATCATGATTGAAGCTTCTTTGTGGCTTGAACATGGATGGTCTTCTTGAAGATGTATTTTCAATAGTTTTCTTAGATTATGGTTGACCACGATTCCTTCCTTTGAGTACTTCTGCACAACTCTTTCTATTTTCTTCATTCTTCTTTTCTAGAAACCTAGAGTGCTTCTCTTCATTCTCTATAACTGATGTGGATGTTTCTGTCTCTTCAACGTTCTTGTTGATCTTGATGATTTTACTTCTCAATGTGACAACTTCTTCTTCAAGCTTCTCAACCTCTTCTATTTTCTTCATTATATGAGACTTTATGACTTCTTCTGTTTTTTTCGCTTCTTCAAGCTGAATTTTTAATGTGAGTATTTCTTCTTCAAGTCCTTTCTCTTCTTGACCAAACTCTGCCTCAAGCTAGTTTAGATCATTAGTTCTTTCCTTAAGATGATCTGTCAATATCTTCTCTCTCATTTCTGCTTCTTCCTTCTGTGCTACTATGTTGGTTTTCAAATACTGCTTTTGATATTCAAGATTTTCTTCGATCTTTCTGGCTTCTTCTAGTTGAGTTCTTAAGTTCTCAATGACCTGTTGGGATTCTTCAAAAATGTGAACACTTTCCTTTTGTTTCATCAATTCTTTCTTGAGTGAATTTTTTATTCTCTTAGTTCATCTAAAGAACTAATCAATTCTTCTTTATAGCTATCTTCCTTTTCAATTAGTTTTTCTGTCTCATTTCCTTCATGGCATTGTATTTCAAGATGTCCACGTTTTTCACAATTAAAACAAAACAACATACCTCTGGTGATCATGTACTCTTCATCTTCTGAATCTACTTGACATGGTGAACACAATTCTTCTTGATTTGTATCTGCATCTTCTTTGACATTTTCTAAATCTGTGATGGGTGAAGAATATATGTCATGTAACTTATCCCAAATTTCTTTTGATGATGAACATTTACCAACCTTTTCTCTTAACGGATTAAGTAATCCTTCCTAGATGAAATCCATTGCTATTTTTTTATTCTTCGCCAATTCCTTCTTGGCTGCAATCTTTGCCCTTTTTGAACTATCATATTCTGTAACAATTGATAGCCAAATATAATGTCCTTGTGACTGTAAAAATACTTTTGTCCTTATGATCCACATATCATACTTAAAACCATTCTGACGATTAAACATTGGTACTCCATTCTCAGAATAATCCATGATCTCCTTCCAGTGGTTAAATTGTTTCCTAAAGGAACCTGCTCTGATACCAATTGTTGGATTACTGAGAGGGGGGGTGAATCAGTAATAGAGCAATTTAATCATTTTTAACCATATAATCCAAGTGTTATATCAATGTATCATTATCATCCAATAACTATAGAATAAATAAGAAATGAACAAATGAACAATCATACACATACATAGTACACCAGTGTTTTACATGGAAACCCAAAGTGGGAGAAAACCACATAAATATTTATCTTATATGTCTTGGAATTACATTCATTGGAAGCACCAACTTCCTTTGTTTTCCAGATGCAACTGGAAGGAGGCTCCAACTCCCTAGTTTCTCAGGATACAACCTGAAGGAAGATCCAAATCCCCAATTATCTGGCTACAACCAGAAGGAGGCTACAACCCCCTATGTTCTCCAGCTATAACCAGAAGGTGGCTACAACCACCTGTCCTTGCCCCGTCCAACTGCCCTGACGTATAAGTAGAATTATGGAACCACTGTCACATTATCATTGTGAGATATATTGTTGTAAACCTGTACCAATCAACCTGCACCAAATAACCTGTACCAATAACCTAAACCATGCATCAACCATGAATCGACATGTACCTCAACCTATAATCAACATGTACTGTAAACAAGTGCATCAACCATGCACCAACCTGTACCAAACAACCTATAATCAACCTGTACCATAAACAAGTGCATCAACCATGCACCAACCTGTACCTCAACCTGTACCAACAACCTGTCAGAACAACTTGTCCAAAAAACCTATCACAACAACCTGTCTCATCAATGTTATCAACCAAATCAGATCTAATCACCATGATCAATCACCAAGACAACTCTCAAATATGTGCACCAACCAAGTATGACACAACAACTCATAATCATCACCAAGATCAATATGTGATTCTAATAATACAAGTATGTTACATCATCCATAAACCATGTGTCAAAAATACTACTAACAAGTGTCTCCAACCATGTACCAAGTATATACCAATAATGTATCAACTAATCATCAACTATGACTCATCAAGATGTACCAACATCATCAACTATACACCTCATGTATGTGCCAACTCATCAACTACTTGTCTCAACCATGTACTCGACATGTACCTCAACCAAATGCCCTCATCAATTTAATCATTCAATTCTATTTTGTAACTTTGTAATAGACCTGATGTATATGATCACATACCTGCAAACCTTCCTTAACTTTAACAACAAGAGACTAGCATTTTCATCAAACTTTTCTTTAGTCTCACATGCCTAGTTTTGGATTAGTCAACAACCCTAACTTGCAATAATCATAACTATGTACCTGTAATGAATAAAGATATGAAAATGATACAAAATTTTATTCAATGTGTTTTATGCAATTCCTCCAGGTTTCACTACTTGGAACCTCTCATAAAAGAAGTTATAGAAAAAATGACATACCTTGTTGAATTCTGGCTTATTCTAGAGAGCGACCTTGTAGAGCATGACCCACATGGAATATTTGTTGAATGGATATGAAAATGTTACACAAAATACTAAAGACTGTACTCTAATCAACATATCTAGTCTTACTGAATTTGGATCTTCTATTAAGAAGTTATGACGTTTTTACCTGAAACACCTGTTTTAGACTAGTTTCAGGACTAGCCGCAAACCCTATTTTCCACGGAGTGTAACTCCAAAAATAAAATGAACCACAAGATGAATTTTTTACCACAAATACTTGGATATGTTCTCTCAATGGAATAGAAATTTCACGGTCTGAATCATTCTATAAAAATAGTTATTTCTAAAATGGTGAGATGACCTGTAAATAACATACCTTAGAAAGCATCATCAAAAGAATTTATCCTCCCTTGAATTGCGGCCTTCTTTTCTTCACCTTCCCTCTGAAATTCGGCTTAGATATCCTTTGGTTACTTCAAAAACCTATAGATATTCAATATTCTCAAGTGCGATCTAAAATGAGAGAGCCTTGCCTCTTATTTATACTCTCCAAGTAGCTTCCTTAAAAACATCTTCTAGGTCACTTTGCCCACTTTACTTATTTTAGGGTTAACCCACTTTTAATTTCTCCATTAAATTTATTATTGAAATAATTTATTTTGTATTCACTTTGAATTATAGTACACTCATCACTTCACTTTATTATTTACCTTTTAAAATCTCTTAAACCACTTTGACTACTTTGACCTTTTGGGGCTTCTAGA
>ML788725.1:129775-180033 GCA_009831015.1 Picea engelmannii
CATTAAATTTATTATTGAAATAATTTATTTTGTATTCACTTTGAATTATAGTACACTCATCACTTCACTTTATTATTTACCTTTTAAAATCTCTTAAACCACTTTGACTACTTTGACCTTTTGGGGCATATGAGGGTCCTCCAACTTCGTAAGGCCATAACTCTCAAACCGTGAGGAGTTATGTGACGTTCCACATACCACCAGAAATGGAATTATATGTACTATCCATATAGAATAGTATTACCTGAAAATATATCAAAACTCATACCATTATCCATCAAACAAACTTGGGTCTGTTACCCAAACCTGGGTTCTCCAACTTCTCATGGCCATAACTCTCTAACCATGAGGAGTGATGTGAAATTCCACATACCACCGGAAATGGAATGAAAAGCACTATCCATATAGGATAGTTTCAATAAAAAATTCATTGACCTTCATCTCATTATTCCACAAACAAGCATGGGTTCTCTAACCATACTTCTAGGATAACTCAATCTGCAAAGCGTCTTCCCGTGAGGGCTTTCACTATAATGGGATGAATTTGGAGTTCATCCATTTGTACTTATTATCAAACATGACAAGAAAATAATGAGTCATCTTTACATCAAACAAACTTGGGTCCATTACCCAAACCTTTGTGCTACCGGACTTTCTCCGAGGGTTGACATCAATCACTAAGGGTTGACATCAATCTACAATATCACTCTCCAATAATTGACATCAATGACAACCAACAATCCATACCAACTATCCATAAACCTAAGCCAATTGTCTGACAACAATTGCGGTCGGATTAGCTGTGAATTATGTGCAGAAGAGATGAAAATAAAATCAATAAAATATTGATTGTCTGAGAAATATATATGTGTAGAGTGAAAAAATGTGGAAGATATAGGTGTGAAACCTCTGGACATATCGCAGTGGAAAAAGGCTTCTCACAATGTGAAAAGTTTCTAGGTCAAAAATATTTTTCACCAAGAAATTTTCGAAGAATAGTGCATCCACAGTAGAATTTTATACAAGAAATGCATTGGGGTTCTTGCATGGCATGAACCAATTCATGTGCTTCTAAAACAAAATATATATTTTTTTATTCGTAAGAGCTTTGAAAATGTGCAATGTCCAATTTTTTGTTGCTTAAGTAAGGAGACATTTTCTTTGACAATTTGTCCACACGTCCGCACAAGTATATCCCTGCATGGATAAGTCCCCGCATGAGTGTGTCTGTCAGTTGCTATAATTTTTTGTTTTTGTTTTTTTATAATATAGTCTTATACAAATTATTAAAGGATTAATGATTATTTATTAATGTGCAATGTGCAACATGGAAAGAGCAATGCACAATATGCAATGTGCAAATTGTTAAATAATTAATCTATTAGTAATTTATTAATTTATTTAATATAGGTGTACCTGTACATTGGAACTTTGAGACTCGTACATTTACCTCTTGTGGAAGATGTTCAATATTACAACGTGCAACACGTTGTTGCTTATGTGCAGATACTTCTTCTTTTACAATTTGTCCACATATTCTTGGACATGTACGTTTGTCAATTGGTGCAAAAATGATTTTTTTTAATATAGTTGTATATGCAATGTGCAATTTATTAAATAATTTATTATTTATTACTTATTTAATATTGCAATGTAAATGTGTTGTTGGTTATGTGAAAAGACTTTTGCCTTCATGATTTTTCCATACATGTCGATAGGAATGTATGTTAGTTGGTGTAAAAACTATTTTTGATTTTTTTTAAATATAGTCATATGCAAATAATTAAAAGGGATTTTTCCAATGGATTTTTCCTTGGGTTCCAATGGGTTGTGGAAACCCTAGGTTAGGGAAAGGATAAAGTCCTTGGATGGAGGTTCCCATCTTAGAATGCAGGTGGTCACGTAATGCATATGCAGTCTTCTTTTGTCGGCTGAAAAGCAGAGGAGGAATTATTTGATTATAGCATGGATCCGACATAAGGTATGGATATTTGGGGTTCACGAGATGGCAACCATGCAAGCCCTTTCCCTGCCACATTTCATTTGAGGCCCGACAACGGGAATGGTTTGGCTATTGGGACTATTTCCTCGCCAGGTTTGGTGTCAGGGATTTCTTTCTTTGATGGGACCACTTTGCCTTTTTCCTCTTCTAAAGTGAGTAGTTGTGTTATTGGCATGGGATTAAATTTGGAAGGTTTGAAGGCGATAGGTAGCTCTTTTCAAGCTTACCCCTATCTTCATGGGTTGATTCCCCTTTGGTGGAGGACTATTAGGCTCTGGGTCAACAAAACATTGGTGACCTAGGTTTCCTGCAGAAGGGGATCTCGCTGGGGTCTTTCTCCCTTGTTAGGACACAAAACTCAGGGATTCCTGCTCTTACTCCCTCTAAAGTTAATAACATCCCAATATGGGGTTTTTTGGACCCTTTATGTTGGCGTATTTTATTAACTCTCTCTGTTGGTTCATGCACAACCCTCGGGACCTATGATTTCAGGGTTTGAATCAAGGGTTTCACATAGTCCTTCTGGGAATATTTAATCTGCAGGGGTAGAGGCCCAACCATTGGCACAAACTCCTCTGATCGCCTCTCGTAAGCACAAAAACAAGTGTGTACATGCAAAAGGAGGACCAAATCGTTTGGTTCTAGGGGAGGATGTATCCATGTTTCAAGTTCTGTATTTTTCCTCTTCGGTGGTGGTAGGCAACGCCCATGGTCGACACTTCAATGCAAAAACTCTAAAGGATTGGGCTGCCTCCTCATGGGCAGGAAAGTTGGGTTATGTGTCATAGGTTAAAGTTCTCACACGAGGAGGGTTTGTGTTCAAATTTACTAATTCATAAGATGCTCTTTGTGCCCTCAAATTGCCATGGAGTGTTGATTCAACCCCGATTTTCTTGAAGCTTTGGACACCCATTTTTTGTGTAGGAAATGAGCGTTTGGATATTGTACCCATATGGGTACGCCTCCCTTATCTCCCTATGGAATTATGGACAAAAGAGACTTTTAGATTGATTGAGAATACACTTGGCTCTTATCTTGATGCAAATATGTCCTTTTTGGTCTCGAATGAATATGTGGTGGCACACATTCTTGTTCAATTAAATTTACGGGAAGGCTTAGAAGAAGATATATAAATTGGGTCAGGTGGCAATATTTTTAAACAAAAACTGGATTATTATGGAATTCCCTTTCAGTGCAGAAGATGTCATAATCATGGGCATGTGATGAGTTAATGTCCACTATCTTTCAGGCCCAGGAAGCAAAGGCAAGATCCAGTGATGACCCGTGTGGGTTTGGGGACTCCAGAAATGCTAGGGCCATCTTCCACTAACATCGATCCATGCAGGGAGGAGCTCTTTAGACCTCGTAAGAAAATATTGTGTGGGGATATTATCTCTACTTTGGATTCACATGTAAATTTCAACTCGACGATGGCGGTTATATATAAAGAAGCTCCAACCCTTTCTCAAACTATTACTTCTTTTGGGTTGCAGCGTGGTCGGGTCTCTCCTTTTCAAAGTATGTCTATTTTACCTCCCCACTTAATTAATCTTCTGGTTAATTCTCTCTCTATGCTTGCAAAAGATTGGAATGGGAAAATTCTCTCCTCCCCCTCCCCTAGAACATTTATGTGGCCCCATCCACATCCTCCACATCCTTTGATGTCTATCCCCCGATCAAAATATCTCTCCTCTTCCCCAACCATGTTCCCCTCGCCCATTGCAGCTCCCTCTTTGGATCCCCCTCCCTCTGGTCTAGACCAGGCATCTAACCTAGGGGTTATTTCCTCTTCCCTCCTGCCGGAAGATTCAAGGTATTCTATGGACTCGAAGGAGAAATAAATTGTGTATAATCTCAGAAATAGATAGGTTACATGATCCACGGGGATGCAAAAATTGGAATTTGGAATAACCCTGGAACCATTTCAGGGCCAATGGGAAGAGGAAGGGGACATTTTTTATCCAAAGCACAGAATAAATATTTTGCAGATGTTGTGGCAGGTAAAAAAAAATCTATTTATGGGGTTCTTAGAGAAAGAAATACCTTGGAGGAGGTTCCCCCATATTTTCTCTAAATTGTCAAGGTGTGGTAGGCCCATCTAAAAAATGTACCTTAGAAAAGTTGGTGGCCTCTCATCAACTGGATATGTTGTCACTTCAAAAAACTTTAGGGGACAATGGGGAAATCTAAATAATGTTGGAATCTATACTTCCCCTGTGGGAGTTTATTGGTTTGGATGCAAAAGGGAGATCCATAGGTGTGGCTATTGGGTGGCATAGAAACAAGATAAAAATCCTAAAATCTTGGTGTGTGGAGTCATGCCTGGAAGTTGAATTTTTATGTGCATATATGGGAAGGGTTTTCTTGATCCTTAAAATCTATGGGCCTTACCAAGATAGGGCTCCTTTTTGGGAAGCTTTGTCTAGCAAGTCCTTCCTTAAAAAGAATAATCTTATTGTAGGTGGAGATATCATTTTTTCTCTCGGGACAACTGAGGTGTGGGGACCCAAGGGGAGGGTTGGTCCCCTCACTGATTTCTTTAGAAAAATTATTTTATAAGTAGGCCTATTGAACCTAGCCCCAATAAAATTGTCATCAACCTGGAGAAATAAAAGGACAAGGGAGGATCGAATTGTGAAGAGATTAGACCGATTCTTAATTGCAGATCCTCTACTACATCGTCCTCTTCATATTATACAGTGGTTAGGGAATGATGGATATTCTGAACACTCTCCCATCTTCCTAGACATAGAAGGATGCCCAAGAAAACCCCATAGCCCTTTCAAATATAACCCAGTCTGAGCTCTGGAGGAGAGATTTCAATCTTTGGTAAAACAAATGTGGGAACCTTTTCATGCTGACATGGATGAAGCTACAGGGGTTCATTTTTGCTTCAAATCTAAAGAGAATAAAGCAATAGGCAGTTATTTGGGAAAAAGAAAAAAGGGCGAGAGATGAGATATCCCTTAAGGAGACAAAGGAAGATATTCAATATTTATATGACTCTAATGGTGAAGGATTCTCTACCTTAGAGTCAAAATAGCAATTAGTGTCTCTGGAAAGGGAAAAAAGGTGGTTTTTAAAGGAGTAGGAGGAGACCTAGAGGAGGAAAAGTAGAGCTACCTGGTTAAACAATGGAGATGAGAACACAAAAATTTTCCAGGCCTTTGCAAATGGGAGAAATATTAGAAACACAATTTGGAGCCTCACGGACTCATTGGGTAGAGAGGTATCCTCATTCAAGTATCTAGCCCGGTTGGGAAAAATTCACTTACAAAATCTCTTCAAAGCAACCAATGGGACAAATATGGAAGAGATTATTCTCCTTGCCCTTTTTCTTCCTAGATTTGTAAATGAGGATGATAATAAAAGACTCATGGAAGAAGTGTCAAAGGATGATATTAAAGTGGTGTTGCAAAGCTTTCAGAAAAATAAAATCCTCGGGCCAGATGGATGGCCCATTGAATTTTATCTTGATTTATTTGATTTAATTAGTAATGATTTGTTGGTAGTGGTGGAAGAGCCTCATAGGAAATGCCATATGCACACTCCGTTGAACTCAAATTTCATAGCCCTCATCCCCGATACAAATTCCCCTCAAGGTCTGTATGAGTTCAGATCTATTTCTCTCTTCAACTACATCTATAAGATTGTGGGAAAAGTGATTGCTAGAAGAATAAAAAAGGTTCTCTCAGTATCAGTCTCAAAATATCAATTCGGTTTTCTAGAGGGACAACAAATCCATGAAGCCATTGGAGTGGGCCAAGAAGGTATGCATTCCATAAAAACAAAGAAGCTAAAAGGGGCAGTTCTAAAAATTGATTTATCCAAGGCTTATGAACGAGTAAAATGGCTTTACATCAGATTGCTCGTAACACATATTGGCTTTGAGATAAATTTTATCAGTTGGGTGATGTTTTGTATATCAATTGTTTCTTTTGTTGTATTAATAAATGGATCTGCCTCCCCTTTCTTCAAAGCGGAAAGCGGACTTCGATACGGATTTCCACTTTTGCCTCTTCTCTTTCTACTTGTGGTTGAAGGTATCAATAGGGCTCTCGAATCAAAAAAATCAAATAGGGATTTTGAAGGGATTGCTATATCTCCCACCCTCCGAATCACTCAGCTATTATTTGTAGATGATGTAATGATCTTTTGCAATGCTACTCAAAGGGATGCAAAAAATATCTATGATATATTGGACCTTTTCATTCAAGAAAATGGGATAATGATTAATTAGGGGAAATCCTCGTTATCCACCCAAAATATGGAAAAAGAAGAGATAACGTATTACAGGGCCATGTTCCCCTTCGATACTAAGGAGATTGATGAGGGATTGAAGTATTTCAGATTTCATCTTAAACTAAAATGCTACAATAAGGTAGACTGGATGTGTCTACTAGAAAAAATAGAGAAGAGGCTAAACAATTGGAGCTTCAAATGGATTTCTAGGGAAGGAAGGATGGTTATGGTAAAATCGGTCCTAGAAGCCATCCTAGACTATTGGATGTCCTTAGCTTGGATTCCTAAAGGGATCCTTGAAAAGATCAGAAAAATTGTTCAAAGTTCCTTTGGGTGGGATATCATGACAAATTTGTCATTCCTTGGGTAAAATGGTCTACTCTAGCCATCCCAAAATACCTAGGAGGTTGGAGTCTAAAAAACATCTTCCTCTTTGCAAAGGCTTTGGCCACAAAGTCAGTCCGGAGGTTAATCTCTTCTGATAGCTTATGGACTCAGGTGGTGACACAAAAATATATTCAGCCCTCTTCATTACAGGACTAGATTAGGAACCCATAAACGAAATACCATGTGGCTATTGTTATGTGGAAATCTCTAGTATCCTCTTTTGATGTCATAGGGGATGGCCTATCCCGACGAGTCGGTAAAGGGAACCAAGTTTGATTAGGAAGGGATGCTTGGCCAAGAAGTGGGGGAGTGCATATTCTGTCAGAAAATATAATTCAATGTCTACATATGAAAGGGGTTTTCTATCTAATTCATATCGAGGATTCAAATCACACCACTATTTTGTTTGAGGAATGGAATTCCCTTGAACAATTGGAAATATAAGATGAAGATGAACATATTTGGGTGAATTATACCAGGGCTCTAAAATTGGCTCATATCATATTAGTGGATAGGGAAGATGAGATGGTTTGGGATTTTGATCCTTTTGGGGCTTATACTCCAAAAATGGGATATGTTCATCTCAATCTAGATCTTCACCACATGGAGCCGGAGTGGTGGTGGAAAGGCCTTTGGAAGTTAAACTTCCCACCAAAGTCCATTTTTGTTTTGTGGTGCTTACTGGTTATGGAAGTTCCTACCTAGGAGATTTAAAAAAAAAAAGACATTTATAGGGGTCGGGTTGGTGCTCCTTATGTAAATATGAGGAGGAATCACATGTTCATCTCTTTTTACTATGTCCTATAGAAAGAAATCTCTAGATTGATTGGTAGAGTTCTCAACTGGAATGGGCATTAGGTGGAGGATGCTTAGAAGTCATGGTTCTCTACCCCTTCCACCAATAACATAAAATACCTTCCATCCCTCGTTTGTTGGGGTACCTGACTTGCTAGGAACCCTACAATTTTCTACAACAAGGAAATTCCTTTTGAAGTTATTGTAGCTCAATGTATTTGTATCTTGGCACATTTCCCCTAGGAAAAAGGAGGCCAAAAAATCAGGGAGATTCAAGAAGAAATGGTGGACTGTGAAAGGCCCTGGGATTTTTTTGATGGGGCATCCAAAAATAAGCATCAAATTTGTGGAGGTGGGGAAATGTTTCATATATCCAATAGAGTGAGCTTCAAAATAAAAATGGGCCTACGTTCTGGTACAAACAACTTTGCAGAACTGATGTCAATAAAACTCCTCCTTTTTTCCAAAGAAAAAAAATTGACTTCTCTCCAGGTTTTTGGTGATTCCCAAGTGGTTGTAAAATGGGTTCAAAATCAACAACAATGTCACAATATTCTATTACTTCCCATTCTTGAAGAAGTTCAAAGGGTTGTGGTTTCTTTTGATATTTTTGAAATTCACCATGTTTTCAGGGAAAGGAACATGGAAGTTGATTGACTCTCAAAGGAAGGATTGCAGTTGGAACATGGGTAGTGGATGATAGTGGAAGATAATGAGGGCACCTTTTATGAGTACTACCACTGGCCATTTATTGATAATTTTCCTCAATAGATGCATCAATTTTCATTCAAATCAACATATGGCTAGTTGTGACTACACTTTGATTATCCCCAGCTTATGATATTATGGTTATACATTTTTTTGTTGTATTGAGGCCTCTAGGCCTATTTATGTAATTAGTATTCCTAGACACTATCTGTTTCTATGTATTTTGGTAGCTCTTATGCATGACAGTAACATCTATTTTGTCCTAGCTATGACACTTTAGACAGTCTATATGACTTAGTCCAACAAATGCATGTGGACAGACATCTTTAAAATGTAATTCTCTTTCTTATGGAATAAAATTACGTTTTTTTTTAGGAAAAGAAAATAAAACAAATAATTAAAAGACTAATAATTATTTATTAATGTGCAATTTATTAAATAATTAATTATTTAGTACTATTTATTAATTATTTAATATTGTAATGTGCAATGTGTTGTTGTTTATGTGCGGAGATTTTTGCTTTGGCGATTTTTTGACACATCTGCATAGGCATATCCCTGCATAGACATGGTATTATTGTGTAGTGGACAATATGCAATGTGAAAATTATTAAATAATTAAATAATTATTAATTATTTAATATTTTTATTATTTTTTTAATATTAAATGATTAATTATTTATTAATTATCTAATATTGCAATGTGTTGTTGCTTATGTGCAGAGAGTTTTGTTTTGACGACGTGTTCACACCTCTGCATAGGTACATTCCTGCACAACTATGGTTATGTACCTGTACATTGTAGCTTTGAGACACGTACATGCATCTTCTCTGCACAGGTACATGCACCATCTACTATAGTTGCATAGTTAATATTGCAATATCCAATTGGCTTTTACCTATGTGCGGAGACATTTTCTTTGACAATTTGTCAACACCTATGCATAGGTATATCTTCGCATAGGTATCATATTATTTATAAATGTGCAATGTGCAATGTGCAATATGCAATGTGTAATTTATTAAAAAATTACTTATTTCTTTAATATTTAATATTATTTATTAATTACCCCGGACGGGGTGTCACTGCGAACATAACGCCCACGACCATGGAAGGCGTACACTTGGTGCCCTCAACCCCTGTGCCTTTCCACCTCCACCACACCACCGACTATTTATTATAGGAATTAAGTCACGACAGTTCATTATCCAGGTAGAGTACCCGCACTAGCACCTCTGCATAGGCGACGTTAAGACAATGAAATGGTACTCCAACAAGTCTTGTCATGTAGGTAGGTTCCTCCGACGTTATCTCTCGGTGATGGGTTATCCCATTCATTCCCACTTCTCGGCTCATGCACTTCTAAGCTTCTTCCCTGGCTTACAATCCCTTCTCCATTGTGTCCCGTTGAATTTTCTTGCCCCTCCCCTCCTCTTCATCCTCCAGATGTCGAGGCAAAGAGGAAAATTGAAGAGAGGCTCTGCCTGGTATAATTCTCATGGGTGTCGTCACGATAAGCCATACCTGCAACCTCCCTCTGCTCACTCGTCCACCTTGGACCTTCCTCCTCTATCCCCCCCCAGGTGTGCAGGGTCGAATTGTTTGATAATTTGGGAAATTTCCTTGGATACGCACATGAAATCAGTGAGGAAGTGCCTTTGACCCATCTACCACCTTCCCGCCCACCCACTCCGACTGCTTCTCCTAGTCACTCCGCCTCCTCCCATAATTCTCCTGCCTCTCCGCCTCCACTTTCACCTCCTCCTTAGCCTCCTTGTGCACACTACGATGAACACATGGAGCTTCAGAGTGCAATTGAAATCATTCAGGACCTATTATTTGAAGTTCGACGTGACTTGGCAGATTTGTTGTTCAGATATGAGCTACGGGAATGACACGAATGCCTTGAGGCATTGGTTTCTTCTCTTCTTCACACAACTCCAATTCTAGGGATAATGGCCCCAGTTATGGCATCAATGAAAAATGTGCAAGGGACGCAGACTCAATTGGACCCGGGTTCAAAATGACGACTGGTGTCTCAGGTTCACAAACTAGTTTTTTGCCAATGGCGCTATGGTTTTACTATTTTGTTTCAACCCTGCGTGGCTTGACATTTTTCAAGCATATAGGCTACGAGAGGCTCTTAATTTTCAAACTATGTCATGGATGGACAGATGGATGCATTGGTTTCCCACTTGGGCAATTCAACCACCTCACTACATGTTTTAGTTGACAACTATATATTTTTTTACTGTGCAAGGTCTTTTTTAATACAAATCTCTAATTTACAAAAAAAAATATTATTTATTTATTAGCTATTAATTATTAATTAATTATTTAATGTTAAATAATTATTTAATTATTAATTATTAGTGGCAGTTGTGTTGTGCAATATGTTGCTGCTTATGTGCAGAGACTTTTACTTCAACAATTTGTTTGCGTGTCTACACAGGTATATCCCTGCATAGATACAATGTTATTTATTAATGTGCAATGTGCAATATGCAATGTAATTTTGTTTTGAAGGACCAATTAGAAGCTACGAAAAAAAATTGAATCGCTTAATTATTTAATATTATTTATTAATTTTTTTATTAATTTTTTTATTAATCATTTAATATTGCAATGTCCAGTGCACTATTGCTTATGTGCGAAGAGCTTTGCTTGGATGATTTGTCTACACATCTAGACAAGTACACCCTTGTGAAAACATGGTTATGTACTCATACATCTTAACTTTGAGACTCGTACATGCACCCGTTCTGCACCCGTACATGTACCATCAACCATAAATGGATAATTAAGTTGCTTATTAAACTCTTGTACATGCACCTGTACATGTACTTTTTCCAACGATCTGGTATAGTTGCATAATTAAATTGCCTATTGAATTTTTGCAGTTGCCTTGGAAAGAATCTTTTGTTTTCACTTACCAATCAAAAACCAAGAATTGTTTTTGAAACACTTGCAACAAAGTTGAACTACCGAAGAAGGCATGGATTTTTTTGTCAATGCAAAAATGAAATTGCGGTCAATGCAAAAATCGATTGCTATATTACCAAGTGTCGTTGGGACTATCCATAATGCTATGGGTTTTTCCATTCTCTTTTTTGGATTTCATTATGTCTTATGATGTGGATGAAGTACAATTTTTTGCATGATGTGAATTAAAATATTGTCAATTGATTAACATAATATTTTTGTGTCACATACAATTCTTGTTTGTGATAGATTTGCAGCTTGGTACATATGCAATATATATGTGTCCAAACCAGTTATTGCAATGTGAGTCTCCAATTATGCATTGCAAATGCTTCAAGCTTTGTAATGAGAAAGTACGGGTACTCCTAGTATTACAGGGACGATTGGGTGTACAAGGACCCCTATTTCATCATGGACCTCAATTTTGACAGGGAAAACTAGTCAAGCAAGGGAAACTAGCTATGCAATGGAATTTAGTCAAGTAAAGATTGTATCCATAAAGTTAATCTCTTTTTTAATGTTTCAAATCCTAGTGATTTGAAACCATGCATCTATTTTAGTCAAGTAAAGATTGTATCCATAAAGTTAATATCTTTTTTAATGTTTCAAATCTTAGTGATTTGAAACTATGGATCTATAGTGAAAAGGAACCTTCATAAATAAGGAGATCTAGTCAGTCTAGAAAACTATTGAATTTATCTAGATGTAGTCAGCCTGGAGATCCTTAATGGACTCATGGGGACAATGGTGACCTAGAAAAAGGAGGTAGCTAGGTATTTATATACAAGTTACAACCTTATAATGCAATTGCTAAGTACATTAAGTAATCAACATTAATTGTAGATTATAAAATGACCATTGCCAATTTTTTTGGAAAATAAGTAAACAAGAGAGCTTAGATTGCTTCAAGACCAAGTGCATTTACTTTGCACCAGTCCTAAACCATTGTACAAGTACATTTACTTTGCACCAATTCTAAATCACTACCTCTTTTTTCTAAATCTGAGAAAAATCAATGCCCCAAAAGTCACCGAGCTTTCTTCCATATTACCTACCTTGTCACAAGAAATTGTAGAGCTATTGCAAATGCGGATGCGCGGAAGCAGAGTGACTCACTAGCATGTGTTTTCTTTGCACAACTGTTAGAAATAGAGGAATTCTTTGTAATGTTTTCTACATCCGCGAGGCCAATTCCAACACACAGAACAAATACATATGGGCACTCCATAAACATGTTGCTAGCAAAATTTTATGCAGAGACATCGAGGTGTAGAGTTGCAAGTGGCAACGTGAAAAAGGACTACAATGCAAGAATGCCTTAAAATTGGTAACAATTGTTTGTACATGAATTGAAAATAGACAGAATATCTAGTGTGTGAGGCAAAAACAATATACAAAGCACCAAAGACACAACTATGTGGGGTGCCCAGAAATCGTCAAAGCAAATGAACCATATAATTGTTACACTTTCATATGCATATATCAATAGCTATGAATTTCTGCACATCACAGACCTATATCTTCCGTACTTCTGCATTTCGTACAGGTATGACGGTCGCACGAGAAAGACCTAGTCTATTCTCAAAAATTGCACTACAAATCTATACAAGTTATTGGACAACAATACACTGTCGCACTTCCACATTTTCAATACTTCCGACCAACGCTTTAAAATCCATTGGAGCAGTAGGGAAAAGCGATTGTGGGAAGCCATATCTTCGACAATTAGATATTTGGCAGAAATCGGTCGACATACACATGGCCCATGTACAAGCAACGTTCAGTCTATTGTGGACACTTGTGCGCAGAATTCATAGAACTCATTACATCAACCTGGTGAACTTCTTATACTTCGAACAATTGTGAAACGACATTCTATTTGCGGCCTATCCAAAAATGTGGAATTTGCATGTTAATTGATTTCATGTATATGTAAATCTACGATTAGTAGCAATGCAGAGCAAGAAAAGTTATTATAGTTGCTATCTGTTGACAATTCTCTTCGGTTCTTCATTGTATGGTATACTATTATTTATTAATGTACAATGTGATCTTGTTTGGAAGGACCAATGAAAATCTAGGAAAAAAATTGAACCTGTTAACTATTTAATATTATTTATTATTTATTTAATATTAAATAATTATCTATTTAATATTAAATAATTATTTATTTATTAATTATTTGATATTGCAATGTGCATCTTGGTTGTCGCAATGTGCACATCATATGTGCATTATTTAACGGGCTCATGCTTATGTGAATATACTTTTTTATAGGTATATCCCCGCATAGGTATGGTTTTGTAACCATACACTGTATGTGCATTATTTAATATTATTTATTAATTATTTAATATTAAATAAATAAATAATTATTAATTATTTAATATTAAATAAATAAATAATTATTAATTATTTAATATTGCAATGTGCAACATGCTATTGCTTATGTGCAGATACATTTGCACAGGTATATTCCCGCACATCTATGGTTTTGTACCCATACATCGCATGTGCATTATTTAATATTATTTATTAATTATTTAATAATTAATAATTGATTATTTAATATTGCAATGTGCAATGGGTTGTTGCTTATTTGCGAAGAATTTTGCATAGGCATATCCCCGCATAGCTATGGTTATTTAATCATACATTGTATGTGCATTATTTAATATTGTTTATTAATTAGTTATTAATTATTTCTTCATTATTTAATATTTAATAATTAAATAATTATTAATTGTTTAATATTGCAATGTGCAGTGCTTTGATGCCTATGTCTGCAGGGATGCAACTCTGCACAAGTATATATACACACAAAGACTCATGTATGCAACACTTTGTACATGCACCCATTCCACATTCACACATGCACCAACACCTGTCGTGTACCGTACATTCACCAATTTCACACCCGTACATGCACATGTCCTACAATCATACAATCACATGTTCCAACCATCTGCTAAACGTGTGGAATTAAATTATCGTCGTCGGCCCAACAATAACATGTTGTTTTAAAGGACAAAACAGAAGCCAGGACAAAAAATTGAATTGCTTGCAACAAAGTTGAACTATGGAAAAAAAACATGAAATTTGTGGTCAACACACACAAAAAAATTGTGGTCAACAAAAAAATCGATTTCTATAGTCCCAAACATGGTCGAGACTATAACACCTGTACATCCTATCTTTGAGACCTGTACATGCACCTTTTCTTCATTTGCACATGCACCATATGCTATAACTGGACAATTAAGTCGCTTATTAAATTCTTATAGATTCACTTGTACATGTAGTTGTTCCAACCATTTTCTACAATTGCATAATTAAATTGCTTATTAAATTTATGTAGCCAACTTGGCAATAAGGTCTTGGTTATAAGGACCAATCAGAAGCTAGGGGAAAACTTGGATCACTTGCAACAAAGTTGAAGTGTAGAAAAAAAATATGAAATTTATGGTCAATGCAAAAATAAAATTGCAATCAACAGGGGAAAAAAATGATTGCCATAGTCCAGTTGTGGTTGGGACTATGCATAATGCTATGAGTTTTTCCCTTTTCTTTCTTAGATTTCATTATGTCTTAGGATGCGGAACACACACAATTTTTCGCATGAAGTGAATTAAAATATTGTTAATTGATTAACATAATTTTCTTGTGACACATACAATTGTTGCTTGTCATATATTTCTAGCCTGGTACATATACAATATATATGAGTCTAGAGAAGTTGTTGCAATGTGAGTCTCCAATTATGCATTGCAAATGCTTCAAGCTTTCTAATGAAAGAAATAGAGGCATTGCTAGTCCGACATGGATGACTTGGTGTACAAGGACCCCTATTTTGTCAAGGACCTGTAGTTTGACAGGGAACCCTAGCTAGGTAGGGGAAACTAGCCATGCAATGGAGTTTAGTGAAATAAAGGCCGTACCCATAAAGTTAATGTCTTTTTAATGTTTCAAATCTTAGTGATTTCAAACTATGCATCTATAGTGAATAGGAACCTTTGAAAACAAGGAGATCTAGTTAATCTAGAACACTATTAAATTTATCTATATGCAGTCAGACTGGAGATCACTAATGGATTCACGGGGACAAAATTTTCACCAAGCAAAAGGAGGTAGCTAGGTATTTATATACAAGTTACAACTTTATAATGAAATGGGTTGTATTTGACATTAACTGTAGATTATAAAATTGTCGTGGACAAATGTTTTGAAATAAATAAATAAATTAGAGAGCTTAGATTGCTTCAAGATCAAGTGCATTTACTTTGGAGCACGCCTAAACCATTGTGCAAGTGAATTTGTTCTAAATCATTGTCTTTTTTTTTTTTTCTAAATCCGACAAAAACCAATTCCCCAAAAGTGACTAGGCCTTGTTCCATATTACCTACCTTGCGACAACAAAGTGCAGAGCGATTACAAATGCAAATGCATGAAAGCATAAGAATTCAATAGCATGTGTTTTTTGGGAACAAGCGTTGAAAATAGAGGAAGTGTTTATTATGTTTTCCACGTCGGTGAGTCCAATGTAAACACACACAACCAACACGTATGTGTAGTCCCAAAACATGTCGCTAGCAAAATTTTGTGCAGAAACACCAAGGTGTGAAACTGCAAGTGGCAACGTGCAAAAGAAATACAATGCAAGCATGTCAGAGAATTGGTAAGAATTCTCTGCACAAGAATTGAAAATAGGAAGAATGTCCACTATGCAAGGAAAAAAAAATTTATAAAGCAATAAAGACACAACTATGTGGGGTGCCCAGAAAACCGTTAAAGAAAATGAACCCTATAAGCGTTACACTTGAATATGTGGATATCAATAGCTATGCATCTCTGCAGATCATGGACTTATGTATTTTGTACACTCACATTTCACACAGGTATGATTATCGCACAAGAAACATCTAACATATTCTCAATAGTTGTGCGACAGATCTGTACAAGTTACCGGACGATAGTGCACTACCGCACTTCCACTTTTGCAATACTTCTGCCTAATGCTTTAAAATGCATTGGAGCAGCAAGGAAAAGTGATTGCACGAAGCTGTATCTTCTGTAATTGGAGATTTTGCATAAGTTGGTTGGCATAGGCATGGCACACATAGAAGCAACCCTCATTATGTATAATATGAGGGGTCTGCTGCCAGACCCCCTCAAATGTCGAGGTAAAATAATAACCCACCTCACCACCTCCCTAGCAAGGCAACAATTGTTCCCACCTCATCAGCCAAGGATTACATAGTGATGGTGGATCCAAAATCACCCTAGGGCATATAGAATCACCCTCTCCAAGATAAACGAAATCAACACCGACCCAAAGGAAAAATCTTCGCTCCCAGCAAAGACACACATGTCCAACTTTGTTACCATGCAAAGCCACATCATGCGAGCCCACGCATAAAACCGCCCATCGATTTCTCTCTCTACAATCTCCATATGCACTCCAAAGATGCATTGGATCCCCAACGATACAAAAATCTATACGATCATCACACATAAAACCTGCGTCTCCAACGAGTCTATAGCAACTATGTTGATAAACCCGCCACTCATCACCACGGTCCCCGAACAATGTTGGTCCACCATCGCTACTACTGTCACCCCTGGCAGAATCCTCAACTACGTAGGAAACTTTGTGCCCTGGAAAGGGATCCATGTGATGAAGTAAATATCAATGTATTCTATCATACAGATATCGCACCCTTGCACCTCTAATAATTGTTTCTATGGTCACCACATCTTGATGATGTACTCTGGTAGGGCATCTTATGGGTGGATCAATGCACAATCGAAAAACTAGAGCAATCCGACTTGGGCCAAATGCCTCTGAATACGGGGATCATCCCCCACAGCCCTCTGTAGTGCCTCTTAGTCCTGCTCACACCACTGAATTGGCATAGTGTTTGTCCACTCAGTCACCTGCACCAAAACCAACAAAATTGAGTTACTTTTTCTCATCACAAAAAACTCAAAAACTCACCAAAAAGAAGAATTTACTCCCTGTGCTGATGTACCCCCCACAACCATGCACATTTGCGCGGTTGTATCCATTACAGTCGCGCTCATCTGTACAAATTTCCATTCCACAATTGCGTGGTTATCGCACACCAAATCCAACATTAAGCGTGCAATTCATGCACGTTTTGCCTCCATACAGCTATGCACATGCACACCATAGTTACTCTGATAACCACACACATGTGTGTGACTTCCCTTTTGACAGTCGCGTTGAGCCCAAACCCCCCTCCGCACGGGAATAAACACGATACTCGTGCACATCTGTGCGGGGGATATTGAGACAACTGCACAATTTGTGTGCAACTTCGTCAATATTACCCGTGCACATGTGCATGGGTACCATGATTTATCCCGCGCAGTCTCTCCTACCCAACGATAAAATCGACCATACGACCCCCAACCTTAGCAAAAAGTACCTAACCTATGCAGGAAGTTTTGATGGCTTACCTGGATCTCTCGCAAGTCAAATTTGGGTCTATAGGCTCTTGTATCACTTGCAAACATCCAAAAGTGCCACTCTTAAACCTCCACAGGTACAAGTACAAATGAGGTGGAATTGTGGGCCCCATGCACATATATACGCCTCTTTCTCCAACTTCTTCATCTTTGTTCGGGAGATCAAGAGCTTTGTTTTCTACATTGTTTGCACCACCGAGATCCTGACTTTTCCACCTTCACCATGCTACAATCATTTCCTCCTTTCATCACCGAGCCCTAGGGGCCTATTTTTTCACCCCAGGTACATGTATGCATATCTCACACATTTAATTCTCAAATAATTGTCATATATACTTTATCTTCAGAGATGTTTCACATTGGGTATTTAGTTTTGCACATGCAGGTACTGGTCATCAACCTCATTAACACATTCTGTCTGGACCACCGCACAACCCCTTCAGGTATATAATCACAACCGACATACACTCACGCCCTCTGCAAACAATTGCATATCCCATTAATACCCTTTGAAATCTATCATTTGGATCCTCACACTTGGCTCTGTGATACCATCACCTCCATTTTCATTTAAGCACTATCACTCGGTATCATTCTCATCGCCACGTGTTGTCCCACATAGCTTTACCCCTTGTCATATTGCCTTTCTCCAGGGGGAAACCACAACCAAGATAACCAATATCCCCAAGGGGGTGATAACACTGGACAACGACGCAAAGGAAGGAATAATAACCTTCGAATTAATTTCCCATGTGCATTATGTGGAAAGTACAACCATTACACCCATCATTGTCTCCAAATACCTGATTACAAGTGAATAAAGGAAGCTATGAATCCCCAATGCCCTCCTTCCCCCCAAGGGACACCTCAGGTACCTCCCAACTACATGCCACCACCACAACCAATGGTTTTGAAAAATTTGATCCCTCACAAAGGGGTCATCAACACACAACTAGACATTGTCCCCCGCCCACAACATATAAGACAGTTCCCTCCTCTCGACCAACCACAAACTAATAAATCATCAGATCACATCATCATCCTCACCACAGAAGAGGAAATCCTCTTACAAACTTGCAACCCTCGATACAACATGCCCTCAGAATCCCTCCCACCACATCTGAGTCTCCCCAATTTCTTATCAGAAAATATTTAATTATTCCTTGTCCCAACCATGAAGCCACCACTCGCATTCCTCATGTACCATTACACAAGAAAATGCATAAACCACATGCCCGGGGTGGCCATAGCTACAGCCTTGTTGAAAACCTTGCACAATCCTCGACTGCCATGTCAGTACTTGAGGTTCTCCATAAATGTCCTTCCCAAAGGAAAGATTTTCTTTCACAATTGGGAGCAGTCAACTCAATAGACACTTGTTTAATCACTTTCTATGTAGACAAAACAGACCCATGTCTCCCATCTCTAGTTTCCTTCCAAATTCTTATCTGGATCAAAAACATCATCGTTCACCGTTGCATCATTGATGAGCGGGAATCCACTTGCATCATGTCCAAACATGTCTGGAAACATCTGGGATACCCCGAATTAATCCCCTCAACCATCACCCACCGAGCTTATGATGGTCGACCTTCCCAACCAGAAGGTCTTTACCAAAATGTCCTTGTAGAATTAGGGGGAAAAACCATCCTCATTGATATTGAAGTTGTAGACACCCAACTAGACTATAATATCCTTTTTGGATGAAGCTACATGTACTCCATGCAAGAGGTAGCAATTTTTGTGTTTCACACCATGTTCTTCCCTCACAATGGGAAGATCGTCACTATTGACCAAGTAACCCATTATTAACCAAATCATTCAAGGCACATCGATAACGTACTTCCCCTTATCTGTTCAAGACCCAACCTTTTACCCATGGTAGATGTCATACCATTAAACTTACATGACCTATCCTTAATTGGTTCATACCAAGGACACACACCTCCTACCCCATGTGCAGATCAAGTCTGCGTCCTCACCTCAGATGAAAGAATTATTCCTGATGATCATCCCCTAGAGGAATCGTTGAACCCCATCCCTACTTATACACCACCAACTCTCCTTGAGGAACCCCCCTTAGATTCTTTCCTAGAATAACCATCCAACAACCTTCCCACAATAGGTCAACTCCCTATTTGGCAGATAGTCCTAAAGGCACTTACCCAAATACCCTTCTTTTACCCACCCCCTGGAGTAACAACATACCAAGTGGGTGATACCCTAACCTTACCAAATATGGTGATAAACATCCCTGTATGGTATTTCAAACCACAAAATATGGTACCAGGTTTATCTCTCCTAGCTTAACCCATAGCTTCAGGTCCGTAATCAGTGGCTCAACCACCCACTCACCCAACCGGTCACACAGTTGGGGGCAATACTACCACTACAAGAATCCCAAATACTTGCAAAGGGGGAAACACCACAAACCAACAAGGCACAAAGAAAAAGAAATACCCCACTCTCCCTTCCCCACCACACATCCAACCCCCATGTGCACTTTGCACTACCATTAGAAACCCCACCCACCTTTGACCTGCATTGCTCGAATTACACAATCTCGTGAACTTACCAAACCAACACCCCTAATCTCTACACCAACAATGCCACCACCCTCAGTAGAGTCCTCTTCTACAAATATAAAAGGCCTACATACTAACCATGCATGCACCCTATGCAGGGAGTATGGTCATTACACACATCATTTCCCAACCATCCCTACCTATTGGGAGACTCTGAGAGCAATAAGACAAACACCAATACCAAAACCCTCTTAAGCTCCCCACACTACCACTAATAGTCAAACCATTTACTATGTCTCCACCTCAGTAAATGAACGTTTGTGATGCCTCTGTGTGTGATGTTACTAGATGGATCATTACACATATCAATTCCCACTCATTATTCAGGGACGGGCATGCCAAAGGGATTCCATCCCACCCATTACACCAAAATTACAACCCCTGATGGACCAGGCTCTACACAATCCCCCTCCAAGGCCCAACCTCCTTCCTTTGACCCCACTGGCCATATCCATCCCACCAAGATGCGTAAACTCCCCACCAAACCCCCCAAACCCCCCTATAACACCCATTTACGAGATTCCCCCTCCCCCACACCATTCAACATCCAATTTGTATATGGATATTTGGTTCATGACATCTAGTGAAGGTTCTCATTCCCCCCCCATAGGTCCATCCACCTCGAATTTGAATGATGATAGCCAATCCTCAACCTGCCCTTCGTCAATAGATGCCTCACCCATGAATCTCAATACCATGATCCCATCCGTCACAGACCCCTTATACTCCTTCATTTTTCAATCCGATGAAGACATTTTGGAAGTTATATGTGCACCAGATTACCCATGGGATGCCTTTCACCGTCGATCCTTTTTTTCTGGCTCACAACCCTTTCAGCCACACTCATATTCCCTTATCTGTGCCATTGAAGCTAAGGATTTCATTCCCCCTAAGCATGTGGACTAGTTAAAAAATCCAATACCCTCACTTGACACTTTTGAAGAAGGTAATAGAGAAATGTATCCCCCATGATTAAAATTGACATCTCTGTCAAATCCAATGTTGTGGAAGAAATCAACCTCGATGTCGCATGCTCCCCCAAAGAAATCATAACATAGAAGGCCTTTTTCCAGGAATTCCAGGATGTTTTCTCTTGGTCTTACACCGAGATGCCTGGATTAGACTCGTCCATTTTAGAACAACGCATCGACACATAGCTCGATATTACCCTTGTCCACCAAAATAAATGACCACTTCACCCTTCCAAATCCCTATCCATCAAAGCCGAAATCGATAAACTGCACGTTGTTGGCTTCATCTACCCGATAGCCTACACATCATGGGTTTCAAACCCAGTTCATGTCAACAAAAAATAAGGTACTATTAGGGTGTGCACCGATTTTCGCGACCTCAATAAATATTGTCCCAAAGACAACTTTCCTACACCATTCATTAACCAAATCATTGATGCTTGTGCTAGCCATAAAGTTCTGTCACTCATGGATGGATTCTTCGACTATAACCAGATTCAAATTCTCCATGCAAATCAATACAAAACCACATTTACAACCCCCTGGGGCACATTTTCATATCGAGTGATTCCCTTCGGACTCAAAACTATTGGAGCCACCTTCCAATGTGCCATGGAATATGCCTTCCATGATATGGATCACATCATTCTCGCATACTTGCATGACCTCACTACTCATTCTAAACAATGATCCAAACACATTGAATATATTTGGATCATCTTTGAGCATTTTCGACGATACAATCTCTGTCTTAACCCCCTGAAGTGAATCTTTTGCATCACAACCAACCACCTATTGGGCTTCATAATCTCCCAACAAGGTATCACCATCGACCCCCTTAAGGTCCAGGCCATCAATGAGATTCCTCCTCCAAATAACCTACACCAATTGCAGTGCCTCCAAGGAAAAGCTATTTTTTTACGACGTTTTGTTCTCGATTATTCTATTTGTGCCCATGACTTCTTGCGCTTACTACAATGTACTATCCCATTTCACTAGGACCAACATGCTCAAGCTACGTTCGAATCTCTCAAAGAAGCACTCAACAAAGCACCCTTAATTAGTCCCCAAGAATATGATAAGGATTATATATTGTACTTGTCTACCTCTGAAGTTTCAATTTCTGGAGTGCTTGTCCAAGTAGGAAATGACCAACACGACACGTCATCTACTGTATTAGCAAAAATATCTAAAGACCCCCTCTCGAATAAAATCATGAGGAAACTCTTTCCCTCACTGTCTTCCTCATAGTTCATAAGTTGCATCACTACATCCTGCTTCGCACTACCACAATAGTGGATGATTCCAAACCTATGCACTATCTTCTCAGTCGCCCCCAGATCAATGGAAAATTCGCCCGTTGGATCGTCATCCTCCAAGAATATGATCTAGAGTTCACTAATCCTGAAAGAAAAAAATCCCTCGTCTTAGCAGAACTCATGGTCGATATACCATCTAACTCATCTAACCCCCCTATCAATGAAAACTTCCCATATGAACATTTATTCCTCATTTCATTCGATGACCCATGGTACAAAGATATCCTTGTATATATTCGAACGCAAAAATTTAGCCCTCGCCTCTCCTGAGATGTTTGCCATCGAATCCGTCACGAAGCTTCACGCTATCTCCTCATAGGAGAAGTGTTATACCAACGGGGAGTTGACATCATTCTCTGACAATGCCTCCCCATTGAGGAAGCATATATAGTGTTCAATGCTTGTCACAATGGAGCATGTGGAGGTCACCTTTCTAGCATAGCCACTGCACATAAAATAGTTCACGTGGGTACTTTTGGCCCACCCTATTCCATGGCTATACCCATGCAGTCAAGTGTTGGGACAAGTGTCAGTTATATGAACACAAATCTTGAGCACCACCTACTCTTCTCCCTCCAGTCATCATTGTTGGCCTCTTCTGTAAGTGGGGCATTGATTTCATGACTTGCAACCCTCCATCTAGAAATGGGCACAAGTATGTTATGGTTTTTGTCGAATACTTTACCAAATGGGAAAAAGTGATTCCCACCTTCAATAATACAATAGACACGAATGCTCATTTTTTCTTCAATCACGTCATTTCTCGCTTCGGAGTTCCCCTCCAGCTAGTGTCCAACCACATAAACATTTTGAGAATGATTTTTTCGCTGAAATCTCAAACAAACTAGGATTTACTCACGAATTCCTATCCCCCTACTACCCACAATCCAATGGGAAAGTCGAAGCAGTCAATTAAATCCTCAAAACAATGTTTCATCTAACGATACATAAAAATAAGACCAAATGGCATCACATGATTTTTTCGGCCTTATGGGCATATCACATAGTAGTCAAAATTGCCATTTCTTTCATGCCTTTTCATCTCGTTCATGGGGTGGAAGTTGTCCTCCCCATAGAGTGTGAAATACCTACTCTACGCACCGCAATCAATCTCCTCCTAGATACAAATCCCATCTAGCAACAATTGCTCATTTGCAAATCTCTCAATGAGGACCGTTGATCCTCTCTACAAAACAACGAAGCCGCCAAGAAACGGTCCAAGGCCATCTTCGATCGTCAAGTAGCACTTCGATCCTTTACCAAAGGAGATCTAGTAGTAGCCTATGATATCTCCCATGACACCCTAGGCCATGGAAAATTTGAATCTCCTTGGTGAGGTCCCTATATCATTCATCATTTCCTCACCAAAGGATCCTACATTCTTGCTCATCGTGAAGGAGCCACACTCAAGGACCCTGTCAAATTATTATATCTAAATAATTTATACCCTTAAGCATAGCCACTCTACCTTAGGATCTTCTTGCATTTTCCTAGTGTTTTTTGTCTTTGTTAACCACTTTTCCCTACCACACCATTGGCCTAATACTTTGTCCTTGTTTTGACAAAGTAATTCTCCATTCGCTTACCACATTGAGTATGTTGATGGTGCCAGCCATTGGACTCATAATCTCGCTTCAACAACTTGGGCCATTTACACCCCAAATCATGTACTAATTCACTCCAGTGGTATATGCCTCAGGCCTACGACTAACAACCAAGATGAATACACCGCTATCATTGGCCTCCTCTCGGAGGCTAGTCACCTCCCTATCTTTCACTTAAGCATCCTCTTAGATTCCCAACTCATCGTCCTGCAGTTGAACAATGTGTATCACATCCGATATCCATGCTTATGTTGCAAGTACCTACAAGTCAGACTTCTATCATGCAATTTTGAGTCAATCACATTTACTCATATCCCTAGGAGCCTAAACTAGTTTGCAGATAATATGGCTAATCAAGTCCTAGATTGAAATTTATCACATTAACATACATTTAAACATTAGTCATCATTCAAAAAACAAGGAAACATTCATAAACATCACATATATTTACCAAAAACATCAGAATCATCATCACCATGTCTACTCATATATATAGATAAAAAAATATCATACATGTTTCTGATACAAAAAACACATCACCTGCCTTAGCCCCACGGCTAGGCCCCATGCCCAAAATGTACCCTCAGTATATACAAAGAGGTAGTTCACATAATTCTATACATCATACAAAAATGGGCCATGCCCGTCCATGCTCCAACCTGTATGGAGCCCCTAGCCTTAAAAAATCACCAACTCGCGGGTCCGCTGGTGGATCTCCACCATCTGGAGGATCCCTCGCTCCCCCAATAGGGGGCACCTCCTTCGTTCATATATGACTGGTCAATGTTGTGCTTGCCACCTCTACCCATTAAATAATCGGCCTCTAGCTATGGTCCCCACCTATGCACTGCTCTAATATATGTTCCTTGCGAATATGCAACCACCTGTCCTCTGGCACTCCATTCAAAACTGCCTCTAGACGCCTCTGCAAGTCCTCTACATCTTGGACCACTAATGCCATATCATCAGCCACATCGACATGTGTCAGTACCCCCTAGGAGCCTGTGATGATCCCACCCGCAGGTCATCATATCGATAATGCCCAACCCTCACCCTCCCGCTCCTCCTCTGCCACCCATACAAACTCGGCCTCTCGCCCGCTCGACCCAACATATGCATAAACACACAAAAATGTTGTATCGGTATTCCCAACATCAAAGTATTTAAAATCAAAGAAAATCTAAATGTACAAAGTACAACAAACACACCTCAATGATCCCACAACTCACCGACCGGTAGACGCAAATCTGGGTCGTGACGGAAGTCTAATCCATGGTATGGGAAATCCAATATAATCTGAGGTGTTTTCTGCCAGACCCCCTCAAACGCCAAGGTAAAATAATAACCCACCTTGCCACCTCCCTAGTGAGGAAAAAATTGTGCCCACCTCATCAACCGAGGATCACGCGGCGACGACGTATCCAAAATCACCCTAGGGTGTAGCAGAATCACCCTCTCTGAGATAAACGAAATCAACATTGACCCAAAGACAAACTCTTCACTCCTAGCAGAGAAACACCTGTTTAGTTGTGCTACCATGCAAGCCTGCATCATGCGAGCCCATGCATAAAATTTCCCCTCCATCCCTCTCTCTATGATTTCCATATGCGCCCCAAAGATGTGATGGGTCCCCAATGATCCAAAAATCCATACGATCATCGTACATAAAAATTGTTTCTACAACGAGTCTATAGCGGCTATGCTGATAGACCCCACTCTCATCACCACAGTCCCCAACCAATGTCGGTCCACCATCGCTGCTAACGTCACCACTAGTGGAATCCTCGACTGCTTAGGAAAACTCTGTACCCCAGAAACGGAGCCCTATGATGAAGTAAATATCGATGTCTGCTATCATACGGACATCACACCCTTGCACCTCAAATAATTGTCACTCTGGCCACTACATCTTAATGATCTACTCTATTATGGAATCCTACAACTAGATCAGTGTGCAATCGAAAAACCAGAGCAATCCGACTAGGGCCAAATGTCGTTTAATACGGGGATCATCCCCCACAACCCTTCGTAGCATCTCCCAGTTCCGCTCACTCCACTAAATTGGCATAGTGTCCGTCCATTCATTCACCTGCACCAAAACCAACAAAATTGAGTTAGTTTTTCTCATCACGGAAAACCCAAACACTCACCAAAAAACATAATTTACTCCTTGCGCGGTTGTACCCCCCACATCTACATTGACCCCAAACCCACCTCTGTATGGGAATAAACACTATACCCATGCACATATGCGTGGGGGATATTGAGACAGTCGCACAATTTGTGTGCATATTTTTCAATATTACCCACGCACATGTGTGCAGGAACCACGGTTTGTCTTGCACAGTCTCTTCTACCCAACCATAAAATCAACCGTATGATCCCCAACCCTAGCAAAAAGTACCTAACCTATGCAGGAGGTTGTGACGACTTACCTGGCTCTCTCGCAAGTTGAATCTAGGTCCATAGGCTCTCGTATCACTCGGAAACATCCAAAAGCACGACTCCTAGACCTCCACAAGTACAAATGAGGTGGCATTATGGGCCCCACGTCCATATATACACCTCTTTCACCGACTTCCTCATCGTCGAAGACCTATGAAGTTTCTATGCCATCAATTCCCCTGATTTATTGATAGCTTACACCATTGTCCATTTCTCGATTCAGAGATAGTTCATTCCACATAACTGTAATTGATCATTATTGACACCCCCGAGGATGATGGATACATTCACTTCATCAACAATTTTCAGTTACCATCATATTATTATGGTTTCATGACACGAGCATGGGGCATGCCCACCTTGTTTGTTCACAACTTTCCATTTCAGTTTCTAGAGAATGTTGGTATTAGTTCAAATTCCCTTTTCCTCCGACGAGCCGCTCTCACCATCCCTCTTATCATCAACTACAACTCTCCTATTCTTATGACAATTTCAATAGAAAGAAACATTGATGTATTTCAGCTATACGTATGCTCCTAAACTCACACATCAGGGGACATCTATTATCACCAAAACAATTCTCATATAAATACAAACAACCGATGAAGAAACATGCAACAAAAATACAACATACAACCAATAATTATAGCTGGATCACAATCAAAATTGGCCAGATAGTCACAAAACTATGCAAAACAAATCTTGATTTTTTGTGCATCTTTAGCAAAGATAATGCGCGCACCTCTGCATGGGATAACACAACGTACAATGCGCACAGTGCACGGGCCGCACGACTGACAATCAGGCAACTCGTGCGGATGCAGAAATGACGAATTAATGATTTTGGTCGGGCCTCAACCACTTCTGGGATGAAGTAGATCTCGACCATACCCCAAAATTGCCCTAAAATTCTGTCTTAGGATCACTGAAAGGATGGGAGGTACTTTCAAAAGCCTCCCGATTCACATTTGAAACTAGTTGTGAAATATCTAGTAATCCTCCTATAAATAGAGGATCATTTTATGCAAAAAAAAGGAAGAAGTTTATTGTAGTGTTATGTTGTTCAAATCTTCTTGGAGAAACCATTTCCTCTCTCAAGAACAATTTGAGCAAGTATAGCAAAGGAAAGACTTTCCACCTATTGGGAAACTTTTCCATACATTTCTTCACCATTTTCAAGTTAGAATAGGAGAGTAGAAGCTCTATATTGAGGGATTCAAGAGCCCTCCCTTAAGAGGAATAAGGGATTCACAAGTCCCACATTTCTCCTCTTGATGTTCTCAAATTAAGAAGACTAGTGTCTACTGGATACCAACTCTTTGCGTTCAATATTTTGCATCTCTTGTTGATACTAGTTGTTTAACTCATGTCTCTTTTTTTGTTTTCTTTTGCTTTGATATGTGTTTCATTTTTTGCAGGTTTACTAATATGCTAACCATTGTTCTGTGTTGTTTATCTAGTCCAACTAATAAATCAAGGGTCCTATTTTTTATCACCTAAGTGACAAAAGGAACCCAACAAGGACCAAGAAAACGTTATTATAGTTGTTATTTGTTTACAGTTCTATAGGGTTCCTGGTTGTATACAAGTTACTGAACTGGTGTATAACAATACAAATTGTTTATTTTGAAATCCTGGTAGCTATCTTATGAGGTGTTCAAGGGTTTAGAATCCATTGGAACAATAGAAAAGAACAATTGACTGAAGCGAATGGAAAGAACAATCTAGAAACATATATGTTATGTGCGGAAACAACTACAAAAAAATATATTGTATGAAAACCTTGTACAGTTGTTGCAAATTTGTAATAATTGAATTGAATCTAGAAACTTTCACACAATGTATGAAGTATATATATGTTAGTGAAACAATTCAATTGACTAGGTGCAAATAGGTTAACTATAAAAATTCAATACAAACATAGTGAAATGTTAACAATGGGAAGTAAATACTTTGGATCCAAATTGCATACACAATGCAAATGTTATTGCTTATATTAGAACAACATAGTTAACATGCATATATAATGTATATATTATTTGCATTTGCATTTAGATCAATTTAACAAGCAATTAAATTTTGGTTCTACTTTGTGTCCAAGGAAATGGAAAACAACACATAGAAATCATTGCAGATGCATCACCGCAACATTTTTTCTTTATTGCCTATGTGACATGTGTAGCCACCCTGTATTGGTCAATGTAAATTTGCCATGAACTGGAAAAATCATATGACATATAAACAACACTTGGGATTTTTTTTTTAACATATTTCATATGGCATATATTTGAAGCCAATAAGTGGATGGAATGCAAGACAATTACATATTGCATAGACAATTTGAAATGGAGTTGAATATGCATTTTCAGTATCAATGTACCTTGACATTGTCTGGACTTGTTTACATAGTACAAAATTCAATAATTTAAACTATGTGTGTGTGTGTGTGTGTGTGTGTGTGTTTAAATAATCTTGTATAGGAAGTTTGTATATAGACTTGTGGATCTATACCTACAAATTTTGTTAATGCAGTTAGTATTTCTAGATCTCTGGTTGCGTATGTTGTCAGTTGTGACAAAACTGTCGATTGTTTTGTGGGCAAGATGTTTTGTTTTGCATTTCTTGTTCTCACTATAATTTTAATTGTTCCTATGTCTCAAGCATATGCAAATTGATATATAGAACACTGCAACCCTAATATAATTTTACTTGAGATATATTAGCATAGAAGCGATAAAGTATTGATCATGGAAAATCATGGCATTGCCTTGTCACTTTGTTTGGTTGTTCAGTTTCTCTATCCAAGAAAAATTTTGGAGTTGCAAGTTGCATAGCCATATAGCAATAACGAGAAATAAGAAATATAAAGAACATTTTTGATATATTTTTTGGCCAAGTTGACAATTTACACAATAGTATACATACATTTCCAATTGTTACTATTAGACATCGATACTTGTTTTACATGTCATTGTTTTTGTGGCACTTAGATGTAAAAATTTCGTTGATTAGATTCTAGATATTTCTAGTTTGGTTCAACTAAACAAATCAATTCTCAAATTGCATAGTCACCCGATCGTATTGACTTGTGATGTATAAAATAGAGAGCCTATTGATATATGCATGTGTCTTGATTGTTGTCAGCCTACCTAGACGTAAAAAGATAGCCTATGGATCAAACATGGGAAAACTTGTACTTTGACAAACACAAGTCTGATTTATTGTTAAGTTTTAAAACAATGTAGGATCCAATGATGCATAGTACCATATTACGTGACGAAAGACATAGCCAAGTACATATTACATATAGTTGCAGATCTGTTGGGAGGACACCAACTGGTATATCCATATTGGGAAATAGTAGACATTTACAAGTCGACATATTTAGCGAAATTATCAAGATTGCAAAGCTATGCACAACATACATGACAGTGAAGACGATGACACAACGAGACAACAGATCCTAGGGGCACATGGCATTTGGTATCACCAGAGCATTAAGCAATCTGATTCGAAAATATTGCACATGTACAATATATGAAAGAAGTTATGAGACTAGCATATGTATCATCATAGGAACATCGATGCAAAAAGTTGGAGAGAAAACTAAAACAAGCCGACAAAAATTTTCGATTGACTTTTCAGCTATTTATAAGACTTGCCAACACCATAGTATCCACAATGAAGCCTCATTTTTCCACAAATAGAGGTTCCATCTACTACGATTTAAGAAACATTAATAGCCACTCAACCATCACCTTCATTTATCCTAGGGATTATGTTTTAAATCCCAAAGTCCTCACATCCATTGCTTTTGCAAATAGGCATTCAATTTTGTACAATTCACGGTACATGCATATAGCTTGTACTTCAAACTTTTCATTCTCATGTTAGTTCAGACTAATTATTCAATTCTCAGGAAGGGAACTTGGTCTACAATTTAAAAACAAGATACTTAGCCTAGCCAAACAATTGCTTGAACTATTCTTGGAAACTGTTGTGATACGTCGGATCTCTAACCAAACATCAGCTCTCTGTGTCACCATAGATAAAAAAAATTGTTGAAGTTGGTAGTTGAATTCTCGGGACTGCCCCTTCTGACAGTTATAGTTGTCGATGTCTTCCTCTTCATCAAGGAATATTAAGGAGACATGATGATCACCCTGCTCCTAGCCATTGCACCAATTACTCGGTGCTATCCTTTTCCATCTCCATGAGTAACTGGATCAAGTTCTAGCACTAGAACTTGGTCTAGTCATTGTTTGGATTTATGAGGTGCAGGATAAATTATGGTTATTCTTTGCTCATCTAAAACAAATGCGAGCAAAGAGTGGTCGATAATGAGGAAAATATGTACCAAATAAAAGTGTTACCTCTGCAACTACTCCCGCTGTTGTGAAAGTTGTCGGTGGCTAGAACCACAACTGAGACAAATGAATTTCACTTACTGAAGTAATATGTGTTCATCGAATCTGTTTGGATAAATTAACCATCATGGACCATACGTGAAAACCATCCTCCGATTGTCACTCGCACGTCAGTTGACACTAAGAGCGCAACTATTGGAAAGCCAATAGAGCATATAGTTCAAGAGAAAGATGCTTAGCCCAGACAAATAGTTGCTTGAACTGTGCTTCGAAGGTCTTGTGAAGATTCAGCTTTCCAAAAGATCATCTGATCTCTGTGTCGCCATATATCAATACCTTTGCTAGACGGGCCGCTCCATTCTTGAAACTGCTACTTTTGTCACTTCTACTTGTCAACGTCCTCCTAGTTACCAAGCACAATGAACTAGGGACAAGGATGGCCATTCTCTTGACTGTTGGAGCAATTAGCAAGTGCTAGTTGTTTGCAACTAGCCCAATAATTGGGTGAAGTCAAAGGTGCAATTTGGTCAAGTGATAACTTGAATTTCTGGCCTACAGGATGAAGCACGTCTATGCCCAGTACTACTTAACAACAAATTTAAGCACATACAACTATAGCCCATGCACAAATGTCGAACAAATAAACCTGCCACTTCTAGAGGAACTTAATCCATTGCAAATATTGTCTCGAGTTGCAAGGAAATGCCAAATAAAGATTTCCTTGAACTATGCTTCAAAGGTCCTATGAAGCTTCAACTTTCTAAAACATTGTCTACTCTCCCTGTCACCATATATCAATACCTTTGTTGAACCAAGCCATTCCGTTCTTGAAATTGTTACTATTGTTGCTTATACTTCTTAACATGCTTTTGGTTACCAAGGAAACTCGATGAGGATGATAATGGCAGTGCTCGAGACCATTGGATAAATTGGTGATTCCTAGTTGTTTGCAACTGGCCTAGCAACTGGGTCAAGTCGAAGGTGTAGAATTTGGTCTAGTGACATCTTGAATTTTTGGCATGCAGAATGAAGCATTTATATCCCCTGGTCCCTAACAACAAATATAAGCATATATAGATACAACCCCTGCACAAAAGTGGAATAAATAAATTTGCCACTTATGTAGGAACTCGACCCATTGCAAAATGTGTCTCGAGCTACAAGGACAATCCACACAAATAATTTGCACTTACTCAAGAAATGTATTGGAGATGCAATATGCAATCTAGATTCTATACAGTATGATGCACTATGAATATATATATTAATGTATCTACATAATTTACCAAAAGAATATGTTTATTGCATCATTGTTATTGGCATACCCCCTGTTTGGAAACTATTAATGAATCTATACTACTATATTGTTTGCAACTAGTTTATTTCTTGCATTTCTTCCATTTCATTTTTATGTCGAAGTACTACAAGAAATCTGATGAAGAGGAAAATAACATTGTATGTCAAAATGTCATGAAATATACAATACCAACAAACAACGAATGAAAACCAAAGAAACACTACACAAACAAAATTAGAAATATGCACCTTCTCAATTATTGTTTCATGTTTGTTCTTTTGCCTCATTTTCTTTTTATTAATGGTTGGTGATAGTTTGGATTTATTGTACATCCAACAACACAAATAGACATGTAAGAGGATGTTACCAAAGTGCAAATGCAATGGGAATTGTCCATGTTTTATTTTCTATATGATCAAAATCAATTATGGGGGATTTGTTTGTCATGCTCAACACAATTTATTGAACCAACACAGAAACATGATGTTTCTAAATGTGTAACAAGGATATGACAATATGCTTTTCTTCAATATGAAGGAAATACAAATTTGTAAAAAATGTAAAATTTTCTTCAATGTAAATTAGTAGTATAATGTTCACTATGACTTATATACATTTCAAATTGAAAGTAGAAAACAAATTGTATCATGATTGCTCTAATATGTATTTGATATATGTGCATTTAAAATTGAAAGTGAAAAACAAATTGTATCATGATCACTCCAATATTAATTCAATATAAAGATTTTCGATAGATACTTCTTCGCATTTGACTAGAGATGATCAATTAACATTCTTTGTACATGTTTTCTTTGGTCTAATAAGAAATGTAGATTCTAGTTGTACATGTAACTCTGCAATTCTTTTATTTTCTCATTACACTGACACATGTCAATATTGAAGTCTCCTAGAATGACTATGATTTGGTTGCAATCTAATTGTCTAATGCTTTCACAATTGCATTTACTATGTTGGAAAGAATTGTAGATGGGGCTGCATAGATATTAATTATGACAATATGCAATCCTTTGACTATTACTCTCGCCACAAGCACCTCTACATTTGGTTCTTCAAAATGCATATGTTACAATATGGGTAGATGTTTCTTTACTAGTATCATCATGCCATGTTTATTTCAATTAGAGAGGCAATTAAAACACTAAAACTGTTGATTTTTCATCGACAATGCCATATATGTTTCTTGAATGCACAAAATATCAAATTTCATTGTATCATAGTCACTAGCTATTTCATTGATATGCACATGAAAACTATGGGTGTTCAGCAAAAAAATTGAAATACACGACTCCAATTGCATAATATGGGAATCACATTCTAGATTCCACCTTGCATCACTACACAAACGTTGCATCTCGACAAAGATTTTTTGTTTAACATTGAATTTATCCATAGTCAAAGGAATTAGAAGATACAAAGACTCTATGCTCCTTACACGTGACAATGTTGTGTACACCAATCCATGTCTTCACATCCTGACAGGATCAAATGCAACACTGTCTAGGGTTAGCCCCTGTTATCTGTGCATCGTACGTGCACATGCATATTGAACTAGGAATTGTTTATGGATTTTCAAATGGCTTGTTTTCACTTTTGTCTATGTTGGTTTATCTACTCGCAATATGGGTATCTAGTCAAGTGAAATGTCTTTTCTATATAAAGAATATAATGTCATGGCCTATCAATGTCCAATATGCATATCATAGAAATTTATCCATAAAAGATCAGCCTTATATGTTTTGGTGTATTCTTTGACTATACCATCTGCACCATTCACTAAACCATCATGTAAATCGTATTGCATGCATATATTTCAACTAACATATATAAATTCAACACAAGTTGTGAAGCCAAAGTTGTTGTATGTTCATTGCATCACACACTACCACAATCGTCTTCTTCTTCATCAATTGCATTGATTAAAAGTTATTTTCTAGGCATAAACAATAGCATAGACCTATTATGCAATGAAACATCCTTGTTTCTATAAAACAAATAAGGAAATGTTATGTGATTTGGAGTAGGTCGAATGCAATTCATGTTGATGTGTCCAAATTGTCTCTTGTTTGAATATTTGTTCGCATCCTATTCAGAATATGAATAAACTTTCCATTTGTTTTCCGCATTGTAGTTTGCAATTCATAACACTTCACGCTATCTGGACAAAAGTCATATGCTATGATTTGCATGTTCATCATAGGGTGCTCAAATATTAAGGAATCATGTATGTGTTGTGCTTGGTAAATATCCCCACAAAACACCATATCTATGTTTCCAAAGTACCTTGTTTGTACATGTTTTATGCTTCTTAGCCGACTATCGATCAAAAATAGGAATTGACTTCCAACCAACGAAGCTTAATTAATGAGGAAAAGTTGTAGTTCTTGATAAAACTTTGACAATGTGTCTAATAATTCTCTACTAAGTGGAATGAACTGGGACTTGTTGAAAGGCATCCGAAATGCATAATGGATTGTTGTTCCACCTGCATTGTAAGCAACTTTACTTATATATACCATTATCAATCCCTTTGGTTTCAACAGATCAATTGTCTTGTTTGCATCATGTATTCGTATAAGCATTTGGAATATCATTTTTTCCGTGAATGTTTTCCATGTTCCCGCTCCACTAGTACAAAACAAGTACAATGGCGTCTGCACATCCCTTAGCTTCTTTAGGGAAATGTCTTTGACAATTTCTTGTTGTTCTCTATTCAACATTCTCTAAGTCTGTAATATTCACTATTTTCAAGCAAAAATGGGTGCACTGCAACTTGGAATCCAATATCAGTTGTTCTTTTTGCTACATTTTCCCTCCAATGCATTGCAAATATGGTTGCAAATTGTATTGTTCACAATCAACTGTGCTTGTTCCTTGTTGGGTAAATGTACCATCAAAATCTAGAAGATCATTGTCTACTTGTTGAATTGATTTTTCCATATCATCTAAGGTTGCATTGACATTGTATGTAAACTTAGCTTCATTGGATTGTATTCTAGTTTGGTGAAAACAATAGGCAGCTTCCCATGTAGTCCAATTGTGCTTGAACATAGATTCGTTTTTTTGAACCGACACATACAACATTAGTTTCTCTCTCCAAAAAATTTCATAATTAATGTACTTGTTATATTTGACAAATCATATCACATTTGGTTTTCTCCTTTTTGATATGTGTCTACCATCTTTTTAATACTTGGAAACAAATTTAGCAAGGCATATATTCTTGATCGCATATGGACGTTCAATGCAGTAATTGATAATAGAGTTGCACATGACATCTTCAGAAGTGTTAGGTTCATGTTTCAATAAGAACGTTGGCTTAAGGACAAATGTATGTTTATCTATTGGAGATGTATTTATAAAGATACATTGTCATGCATTTTTGTTCAGAGGTAGAGCAAGGACAATATGGACTGCTTGTTGTGTAGACATTTGTTGAAGATTCAAAATTGTATTTCCAAACATACAGATCATTTGCATAGCATAAATTCATCTTTTTTCACGTTCCTTTTGTATTCTTCTAAATGCATTTGTCATAGATTTGTCAACTTTATTCATATACGAACTACAATACGATGTGGATGCATATGCATTCAGAACAAATTGTGCATCTGTGTTTGCATTCCACAAATTTGGCATGTCTTTTGCAAAGTTGTTGTTCCAAATATGTGAAGGTTTTAATTTCCGGAATATTGTCAGTTGTTTTAGCGTGCATTGTATTAGGAACAAGTACTCATCCTATGCTAGTCCCATTTACACCAAGAAGTCTTCAAAAGTTATTAAATTGTCATATTTTTTTTGATCTAGTGATGAAAACAACTTTGAATTTTCATCAGCAGCTTTGTTTGGTAATCCAATTGGTTCAAGAATAATTTTCATTCTCATCGGTGGCATAGGGAAGTTGTATCAACACTATGAATTCTTTCATTTCTTACAACTTCTTGCATGGAAATGCCTATGCAATTTGGCAAGATCATGATGCAAATGATCTATGCCACATGTTATGTACCAGTCCAAGAAGGTTGCAATTTTTTAATCACTGTCCTTTCCATATGTCAATGCATCCTCTATCCACAACAAGCCATGTTCACGCTCACTTCCTCTATTCTAAAATTCTGTTACAAAGTAACTGTCTGATACCTTCTCGAAAAAAATTTCGTCATGAGATATAAATTTCTTTAAAGCATCAATTTTATGCCTATAGTAATGAATACAAGTAACTGGGTCCTTTCTTACCAGGTAGTCGATGTCCTAGTCTTCCGGTGCTTCAAAGTGCTTTTCATTTCTCCTATTTCTATACAAATATTTCAATGCACACACTAATTCATGCCATTGATGCCCTACACTGGTTAATGTGACAAAAAACGTTGGAGGTCCCAATTGTCATATCATTGCAAATATATTTTTCTTAATATGTTGGAAGTAATCAAGAGAAGTGCAGATATTTTTGAAATCTATGTATCCAATATCGGATTTAAGTATATTTTCCAAATTTAGCTTGTACTTCATGTCCTTTTCCAACAAATTTATTCCTTGTAATTTTCCTTTTCTTATTCGTATCCACACGCAAGAAAGAACTTTGCCAATTATTGTTCACACTATTTTGAAGAAAAAATTTGTAGTATGATACGAGAAATCACTACTAACATGTAGCAATTCCCATTTCACTATTTTTTGGTAACTAAATATTTTTACAATGTCATCATCATGCGCATTCCCATAAAAAAGTGTTGGAAAGTTTGTCTCTTTTGTGTATCTATCCATAAATATTCCAAGTGGATGTTGCGCTTCAACAGGTGCAACTTCAATGATCTTTTCCTGCAAATCAGGATCCATTGCAAGTATGTGAACCCATGCACCAACGTTTCACTAGGTCTTTCACTATCCAATTTTGTTTCCGTATCACTTTCACACTCATAATTTGTCTCTTCCATGCATTTTTTACTATCTTGTTCGAGAACATGAGTCCATTCTTTGTTTATAGTGGTGTTCACAGCCCTGTATAAAGCCCTGAACACAAATTTTTTAATCTTTTCATGACAATGTTTACATGGACTCTTCGTGTTTGATAGGCATTTTTGTTTTGTAATAATCTTTTCAATGCAATTGCAATTTTCATTGTTTCATCCATGAATTGTGGCAATGCTTTTTGGAAAATATCCATATGAACATGGACGTTGATGATGGAACCTGTCAATCCCATTGTGCATTGTTTTCATTTTGGTGTCTGTCCAGTACATGTCCAAGAACCAATACATTGTCCCACATGGTTTTTCTCAATGCCAACACTGTATCTCTATTGTACTTGTTTCCATGTCTATTCATTGCACTCACTGTGCATTGGTGACGATTCTCATGGCATATATAACTTTACTTCTTGCTTAGAAACGGTTCATAGTGAACGTGAAATGTTTGTGATTCAAATGACAATACATCAACTATTCTATCACAATTTGAGCTAGTGCAATACAAGTTGACAATATTGCAATCATGGAGGGACCACACTTGGATATTTACATTGAAAATGAACGATATCCACTGTAAGAAGAACGACCCACCCTCTATATTTCCTTTTTCATATGGAATCACCATATTTACAAGATACTTTTGCCAATTCGCAATAGTTGTTGTATTGTGTGTAAGGACAAGTATAAGATATTGGTGCAAGTAATGCAATGCATTATGGTCACCACTTTTGATTGCATTGCAAAAAGATTGAACAATGTAAAATCTCAATGATTTTGCATCAAACTCTGTATCCATCAAATAATAAAGCGCTTCGAACAAACTATCACCACAATTAGACACAACATGAATTGCTCTACTCAATCCATAAGAATAAAAATTTTCTATATTACATTTCCAATAGAGTTCGAGGTTTTTTCACATGGATGACAAGAAAGTATGAGGTTGTTCAAGATTGCATCTAGCTATTTTCTTGTATATAAATGGTTTGTAGTGACCGCTAACATGATTTTCATCATGAAACAAAATGCAATATGGATCTGCATTTGCATTTTTGTTGAAATGCAAATACTTTGTTTTCCTCGTTAGTGACCAAACTACAATTGATATATTTAACCATCTTTCTAACCATCGTATGCAAAATGTAGCCCCCCATAGCCCTCTCTTATCATCATTTAGATTTGAGTATGCATACCGATGCATTTTCGACAGATATGTGTCAATGTCTCAAATTCCATGCAATCTATACAAGAAATCCAATCCTAGATCAAGCTCATATGATTCCAATGCTTCTTTATCTCCATTGTGCAAATAGACCAAGAAATGATCTATTAATCCATTTCACAATTCAATCAAAGAGTAGCAGAAATGAAGAAGGATGTGTAATGCATCAAACAAACAATCCCCAGGACTATATGTAAATGCATCCAATCTAAGTAGACCATTTCTATGCATAACATGGTCAATATTTCCATCGACAATACACTTTCCATTATTTTCATAGTTTTCAACATCTATTGTATCTTCCATGTTCCAGCTTATGTCATTCAAATGTTGCTTAAGATTTTTCTATAGCATTGACCAACAAGAAAAAAACATAGGTTGTTGAATACAATTTCAAAGTACCATACCTTTTTTGTTTGTTAATGTTCAAGTTTGATTTTCTTTGATACTTATTGTTTCTAAAATAGTCCTTGATTACCTTAACCAATTCCTGAAAAAGAAAAATAATAAGAAACCACCAATTTGCCTTGGCATATATGGCACACCCCGATAACATTTCATTTTCATAAACATGTAGCAAAAAAGAAAACTGTTTTGCATAAACATTAGAATAATTCCATTGTAAATTTCAATGAAACGAAGTAACTGCACACTGCATGAACAACATATTATGAATCGATAATAATGTATTGTTGTGCAACACATAGCAATGAAGATGTTAGATGTCAAAATTAGCAGTTTTTCTATGTATTAGACTCATTTATGTCCATCCATGAAACTTAACAGATGATAAAAGATAATGGAAGCAACACATCCATCTAGACACATATTTGACACATCATAGGTTCAAAATCAGTCTAGCTTTATTACCATCCTCATTTGATCAATTACAATAATACATTAAGAAAATCATATATCAACAGTAACTGGGTCTCATATATTACAATGCATTATTCCATGCACATTCTTCTAGACCTTCAACATATGACATACCCAGACACATGACTAGAAACATTACAATACTATAGACTCTCACAACAAGCCACTGGAGCATGCATTGAATAATGAACAACTAGCACTAACTCAGTCAATCAAACCATTTCTTTGTTGTTCTTGATTCATTTTATATTGTTGGATGCTTTGTAGTTGTGTCTCTTTCAGTTCTGCTCCACTTGGTCTATTGATTAATAGTCTCGCTTCCTTTTGTCACCTAGCTAAATTCCGTGTAACTTTTCTGGAATCAGGGCATTGTTGACTACCATGTCATCTCATCTTTTGTATGGCCCACGTTCTCCCACACAGTTGTTTTGAATGTTCGGAAATCAAATTGGTCATGGGAAAAAATGGAATGAGCATGCGCAAGTTTGTTTGTGCGGGCACGTGATATCAACCCAAAACTTTGGGTATTAATAGGCCCCCATGAACATTAGTGCACTCACCCCGGAGCCAACAACTTCATGGGATATTAGATACCAAGATAGAGTAAGAGAAAATCATCATTAGTAACATACCAGAGTATCAAACCAAGTTGTGGTGGTAGATGGGTTTGAGTAAGAGAAAATCATCTATCCAAGATGTAGTTGCAACCCGATAGAGGTCATGGAGTCAGTCAAGAAATCCCTAAGGTATGTGATGGATTTGGACTTCATTTGGCCAAATTCATGAATCTTTGTCTTCGATGGTGTATGTGGTCATGAATTAGGGATTTGTTGAAAGAACACCATCCAGACACCGACTCCATAGATGAACTCAAGATCCATCAAGAGAGAGAATCATCCTCTACTTTTATTTTTGCTCTAATCAGACAGTACAAAAGACAAGGACCTCCTAGCTTGGTGGAGCAGATGGTCCACAGGATTGGGCTATCCACTTCAACAAAGGTGATTATCCATCGTGACAAGAAAACCAGCTTTGGGATTAGAGAGTTGGTGCACTGTCGCATCTTCAAAGAACAATTTAGGAAATTGTGGCATCTACGACTGCATATTGTTGGCAAATAAGAAAATAGGGCCTCTACCTAACAATTGATGGAAAAGTGTCACACTTTGTGAAAATTATCATGTGGCTTCTTGAACTGTCTGGCCGGAGTGATAATCACACATCCTGGAATGTGATTGAAGTTGGGCCATGAAAAGGGACCTAAATTATTGAGAAGTGCAAAGATAACAGTGAGCACACAAAAATAGAGGACATCGTCGATGGGAAGGGGCTACACAGAATGGAATTTGTAATATTTCTCCAATGAATACATATGAACAAGAAGGTATATATATAGTGTAAAGTGAGTAGAGGTCCTAGATAGAGAAAGATACAGAACCAACCAATAGATTGATCGATGAATAACAATGGAGTCCCAGTGAAGCCCCATAGATGAGGACATAGCGGTTCAGGTCTGTGGTATTGGTGATGTGCCTTTTGGAACATGGCGTCATCGCTAGGTACATGACAAGGGTATAGTTGGTCTATCTGAATCAAATTGCTTGGCCCTTCAGTGTAATATAACGACATTTAATGCAACCCAGTTTCATGTGAATCCCCTATCAAAGCCACTACTTTGTACACGGGGCATAACTTCTAGGTAAATTGGAAATATTGGAAATATGCAAAACTTTCATTCTATCCAATCTGCCTGTGTGATTGGACTGTACATTGTAATACTAGAGAGGAAAATTATGTTAACTATATACTCTTCAACCTGCTGCACATCCTACACTAATATCTACACTGTAGATACGAAACACATTTGATTCACACTACTTGTAAATGCATGGTGTTTGCTTGTAAATGTAAGAAAATCAATTCACTATAAACCAACAACCTATTTTTCAAATTATGTGACTTGTCACAATCACGGATGTGCAACAATTGAAAATGTGGAGGTGTGGAAGTGAAACAATACGGGACAATACCTTGTCCAGGTTCTCCGCACAATGCTTAAAAACATAACATCCTATATCATATACCTTTTGAAAACCAATAACAATAATAAAAAACCATCAAACAATCCATAGATAAGCAATAGATTTGCTTCGCACTTCTTGTAGATGCGTTTGGTCCCAAGTGCGAGAAAAATAATTTATTATAGACCAACGACCTATTTTGAAAATTATGTGGCTCGTCACAATTACTCATATGGAACTAAAGTAAATGTGGAGTTGCAGAAGCGTAGCAATGCGGGAGGCTAACCTATGTGGGTTCCTCGCACAACGCTTAAAAATTCAATGTCTTAAGTACACTAAGTATAGGTGTGCATGAGGGTGCACAAGAATTCAAAATAAACTAAGTGAATGGTTGCTCTATTATCATCCCTTGTGTTGGTGCTCAAAAAATATGTAGTTCACATAGCAATACTTGGTCTAATTAGGACCATGTATTTTTAAGCATTGTGTATCTTCAAAATAGACTGAGTGAATTCTCGCTCTTTCCTTTTAAATCACAACAAATGAATTTATTGTAAATTGGTGATCTATCTTGCAAATTACTTTTCTCATCACAATCACCTATGCGGAACCATTTGAAACATGAAAGTGAGAATATGCAACAATGGGAGAGGACAACGTGTCTCATTTCTCGGCACGAAGCTTAGAGATGGATGGTCCTAAGTAGACCGAGAATAGATATATCAACTGCATAATTGTCGAAGCATCCAAGTACAATGATGCCAGACGACAACAATATGGAATCTTTGTGCAAGCATTGGAAGAATGGATTCACTGTACAAGGATTTAAATTAGTCTGAGCGATTTCTTTACAAAGTAGGCACTCGGTAACAACATTTCCATATCGCACTAGCAAAATCACCTACACAAATTGTAGAAAATAATAGGAATAAATGACATATAGCAATAAAGGCATTACAACAAAGTATAAAACTATTGCAAATGTCGACACGTAGAAGCATAACAACTTGCAGACATGTCTTTCTTCCGCACAATAGTTGAAAATACAACAAGTCTTTATTATTCCCACCACACACATGTGGCCAATGTAAACACACACAACCAATAGCTATTGCAATCATGAAACATGCCAGCAACAAAGTCATATGCAGAAGCACCGAGATACATAACTATAAGTGCCAACGTGCAAAAAAACCACAATGAAACCATGCTAGAGAATCGATAATAGACCAAATTTCCATTGTCTGAGGGAAAAAAAATGCACAAAGCACCTAAGACATAACTATGCGAGACGTCGACAAATCGTCCAAGTAAAGGTTTCCGCACATAAGTACTAGCGCATTACACATTGCAATACTGAACATCTACAAAATATTTGTTCTTTTCACTCCACATCTCCCTCCCATTCCCCTTAGTCTTCCATTAAATTGTGAAATCGAAAGTTATAATGTAATCAGTTCCAAGTCAAATTCATTTGATTTTAATTAGTTTGCAAAAAAATTATTACAATTTTATAAAGTTATCAAAGTTGTGTTAAATTTAAATATTAAATGAAATATTCAAAAATTAAAAAATAATTAAAAAAATTTAAAATATAATTTCTTATGTTCCTGATTGGTTCATGTACATGAAAGGACTAATCCTATGTAGTTTTTCAACAAATTTCCAAATTATTTAACAAACAAATAAAAAATCATAAAAATATGTCATTGCTAAGTGTCTTGGGACTTAATTACCATTGACAACTCCAGGCAACTATTGCATCCAAATGTCTTGGGTCTTAGTTAACACTAACAACCACTATATACAATTGTCTATTGATCTCATCACATGGTGATTCTATTTAAATTTGTTCACATTGCCCCAGGTTCTCCTTCTAAGTACGAGTCAACATTATCACAGTCCACATTGAATACCAAGAAACATCAAAATTGTATATAGAAAAAAATTGATATATGACCTTGATAGCTTCCTCAGCCTTTGCAACGTTCTGCATGGTGGCATCCCCAACCTCTATCACTTTGAACATTGCAAAATCCATTGTGTTGTGCCTGGTATTGGTAGTAGATTATTTCCCTTGCTACAATTTTCAACAATAACATCTCTACACTATAGATAAGCTACACATTTACTTGGCACTGCTTCTATATGCATGGTGTTTTCTCATAAATGTGAGAAAATCGATTTACTATAAACCAATCACCTATTTTGCAAATTACGTGACTTTTCACAATCACATATGTGAAACTATTGAAAATGCACAAATCCAGAAGTGTAGCAATGTGATATAGTTCCCTGTGCAGGTTCTCCACACAATGCCTAAAAACACAAAGTCTTATATCAGATACCTTTCAAAAAGCAATAGCGATAATAAAAAATCATCAAACAATCTATAGATAAGCAACAAATTTTCTTCACAATGATTCTATATGCATTTGGTCCTAAACGGAAGAAAATCAATTTATTATAAACCAATGACCTATTTGACAAATTACGACTCTTGTCACAACCACATATGAAAAACTATTTGAAATCCCAGCCGCAGAAGTGTAGCAATGTGGGACGTTGACCTATGTGGGTTCCTTGCACAAGCCTTAAAAACACAACTTCTTAAGTACACTAAGCAAATGGTTTCTCTATTGTCAGTCCATGTGTTGGTGCTCGATAGGCATGTTGTCCACATAACTATGCTTGGTCTACTTACCATTGTCTATCTTTAAGCCTTGTGTATCTTCAAAACAAATTGAGAGAATGCCCGATCTTTCCTTCTAAATCACAACAAATGAATTTACTATAAATCGGTGATATATCTTGCAAATTACTTTGCTTGTCACAATCACCGATGTAGAACCATTTGAAATGTGGAAGTGCGAAAGTGCAACAATGCGCGAGGAAAATGTGTGTTAGTTATCGACACAAGGCATAAAGATAGACAATCCTAAGTAGAATGATAATAGATATATGAACTACATAATTGTTGAAGCATCCGAGCATGATAATTCTAGAGCATAAGCGATATGAAATCTTCGTACAAGCGTTGGAAGAATGGATTCACCACATGAGGATTTAAACTATTCTATGTGATTTCTTTGCAAAACAAGTGCCTACAAACAACGTTGACATATCGCACCAACAAAAGCACCCGCAAAAATTGTAGAAAACAATACGAATAAATGCATCATAGCATACAACAACAAAGGAATCACAACAAAGTACAAAGCTATTGCAAATATGCACTCACAGAAGCATAACAACTTGCGATCATGTCTTTCTTCCACACAATGGTAAAAAATACAATAAGTCTTTACTATGCCCACCACGTACCTATGGACAATGTGACTACACACAACAAATAACTATGCGTACTAGGAAAACATGCCAACAACAAACCCATATGCAAAACCACCGAGATGTGAAACTGCTAGTGCCAACGTGCAAAAACCACCACAATAGTTTCTGCACATAAGTAGTAGCACATTGCACATTGCAATACTGAACATCTGCAAAATATTTGATCTATGCAGTCCACATCTCCCTCCCATATTCCTTAGTGTTCCATTGAATTTCCAAATGGGACAATATATTTTTTCTTGCTTTTCCTCGACAACAATGTTGGAATACTAAGAGGGGGGTGAATCAGTATGAACACTTTTATCACTTTTAACCATAATATATCAACTTCAACTTAATCAACAGTATATCATCAATGTATCAGTCAATAGTATATCATCAATGTATCATGAGCACATAAACATAAGAAGCATTACATCACATCAAATACACGTACACCAGAATTTACGTGGAAACCCAAATGGGAGAAACCCACATAATACTTTCTTATATATCGAAGATTACATTCATTGGAAGCACCAACTTCCCAATTCTCCAGCTACAACTGGAAGGAGGCTACGACCCCCTATTTACAGGATCCAACTTGAAGGAAGCTACAACTCCTTGATTTCTCCGGCTCCAACCAGAAGGAGGCTAAAACCCCCTAAATCTTAGGCTCCAACCTAAAGGAAGCTCCAATTCCCTGTGTTCTCCGACACTAACCAAAAGGAGGATATGAGCCCCTTTCCTTGCCCCATCTTTCCTCCCTAAAATATAAATGTAGACCAATTGTCACTACCATTGTCATTGTCACTTTCACAATCTCTATCACTTCCACTCTGTCACATCAACCTGTAACCTGTCAACCTGTCACTGTACCATTAACCTAGTATACCAAAACCTATGCCATACCATGCATCAACTATGTACTAACAATGCATCAATCATGTACCATAAGATATGCCAAGTGTAGATACCATAACATCATAAATCATGTACTAGAACAACAACCGCATATAGAACCAATACCATATACCATAACATCAATCATGTATAAACCTGTACCATATTATCAATGAAGATCCTCAAATAACCAAGGCATGTGCCACATGCATATGCCACCATACTTCAAGTGTATACCTCAATCATACATCCACAACTCAAAGATGAACCATACCAATCATGTCATAACCAAATACAATAATATACCTCTATCAATCATGTAGCCAAGATGTACCTCAATCATGTGCCAAACCAACCATACCTCAAGCATGTATCGTACCATGACCAAGTAAAACCATCACAACAAACACATAAACATAGCAATACCTCTGCAACTGACCTGATACACAGTAGATCTGACCTATAATCTAACTTCTGACTTTCTGGGACTTGGTATTAGCATAACCCCCAAATTTTTCTTGTCTTCACGGGACTAAGACATATTGTCACACGGGGCCTCGCATGATGATCCCTAAGCAACTCGAGGGGCACTAGTGGTCTGACCCACGAGGGCTAACCAAGCTAGGGTTTCCTTAGTGAACTTTTCTCTCCTCTACAACCCCAAAAATCTCGCACTCCTCTCTTGTCGCTACCTCATATTTCTCCTTCGCTAACTTACCAAATAGATCACTAGTTCACTAGAATATGTTCAATTAGAATAAGTGAGTGAATATACTTTTGAATGACTCCTTGAGGTGTATTTATACTTTTTCTAAGTAACATCTATCCTTAAACGTAGGGGCTTCTAGAATTTCTTTTTACAACCACTTTACCATTTCATTAAAGACTTGTAACCAACTAGGGGCTTCTTGACCATTCTTCGGGGCTTCTAATTTCAAAAGGCCATAACTCCTTAACCATGAAGAACCACATGGTGTACCACCTATCACCGGAAACATAATAACGAGGACTATCCATCCATGCATGAGTTACTTGAATTTACACCATCCTTCATGACCTTTTTCCTCTATCAACTATGGGATACATAACCATTCCTTTGGGGCTACTGAAATTCTTCAAGGCTTGACATCAATGACAACCAATATTTCAACAAACAAAGATATAAACTCATTGAAATGACAATAAAATTAACTAGGATCCCATTTATTGCGACAATTGCAGCAGATTCCTTACATCAAGACATATCTTTCAAAAAATGCAGTTATCTTCACCTCCAAATGAAAATAAAGATGTGAAAGACATAGCTACATTGATTTTCTGCACATGTTCATCACAAAAGTATTGCAAATGTTGACCTGCCAAAGCACCGCAATGCACAGATGCTAGAGAATTGAAAATGGATGCAACATTTACTTTGGAAGCCAAAAACATGTACAAAGCATAGAAGAAACAAGTGTGCGCGATGCTGGAAAACCGTCAAAGAAAACGTCTTCACACATAGGCCGGAGTCAATTTCACATTAGAATATCTTTTGAAGAATGTAACTATCTGTCAATATTTTTTTTAAGTGGAATTTCGCCAATTTGGCTAAATTTCAATTTTTTGGAAGAAATTTGGGCTAAAGTTCTTCATTTTTTCATTAAAAATGAAAAACTAGTAGCCTAATTTATGATTGTGGCTATGCATACACTTATATTTTTTGACTAAATATAAACATTTTTTATGAACATATAATAGGTTTTCTTAATATTTTCTCCAAATCAATGATTATGCATCCCATTTTTTTGGGTATATTTGCTACATATGGATGATTAGTTAGTAGCAACTACTCTTGGGAAAACCATGAATTTTCAATTGAAGTCATGTAAATTATATAAGACAAGAAAATGTTTTTAATAATTTAATTCTATTAATTTTTTCGTTTCTTTCAACATGGAGGCGATATATCATGTTGTATATTAGTGTGTGGAATTTTTTCCCTGTATTTTTAAAGATATTTTCCATTGCCATTTTTGTTGTTGTTGTAAGTTCCCTCTAATTGATACGAAAGTTTATTTTTTTCTTTAAATATTCTTTCATAATATTATTTTTGTTAATTATTGTCAATGATGCACATGTGACACAAACAGAATGGTGTTGTTGCCAAATTTTAAAGGTAGTAACAAGAAATCAATCTGTTATCGCATAAGATAAATGATATAATCTTTTTACAAATATGGTTTGATAAGTTATGATTTATGTGGTTTGAAAAAAAATCATTGATATATGCATATTCAAATGCAAATGAAATTGAAAGAGAACTATCAATACATACAATTTTCCATATGATAAACTGCAAGGGCTCTAAAAAAACCACAAGAGTTAACTCCAATAAAATAAAGAACCTGCACTATGGATGTAGCATATACTATTAGAAAACAAGCACACAAACAAATTTCATCTATGTGAATATCCATATTTGCAGATTAAAAATAAGAATTGCTTCAAATTATCCTCTTAGAAATTGAAAACAAACCAAATGTTCATTGTCCCAAGCAAAAACCCAGTACAAAGCACATAAAATACAACCATGCAAGATGCCACCAAATTGTCCAAACTTTGACCCGCTTAAATCATTTCTACAAAAAAAAAAACAATAGCTAATCATTTAGACTAGAAACACAACATAACTAACTTCACTACATATGAATGTATTTCCCTATACACCTTTGATTGTTTTCCACCCACGCATCTTCTATAGAAACAACAAAATACTTTCACTATGCATGAAGCATATACTATTAGACAACAAACTCCAATAAAACACAACACTTGCACTATGCATGAAGCATATACTATTAGACAACAAGCACACAAACTAATTGCATCTGCACAACAAACATAACTGAATAACCATATCTGTAGACGAAAAATAAGAATAAGTTGTTGGAATCTTTAGTAGTACTGAGAGGGGGGGTGAATCAATACTATATACCTTTTATAATCTTTAACACTTTAACAACACATCATTATTACATAACATTCTAACAATCACATAAATCCATGTACAATACACATAGAGTTTACGTGGAAACCAAAATGGGAGAAAACCACAAAATATGTTCTTTTATAATTCATTCATTACAATATCAGGCTACAACCTAAGAGGGACACCCATCCCTAATGCAAGCTCCAACTTACACAATATACATATTTCAATTTGTCTACAATAAGGACCTACTTACTGATTTGGTGAAGGCTCCAACCCTCACTATAAGCTCCAACTTGCAAAACAAATTTTAACCTGTTGCAGCTAGCTCCAACTAACTGGTTTGGTGAAAGCTCGAACCTTCAAAAGCAAGCTCCAACTTGCAGATAGGCTCCAACCTGTCACTGGGATAAGGACACCAATCCTCTTGAGCACCAACTTGTAGAATGAGGACACCAACTCTTTCCCCTATGGTTGATCCTTTCGTCCTTCAATCCTTCTGCACACTTACGTTTTCATCTTTTCACGACTTCCTCTATTTTTTCGTCATACTTTCTGTTATTTATCACACTTGTCATACTTTCTATTATTGCACACATTTGTCATATTTTATGTTATTGTGCACACTTTTGTTTTCATCCTTGTCTATTATTGCGCTATCACTGACCATGCCGATGACCACTTTGACATCAATGACAACATATGTGAAACAAACTCCCCCTTTGTCATTGATGGCAACCAAAAGAGTTTGACTTCCAAATCAATGGCCTTGATGCTAAGTTGCTCCCCTTTTCAATGTGCACAACAAATTCCTCCTTTCAATAAGTATCAACATCCAAGTTTGTTGGTTTTTTTATGATTGTTACTCTCCCCCTTTGACAACAATGACAAAGAGAGACTCTGTGTATTCTCCCCTTGGGAAGAAGGTCCTCTGGAAGCCTATGCTAAAGCATGGTCATGGACTCTTTATGCACACATAATCACCCTCAAATAGTTAACTTCAACTTCGTGCATCTTCCAAAAAAACAAATTAATTTTCATGAGTAATGTAAATATTAACAACGATATCACTTGCCCCTGATACAACATCAAATGGGGAATGTGTAGATGTAGTGAATGGTGTTCCTTATTGAAGAAAGGAAGGCGAGATCACACCCAACTGTTAGGACCACATATTGTACCCTTTTTTCCCATACTTTTTGCTATTATTATACCCTTCATCACCTGTATTTTGACTTATACTATCATTTCACCTGATCATTCCAAGGTACACAACGTCCTTTCTCATTATTATATGCTTAATCTGTTTTGCATAATACTTTACATTACTTTTGAACCTAACCATTGATTAGAAGTGCATAAGTGTCCATATTTGCAGAATAGTATTTCGGACCGATGCTGAAACACAGAACTGCCCAAAGCCGCTGTTGAGCTGATGCTGAAACACGGAAGCTGCTACACAGTCCAAGGACGCATATGCCGAAACGCGGAGCTGCTACACAGTCCGAGGATGCATATGCCGAAACACGAAGCAGCTACACGGTTCAAGAATGCAGATGCTGAAACACGGAGCTGTCACTCAGTTCAGAACAGATGCTGAGACACAGAGGAGACCGCCACGATGCTGAAACACGAGTCCTGACAGCTAGCAGTCAAAGCCGACACAGGACGTGAATTGCGTACTAAAACAACATTAGCAGCTATGTGAAGAAGCCGTTACACCAGCCGTAACAGCAATGCTTCGTCCAGCCCCTGT
>ML788725.1:187438-211631 GCA_009831015.1 Picea engelmannii
ACACTATTGGTTTTTCACGATGCTGAAACACCGCTGAGAAACACTGGTGACTCTCTCCCTGATGCTGAAACACTATTGTTCAGCATTTTCTTTCCCATCCCCAGAATACTCCAGCCCGCCATTCCCCCATCATTCTTATTCCCCAGAATTCTTAAGGTTGCTCTCATAAATTCAATGTTTAGTACTTCTCTTGCTGCTACAATCAAGTCCTCTTTGCTACTCTCAATGTTTTGCAATTCATTTTCAAATTTGTCCTTGATATTCTCTTAGATATTCTCTGCAACCTGGCTTAAGTCACCTTCAAGACAATGCATGAGATTGTACTTTACTTCTACACTAACCATGATTAAATCTATCCTTTGAATCAACACTTAACCCTTTTGAAATTGTGCCAAAATAAGTCTCTAAATTGTCCACAAAATCATACACAAATCTATAAATAAAACACCTTTAAATATGTGCTTAGAACAATCTTCAACTCAACAAATAAACTCCTTTAATGATAGTCTTCCATACAAGTTGATCATTGTCTTTAAGTGAATCTCAATTTATTATTCAATAATCCTTTTAATGTTTTCCTAACAACAAATCCTGAGCATTCCTAATGACTGTCAACTTATGTCTCTAATCCTCCATAAAGGTAGTCCTCCAACAATCCAAAAATGTTCATATATATGCCCTTAAATAGTTATGAATTTGTTCCTCAATCTATGACAGACCAAATCTCATCTTCCAACCTTATGCTTCCTTTTGCTCATGATCATATTTACATCATTCCATTATCCTTGAGCACCTCTTTCATTGATCAGAACTATCTCAAGTGATCAATATGTAAGAAGTCTAAAATAAGCATGCTAAAGAGTAGCATTCTCCTTTTGTTGAATGCACAAAACCATTAGGTCCTTCTCTGTCTTGTTTTTTCTCTTTTATTCTCCATACCAGATTCAGTCTTTGGTTATAATATCTGACCTTATTAAGTTGTACAAGATCCTCATCCTTTGTTTTCTCCTTCCAAATATTTGCATGCCTTTGTCTAGGTAATCTTATGCAATTTTGAGCTATGTGTCCATAAGTGTGACATGTATAATACTCAACATTTTGAATATTCCTCATTCTCATGTGTTCACCTTTTACATATACCCTACAATTCACTTCCTTGTGACCAAAACTATTACAAGAATAACAAACACCAAGAAATATACTTTGATACATGGGTACTGTTGTTCTTCTTAGAGGGGCAATCCTTCTTGGTCCTTGTTGATCATGATTCCTTTCTCTGCTGCCTCTATGAATTCTAGGTTTCTTTTCAGTCTTTCTTTATGGGAGTCTAGATATTTATCCTTCACCTTCTTGAGTGATGCCAAAACCAATACCCAACTTGTCAAATGACGATCTATGTTGGCCAAGAATTTCATGTAGGACTTCAATTCTCTTCCTGAATATCTAATTTTTCATTTGTTTTGTTTGCATCCTCTCCAGTTCTTCTTTTAGATCAAAAAATCAAGTCTCTAACCTTTCAATATTTTCTTCCTTTTCCCTTAATATTGTATTTTAATCAATACTACTATCTTCCATCTGTCTTTTTAAATTCTGAACTTTCTCTTGGGTCTTCTGCAGTTTTCCTTCAATGACTAGTTTTCTTTTGAAATCTCTTCTTCCTGTTCAGTAGCCTTGGTTGTCTTATGAAACATGTCCTTTAAGGACATGATTTCAGCCTCTTGAGCATCACATATCTTTTATTTTTCCTCTCATTTGTTCATTAATATTTGTTCTATTTTCAACGCTGCTTCTAATTGTACTTTCAGAATAACATCATTTGATTCCTTTGCTTCTTCATACTTTAGCAGTTCATGCCTAAGCTGCTCATTTTTCTTCTCTCTTTTCTTAATTCAACAAGATAAGAAATGAGTTCTTATCCCCACACAATTTCATGAGCTTCTTCATCTTCATATTCGTCCATGCTACCTTCTTATGATGATTCAATACTACTTGTCCCTTTTTATATTTTCTCATCTTTGAATGAATCTCCTTTTTCCTTGACTAGAATGGTAGGTGCTTCCACTATGGGGGTTTATTTTGAGTAGAAACTTTCAAGGTTGTCCCAAAGTTTTTTGGCTGAAATTTGTTGCTCTACTTTGGCCTTCATAACATCAGACAAACTATCTAAAATTACATTATTTTCTATTGCATGGAATCTATATATTTTCTTTGCAGATGCCCCTTTTGGTCAGCCTTTAGGAGGGGTGTATCCACTCTTAATTGAATTCTAGACATCAGTCTCAAGAGATTGCAAGTATGCCTTCATATTTACACTCCATGAAGAATAGTTTGATCCATGAAACTACAAAGATCTTTTTGGAGATAAGTCTTCTCTTCCCATGTGTGTTGCAAGGATCTTCCTTCCAGTGGTTAAACTGTGTTTGAAGGAACCTTGCTCTGATACCAATTGTTGGAAACTTTAGTAGTACTGAGAGGGGGGGTGAATCAATACTGTATACTTTTTATAATATTTAACACTTTAATCACACATCATTATTACATAACATTCTAACAATCACATAAAGCTATGTAGAGTACACAGAGAGTTTACGTGGAAACCCAAACTAGAGAAAACCACAAAAGATGTTCTTTTATAATTCATTCATTACAATAATAGGATATGACCTGAGAGGGACACCCATCCCTGATGCAAGCCCCAATTTACACAATCTACAAATTTCAATCTGTTTATAATGTGCACATTCTAATTTATAATATCTTTTCCTAATTTCAACAGATTATATGTGGATGCATAATAGTTATATTGTGGACATATCTTGACCAGATCAAAGTACTATTGGTTACACTTCTATCTAAATAAAGTATGTGGGCGCATGATGGTTATATCATGGAAAAACCTTGACTAGATCATGGTCCAGTTATAGCTGGACATTGTTTGACAAAAACAAACAGACCAAATATTCCTACGAACGAGCTCCAACTCATCTCCTCAAAATTGATGCAACAATTTACATTATGGATTACTTAATGCGTAGCTAAAATGGGAGTGCAAGACTCAAGTCACAAGTCTTCTTATATCGCACTTGTCGTCCATAACACTCACCTAGCTTCCCATCAAACTGTTAGCGCTTCTTGGTGAATTTCTCACTTGAATTTTAAATTTCCATTCATCCCATCGCATTCCACTCTATCATTTGTCATATGAGCTTCGTCTTGTCACACTCCACTACGCCATTTTCTGCACTGGCTCAAGGTGCCCTGCAGATTTTCTTCTGCACAACTTCCACATATTTCATTGCAATCCACTCTGTCACACTGGCTTCATCTCAATACAAGGGTCATTCAACTCTATTTTCTTCGATTTCATTTCCTACATTCCTATGGTTGTCTTTGTGCCATCCAATGTTCTTCTACAATTCTATTTACCTTTCACGCACTTCCACCGCCTATGTGCCATACTTTGTGCCATACCTTCTGCATCATTAATCATTTTCTGCATGGTTGATCATTTCTTCCTTCGATCCTTATGCAAACTTATGTTTCATATTTTTATGGCTTCCTCTATTTATGCATCATACTTTATGTTATTATGCACACTTGTCCTACTTTCGGTTATTGCGCACATTCTTCATACTTTCTGTTATTGTGCGCACTTTTGTTTTCATCCTTATTTGTTATTGTGATATAATAGACCATTCCATGACCACTTTGACATCAATGAAAACATATGTGCAACATCAATTTCTAATATTCCTTTCCATATAACACCTAATGCGTAGGATTCGTTACCCCCTGAAATAGATTTGCAAAATCCCAACACCGAAACTGTTGCAATTCGCAACAAAAAACACTTGAACATTGACAACACCTTCGTCTTTCTGAACACATTTTTTTCCTATCAATATTTAATTGTCTCCTACACCCACACTTTCTGTAAGAAACCCAGACGCATTTAAATCGCCTATGCAAAAAAAACAACAATCAACCATTTCAACCAACAATAGAGTAGAACTAATTGCACCGCACAAAATAATAATATAGCACCCAATGCAAAATATTTATTACCCTTTGGCATAGATTTTTAGAAGTCCAACACCACAAATCATGCAACTCACAACACACAACACGTCTTTTTTATTGTCAACCTTTAATTGCCTTCGACGTCAACACTTTTTGCAAGAAACCCTAACCCGCTTAAATCACCGCTACAAAAAAACAAAACAACTAGCTATTTAACATAGCACAACTAACTGCACCACACATGCAACCAAATTGGCTCAAATAAAGATAATAGATGCATAGGATTTCTTACCCTATGGAATAGATTTGTTGAAGCCCAAATTCATGTGTAACAAACCACTACTTGCAACACTTGCCACTTTCAAAGAAACTCATCTTTCTCGCTCATAGCACACTATATCATGTTAGCACGCAAAGAACTCAACAACAATTACTTTGAACAAACAAACTCAATTAAAACTCCTTGGAATCCATAAAATCCCCCACACAAAATCATCCCATACAGTACATAGAAATATATTTATATTTATTAAAATATGTCTCTACATTGTATAATAATAAATACATTTGTATATTCTTCGTTCAAAAATTGACACAATGGTAAGCTTCGTGAATCGATATCGTCTCAGAACTTTCACACTAGTACTTGCGCCTCTCCCAACCATGCGTTACAAGTCCACAATTAAATCACTTATTAACTTGTCGTCGTCGACCCAACAATAAGATCTTGTTTTTAAGGACCAATCAAAAGCCAACAAATAAAATTGAATTGCTAGTAACAAAGTTGAACTATAGAAAAAAAAGAGACAATTTTTTGGTCAACACAAAAATTAATTCCCAGTCAACGCAAAATCGATTTCTATAGTCCCAGGCCTTCGACATGGACTAATAAGTTTGAATTATATTAATTATTAACCAACTCTTTTTTATAAGAAAAAATAATTATATTATCACCATAAAAATTTATAATTTGATTAATTTTCTAGAATTTGATATTCTAATATTTTGATTATTATTAAGTTTGGAGTGGTAATCAAATATAGAACCTTTTGTTAATTATTTGTATGAGTCTAAGACACATTGATTATAGTTTTTGATTGAGGATATTAGTAGGATGTTCCTTTTTCTTCCTTATTTGTATATGTTTTGTCAATTGATTTAAAGCTAACAGAGTTTCAAATGACGTTATTTTCTTTGAATTATATAGCTTACTCAGGGCTTCTTAGTGAGGGTATTTACCAAAGACACAAGTTTTAATGTCTCTACATCTTTTTTTAGTTCCTTCCCTTAGGGATTTTCCACTACATCATTCCATCAATTGAGTTTTTTATTCTTTTATTTTTTTGGTCAAGAGACCTTGCCTTTGGGAAAATTTTATTTTGATGCATGTCTTTAGATAGAGGCTACACTTGAAAATTACATTCTTGCAATCTAGTTTGTGAGTCCATTTAGAAACTTCACACTCTACTATTAACTTTTATAGTAGACCTTTAAGAAAATTTTGGCATAGGAGAAAATTCCCTTGTCCTCTTTGGTTTGACCTCTCTCAATTACTTTGAAAATTTCCAATTTCTTACAGGCTTTCCTTTTCCAATAAGTGGAGGGGGAGATTTGGCAACATCAACCAAGTTGGGTTTAAGAAAATGGGTATTGAACCAAGATTGAATTCATGACAACATGGTTTTAGAAATTGGTCAAGGTTGTATGAGAACCATGGTCCTTCCTCCATGACCTCTCTACAATTTCTTGGGTTTCTAAAATATATAGTAAAAAAGATATGAAACATAAACCTACCAAGTAATCTAGAGTCTATTTGGGGTTAATTCATTCAATGAGAGTTGACATTAAATCTACATATAATCTAGAGTCTATTTGGAGCTAATTCATTCAATGAGAGTTGACATTAAATATACATATTATAGCATTTTTATTGTAAGCATTCATGAATTTATTGATTTTTTGCAAATTAATTCATAATATGAGGGCACATTAAATGTCCTTGACAATAAAAGAGCCTATTTGTGGATTCTCCTTTCTCAAAGCAGGATAAACACTATTTTGGACTACATATTTGAATGAGCAAGAATTCAAATCTTATGGAGATTGCTTATCCTTCTTCCCTTTTGAAATCAATGAAGACAAAACAATTTATCCTTCTTCCCTTTTGTGATTGATTAAGATGGCATATTCTTATATAATTGTCTAATACAATGTTGATCTGTAATACCTTGATTTTGACCCTTGCAATGTATTGGATCAAATTATATATAAACTATAATGTGTGGTTATAATGATGGGAGTCGATCCATGTGAGCTTAAATAAATGACCTTGTGTGTAACTGATGTAAATATGCTAGTATGGATTCCTAGTGTGGAGCTCAAGGCCAAGGCCCAACTAGTGAATTGTTAGGCACATATGATGTAAATATAGTTATATGGACTATGTTGTGGGCTTTCCATGATGAACCTAAAGATATGTAAATATTAATGTTGTAATACATTATATATTGATCTAAGCTTGTTGCATAGAGCACAAGAGGGGCTATGATTCCACTAAAGGGGAAAAGGAAAGGGGGGCTATGGGAAAATAAATCCTCTATTTCCAAGTGTTATCCTTAGATCTCATTTCTTTTTCACCATATGAATTAAATGAAGCTATCCAACTCCATTGACTTATATAACCAATCACTAAATTCATGTAATAGTTTAGTTGGAAGTCTTTCATGTAGTTACATAAGCATGGGTTGAGTACAATCATCATGGTGAAGTGTAAGAGTACATCATTCCTCAAGTCAAAAGGAGTTTTTTCCATAATTCCCTCAGTTCTCCCATTTCCACTCCCTCCATTCATTCTATCATTTCCATTCATTATATAATTCTCATGTGCATGCTTTACATTGGCTCATGTGTTGTTCCCCATTGCTAACCATTGACCAATCCAAAAAATGACCAAAAATAAACATTGTGAAGAGAAAATTATAGACCTCAAGTGAAATATAAATGGTTGTAGGTGAGCATAAATGTTGGACAAGTTAGGAATCCTTCACCCCTTGTGTATTTGATACTCTTTAGGTGCTTGAGAGATAAGTATTCTTCTTGTAGGCAATTCCCAAAAAACATACATCAAATCGAGCTCTTTTTTCCCACACAAAAGTGCATTGAAGGAAAGAATATCCCCGACAGACTGTTGAGAAAAGAAAGGAAATATCTTCCTTGTGTTGTGTAGGGTAGTGAAAGAGAATTCCATGGATGTTTGATGGCTAGACGATATGCCTAGAGTACTATGTAATGAGCAAATTAGCTAAGCATGAGAGCACATGGGTTGGGCTAAGAGAGATAGAAGTCTATAGCTTGGTTCCTTTGCCTTGATGGCCTCATATCTAAACTTGGGGGTTGTATCTACACTAGATACCTATGGTTGAATGGAAAATTTCTCACACACATCCAGTTTCTTGGATTGTATTCGGTTGAAAGATAAGTGTTCTATCATTGTTTATGAATATGCAAATTAATGTTATTTTATGTTATGGAAATTTATGTAATTTACATTGTGTGTGTGATTACGCTTAAAAATGGTCATGGACATTTGGTTTCCATTATATGTTGATCCATTCTTGTCTAATTCTATTGAATTTTAATTATTATACCCATGCACACATTTTATTTAATTATGGTCCTCCCTGGGAGGCTTACTTATTTAGTATTATGACAATATGGCCCTTAAGAACCAAAATTTGAAAGCCTTATTTCATGGCTAACCATCTCATGGTTAGGAATGCTAGGCAGGGATGCCACGTGATCCAAAGAGATTTTTAAGAGAGACTAAGAGTTTAAACAAAACCCTCATAGCAAAAATTGGAATTAAAATCCCTAACTTAATGCTACTAAGTGGCCAAAGAACAAAATACTCTACTAAGTTGGTGTTGTTTGCTTCAACTAGCATAGACAAAGTCACAAGCACTACAAGAATAATTTTCATTGTTGTTAAGACTTTAGATATCACTTACCCCATAAATTTAATTTATGGAAAGATTAAAAAATTAATCTCTAAACTCTCTCTCAAACATTAAGTATGTTCTACACATTTAATAGCCAATAACCTAATAAGTATTTTGAAATTTAATAACCTATTCATTTTTTGAAGTTAGGTACTCCTAACAAAAAGGTATTTCTCAAACATTGATCATCATTTTCACTTGTAATAACATTTAACATAATAAGTATTTCTCGAACATTGACAGTCATTTTCACTTGCAATATCATATAACCTAATAGGGATTCTCAACCTTTTTGGTCTCCTCATTATACGGTTATTCCTTTATCGAAGTTGGATATCCCTAACTAGTGAAGTTGTTTCTCAAACATTGACCATTTTTTTCATACTCAATAGGCGATAGCATAAATAAGATTTTATCAAGGTTTTAAGAAAATGATTTTATTTGATATGATAAACAAGTGCTACATGGCAGCGTAGTCCCTGCCAGGTTGGAATGGGAATAAATGCAACCTAGTATAGACACATGGGTAGGAAGTTGAAGAGCATTCTCGAAGTAGTTTTCTTTACATATGTTTTTCATATGTTCGTGGAAAAAAACACCAAAAAATAGTAGTAACGTCTGTTACATGGGTTCGTGGACAAAAACACAAAACAATTAGCATTCCCGAATTAGTTTTCTTTAAAACAAGGGCTCTTGGACAGAAAATAAATTGAAATTTATCAAATTATAGGTTCTTGGACAACATAAATTATACATACCAAATATGTAATTTTATAAAACAGATATTTACTTTTATACCTATGAAATATGTACTTTTATAAAGTATGGAGATGAGATTTTATAGAGCATGCACAGAGCCATCATTCTATACCTAGCCAGTTTTTGGATCGCGGGTTGTCGGTCTGGTAGGCTGAAAATTGGGCTTATGTTGTTCCGTGCCCTACAAATAGCACCCAGAGTTCCGTGATATACAAATTGACAATCAGACTTGCAAACTATTTGAATTTTAAGGGCCTCATGTCCAAAAAATTTAGCATTCCCGAATTAGTTTTCTTTACATTTGTTTTACATACGTTCATGGACAAAAAACACAAAAAAATAGTAGTAACGTCTGTTACATAGGTTCGTGGACAAAAGCACAAAAAATATAGCATTCCTGAATTAGTTTTCTTTAAAACAAGGGCTCCTGGACACAAAATAAATTGAAATTTATCAAATTATAGGTTCCTGGACACCATAAATTTAGCATACAATAGAATAGTAAGAACATCCTACAAGAAAGGCTCACCATAAATTTAGCATACTATAAAATAGTAACAACGTGGTGCAAAAACATTTAAAAGGTTCTTGGACACACAAAGTTTAGCATACAATAGAATAGTAATAATGTTTGTTACATAGGTTCGCAGAAATTTATCAAAAAATAATAACGTCTGTTACATATTTCTGGAACTTTAAATGTGTTTGTCATATAAACTAGGATTGGGGCTCCCGCAAACCATAAAAATAAATAGGTACAAGAATTATGAATGTCGAAAGAAGAAGTATGCGACGGTAGAGAGGAAGACCTGAAAACAAGAAATTGGAAGTTATGAATCTTTGGTTACAATTTTCTATTTAAAGAGGTAAAAACTGGATTGATAAAGAAAACACGATAACAATATACACTTAAACTGGATTGATAAAGAAAAGAAGATGCTAGTATAGACTTACTATGAAGTCGATGCGTTTTTATTGCTATGGTCGATGGTCAGTGGAGTCATGTCGACCGACGGTTGCCCTTCTTGGATGTGGGTGTCCATTCTCTATTGGAACCATTCTTCAATGTAGCTTCTCATGGGAGCCATGTTGATTTCATCCTGGATCTCTATGTTGTAGAGGTCATTTTCCAATTTCCTTAGATCCATTGAAATACTATGCAGACTCTGTTATATTTCTTCATTGTGTGTCGCATAGTCCAGTACTCAGTGCTCGAGCTCATCTAGACGATGTTCAGCTATGTCGTAAAACTTTTCGAAAGAGAACCCCTTTAAAATATCAAGTTGTTCATGGAAGGTTTCTTTGGTTATTGACAAGGATTTGAGAATTAAGTTTGGGTATTGAACCTCGTTGGTACTTCCGGCTAAGTCTATTTGGATCAGGCTTGTGAATACAACTTCCTTTTATGACATGGCTTGTTTACATGATTCGACAATGAGATCCAGGTTGTCAACTTTCTTTTTCCAGCATGCTTTCACTTTTTTGGTCCGCTTTGGGGAGGGGAGTTTCTCTTGTATTCTTTTCAGTTCTGATGTGGTGATGGCATAGTTGGAAAAATGGGTCAGCACCTCTTCGAATAAATGCTGATCATTTTTTAAACTCACCTCCAAATGTTTGAGAAAATCGTTTGCCTTCTTTCCGAAGGAAACTAAATTTTGGGATGTTTCCCAGGCTTCAACAACTAGTTGCATTATTTTGTTGATGTTATTGTCTACAAGGGCTCTAGAGCATGAAAGGAGGGTAGAGGATACTTTCATATTGGTTGCAGTGGTAGAAGGCATGGTTTTTGCTAAAGGACTGGAAAATTCTGGGGTTGCAATGAATGCCCTCTCAAATTCTATGAGGCAATCTTTCACTCTGGCATTTTTCGCTTCAATTCCTCCAATCGAATCATGAAGAGCATCACCAGTTACTTAGTGAAATAGGGAGATTTGGGACTACCACATTTCCCTAAAGTTAATATCTGTGCGATATTTTCCTTTCCTGTTTGTTACATCTCTCTTTTCAATGAACATACTTTTAGATTGGTTGTCAAAAACAACGCTCTAGAATACAAAGGATTCATCTTCGTAAAAAAATTTGGTCTCAACTATTTCCACTGCGGACGACCCAATTTTGTGCATGTGCTCAGTTTCAATTTCAAATTGCACCTATTCAATTTCAATTTTGGGTTCGTCGGCCTGCCCTGCATTGTTTTTTCTCTTCTTCATCAATGGAATTTTGTGAGAACTATCAATTTTCATGCGAGGAGGGTTCTTATCTCTCCTCCGTTCGAATATTTCTAGGTTGATTTCTTACTGGGGTGGGTCATTGAAGTGATGCTCCATGATTTCATGCTCTTGGGAGTGATAGAGGGGGATTGGGCACTCTTCTCACTGGATACTTTTCCCTGTTGTTTGTACAATTCAGTTGTGATTTGCAATGTGTGTGCGTCGTAATCGCCAGAAGCAGGATTGTTGTCATCATTGTCCCTGTCTTGGGTGAGGTGTCTATGGATAAAAGAGTTGTTAAAGACAATTGTCAGTAAATGTTCTCGAAAAATCCCATCATGGTCAAACCCTTTTATCCTTTTAGCATACGTTAGGTTCAATTTCTTGAAATGGCTGGCAAATTTGTCAATCTTGTTGATGTTTCTGGAGACCCAGTCTCTGACTTTCTAGGGAAAAGGTATGAACTGTTTTTTTTGCTTGTCATGGAAAAAATGAAACCAGTGGTTGTATTTGCTCTCTATTTCTGCAATAAACATCTTCTCTGTGACGTGGCATGGAAGGAAAACAAGATTTTCCTTGGAGCCAAAGACAATGAGTACACTGTGATTTCCCTTTTGTTCAAGTGTGCCCTTCATGTTCAAAAACCTGCTTGCCTGACCAGACATCCGCAGATCATCCTTCCCTAACAATAAATCTTTGAAAACTAAGACAAATCCATTAAAAACTTCCTAAAAACAATGGGAGGCCTTGTGCCTCCACAGGGCCTGGCACCAGAATGTTACTGGATCAAATCCACAGTTTATTTTATTAGAAAGAGAAAGTTTTGGAAACATACAGTAATGCACTATTGCAAAAATCAAGTACAATGACATATAAAATTTATTTGATTATTTGAATCATGATAACTGGGAACAGATCTCAATCAAAATTAGCTTCCCCCAATCGAAAACGAATTGTTCCTTCACTGTGAAGTACAAAATATAAATAATTATATGGGAAATGCTTGTCGTGGATGCATGTCCCGTTATTCTTGTAAACAACCAAGCAATTTCCCAGAATGGATTTCTAAAGGAAATTACCTGCAACTTTGTGATATCTTCAGGAACTGTTGTTGAGTCTTCAAGGAACTCGGCTAAGATGTCCAACCCGTTGTCATGTTTTTCTAGGAACCGCTTGCAATCTTGTCCTTTGAACATCAATGTTGTCTCTGAAAATTTTAACATCTTGCGGAAGACTTAAGGTGACAAAGAAACAAGAGAATGGTCGTGTAGTGGAATAATTCTTTGACTTGGAATATATTTTTTGGCGCACCAAGAGACCACCTCCTTACAGTCAAAAACCTCAGGGACACAACCTGCACGAGTGATTCCAGAGCTCCAAATCACTTCCTTCTAGGCAAGATGGGATGAATAGTAAAAGTATGCCCTGGACCAGTGGAAGTTTTGGTCCTCATGTCCGAATATATTTACTATATCTCCACAAAAGTGTTGTCGACCTGCTGCCATAAGTATACAAGAACGTTTGTTTCCTCCAGACGATGAATGAAATGAAAAGTTGGAAGGGATAATATAACCCTGCGCAAATCTTAGTGCAATGTGTGTGAATGGGAGATCTCCTCGAGACTTTCGTTCATTAATGACAATTTGGTCGGGTGTTGCATGATGCGTTCTTAACATTAAACACTAGTAATTTCATACATAGAAATGCGAACATGGCGGATACGGCAATGAGAGATTAAGCATTCTAGATTTCTTGAATGGGCCAACACAATGATGTGTGTCCGAGATGAACAATCAGAAGGGACAAAATAACTCTCTGCAGATCTTGGTTTAATGCGTAATAATGGGAGATCTCCTCAAGTGTTTCGCTCATTAATGATAATGTTGATGGTTCCTGCATGATGAGTTGTTACCATGAAAGGTTTCTAATTGCATACTAAGAAAGTACGGAGGTCATTGGCATGGGAAAAAGCATCTTCAAAACAAGGTTAAAATGTACAATCATTGCAGGTGAGGGAACAAGGGTCAAATTGTATATCTCGAAAGTTTTTGAGTGCAATACATGTAACACCGAAGAGGGTATGGTAGGACAGTCCAGCGGGCAATTTGTATATCACTAGTAAGAGCATAACTAATGTATATCAAGAAGGACAAGAAGTTAGTGGCGATGGAAGGAAACGACAGATAGTTTGAAATATTTGTGATCCATAGTAGAGTGAATCTTGTGAGTTCTAGGAGTCTGGGGTGGAATTGTAGATCATAGAAGTTTTGAGTGCACGATGTATAGCACGGAACAAGAAGAAGCGGAGTTTGAAAACACCAACCCGGCAACTGCGGCCATAAAATTGGCTAAGTATGGAAAGGAATAGTGGTCGGTCGGATTCGTCATGTGAGGATATAGATGGAGATGAAGATATGTCATCCCACCAATGCTGGAACCCGTGATCATACAAAATCGAGTAAGTATATAACAACAAAGCGATAACACGTGTGAAGAAGAAAAGGGAAAAAGGACTAAGGAGTCTGCGATGGAATTGTAAATCACAGAAATTTTGAATGAAATATGTATATCATGGAAAAAGAAGCAACAGCGTCTGAATGTGGCAACCCTAAACAGTGACTAAGAATTGGAAATTTCGTGAACCCGTCAACACGAGGATCCAAAATAGACTGACAAGGTCTCCCCAGAAGACATGAGGCCCCGACTGTCAAATTGTATCGTTCAGAACATTTGAATGCATAATCTGTAACATGGAAGAGGGAACAATGTTGGAACCCGGTAGTCAATTTGTATATTGCTGAGGGGAATATGTGAACTTTTTCGTATCAGTGTATGCAGTTGTCACTAGCAAGAGTCACTAGTAAGAGCATAACCAATGTATATTAGGAAGGACGAGAAGTTAGTGGGGATGGAAGGTAGCGACAGATACTTTGAAACATTTGTGAACCGTGGTAGCGTGAAGATTGTGAGTTTGTGGAGTCCACGGCGTAATTGTAGAGCACGGAAGTTTTGAGTGCAAGATGTACATCACAGAACAAGAAGCAATAGCGTTCAAAACCGCCTAAAATTGGATAAGTATGGAAAGAAACAGCGGTCGATCAGATTCGCCATGTGATTATATAGATGGAGATAAAGATATGTCAGCCCGCCATTGCTGGAACCTGTGATCATAGAAAGGAGACTAAGTATATAACCATAAATCCATAATACACAGGAAGAAGAAAAGGGAAAAAGGGCTAAGGAGACCGCGCTGGAATTGTAGATCAAGGAAATTTTGAGTACACGATGTGAACCAGGTAGTCAATTTGTATATTGTGGAGGGTCGGATGCCAATTGTTTCATACGATTGTGTTCAGTTGTCACTAGTAAGAGCACAACCAATGTATATTAGGAATGATGGAACGCAACGATAAATACTTTGAAACATTTGTGAACCGTAGTAGAATGAATCTTGTGAGTTCGAGGAATCCATGGTGGAATTTTAGATTATAGAAGTTTTTAGTTCAAGATGTATATCACGGAACAAGAAGCAACAGAGTTTGAAAGCGCCAACCCGGCAAGCGCGACCATAAAATTGCCTAATTATGGAAAGGAACAGCGGTGGATCAGATTCGTCATGTGAGGATATAGATGGAAATGAAGATATGCCATACCGGCAAAGCTGGAACCCATGATCATAAAAATATGACAAAGTATATAACCAAAAGGTGATAACACATGGGAAGAAGAAAAGGGAAAAAGGGTTGAGTGCGCGGTGGAATTGTAGAGAGCGGAAATTTCGAGTGCAAGATGTATATTATGGAACAAGAACCAACAGAGTTCGAAAGTGGCAACCCGAAAGAGTTCCCAAGAATTGGAATTTTCGTGAACCCCGCAACAGGAGGATCCAAAACTGGCTGACAAGGTCTCTCCAGAAGATGCGAGGCCCCGACGTTCAAATTGTATTGCTCGGAACATTTCAATGCATAATCTATAACACGGAAGTCACTTTGTATATTGTGGAGGATGTGATGCCAACTATTTCATACCAGTGTGTCCAAGTGTCACTAGTAAGAGCTAATTTAGTATTGAAAATAATGTTCTCAGATATTGTTATATAGTTGATAGGGATTACCATCCGTAAACAATGGCAACTTGCGTAAGTATTGAAAACAACAGTGGTTGATCGGATTCGTCATGTGAGGATATAGATGGAAATGAAGATATGTCGTCCCAACAACGTTGGAACCCACGATCATAGAAAGGCGACAAAGTATATAACCAGGAGGCAATAACAAACGGGAAGAAGAAAAGGGAAAAAGGGTTGAGTGCATGGTGGAATTGTAGAGAGCAAAAATTTCGAGTGCAAGATGTATATTACAGAACAAGAACTAGCAAAGTTCGAAAGCATGAACCTGAAACATTTTCCAAGAATTGGACATTTTATGAACCCAGAAACAGGAGGATCCAAAACAGGCTAACAAGTTTTCTCCAGAAGACGCGAGGCCCTGACGTTCAAATTGTATCACTCATAACATTTGAATGCATAATCTGTAACATGGAAGAGCGGACAATGTTGGAATCTGGTAGTCAATTTGTATATTGCGAAGGATGTGATGCCAACTATTACGTACCAGTATGTCTAGTTGTCACTAGTAAGAGATAATTTAGTATTGGAAATAATGTTTTCAGATACTGTTAGATAGTTGATAGGGATTACCATTCGTAAAAAATTGCAATCTCGACCCCACCAACCCTGGAGTTCGTCTATGAATTTGTATATCGCAAAACTGTGAGCGTTGTTTGGAGGACACAGAACAATAGAAGTGCAATGTTGAGCCAGCCAACCTGTAGGTCCGCTTGTCAATTTGTATATCGCGAAATTTTGGGTGCTATTTGTAGGGCATGGAACAATGGAGGCCCAATTTTGAGCCCGCCCGCCTGAGAACCCGCAATCCAAAAAGTGGCTATGTATGGAATGCAGAATCCGTACATGCTCTATAAAATCTCATGTCCATACTTTATAGTCCCATAATACATGGGAAGAAAAAAAAGGAAAAAGGATGAAGGAGTCTGCAGTGGAATTGTAGATCACAAAAATTTTGAGTGGAAAATGTCTCTGACTGAACAAGAAGCAACATAGTTTGAAAGCGCCATCCCGACAACCGCGGGCATAAAATTGACTAGATATGAAAAGCAACAACGGTTGGTCGGATTCGTCATGTGAGGATATAGATGGAGATAAAGATATGTCAACATGCCAATTTGTATATCGCGGAATTATGGGTGATGTTTGTAGGGCACGAAACAATTGAGGCCTAATTTTGAGTCCGCCCGCCCGAGAACCCGCGATCCAAAAAGTGGCTATGTATGGAATGCAGAATCTGTACATGCTCTATAAAATCTCATGTCCATACTTTATAGTCCCATAATACATGGGAAGAAAAAAAGGGAAAAAGGATGAAGGAGTCCACGGTGGAATTTTAGATCATGGAAATTTTAAGTGGAAAATGTCTCTCATGGAACAAGAAGCAACATAGTTCGAAAGCGCCAACCCGAAAACCGCGGGCATAAAATTGACTAGATATGAAAAGGAACATCGGTCGGTTGGATTCGTCATGTGAGGATATAGATGGAGATAAAGATATGTCGACACGCCAACATTGGAACCCGCGATCATAGAAAGGAGACTAAGTATATAACTAGAAAGGGATAATACATGGGAAGAAGACAAGGTCTCTCCAGAAGACTCATGGCCCCAACGTTCAAATTTTATCGCTCGGAACATTTCAAAGCATAATCTGTGACACGGAAGAGTGAACGATGTCAGAATCCGGTAGTCAATTTATATATTGTGGAGGGTGTGATGCCAACTGTTTTGTACCAGTGTGTCCAGTTGTCACTAGTAAGAGATAATTTAGTATTGAGAATAATGTTTCTAGATATTGTTAGATAGTTGATAGGGATTGCCATCCATAAACAATGGCAATCTTGACCCCTCCAGCCCGGGAGTTCATCTATCAATTTCTATATCATGGAACTGGGACTGCTATTTGGAGGACACGAAACAATAGAAGTGAAATGTTGAGTCAGGCAGCCCGCAGGTCCGCTTGTCAATTTGTATATCGTGAAATTATGGGTGCTATTTGTAGGGCACAGAACAATGGAGGCCCAATTTTGAGCCCGCCCGCCCGAGAACCCGCGATCCAAAAAGTGGCTATGTATGAAATGCGAAAGCCGGACATGCTCTATAAAATGTCATGTCCATACTTTATAGTCTCATAATACACGGGAAGAAAAAAAGGGAAAAAGGATGGAGGAGTCCGCGGTGGAATTGTAGAGCACGAACATTTTTAGTGGAAAATGTATCTCACAGAACAAGAAGCAACATAGTTCGAAAGCGTCAACCCGACAATCGCAAGCATAAAATTGACTAAATATGAAAAGGAACAACGGTCGGTCGGATTCGTCATGCGAGGATATAGATGGAGATAAAGATATGTCAACACGCCAACGTTGGAACCGACAATCATAGAAAGGCGACTAAGTATATAACTAGAAAGGGATAATACATGGGAAGAAGACAAGGTCTCTCCAGAAGACGCGTAACAATGTTTATTAATGACAATGTTTTCGAATCCCTGGTGGGTTCTCACTAGTAAAAACATAAACTGCAGATCACTGAACTTCTTTGGCTGCAACATGTATATGATGGAACAAGGGACATAGGTGGTGGATACTGCCAACCCGGGGCCTGGTGGCCAGATAATTGGCTAAGTATTGGCCAAGAGAAAGGTTTGATATCTATTTCAATAGTATTCACACTAATATGTATTAATAGCAAAAGTTTTGATATTTATTTGAATAATATTCATACTAATATATATTAATGGATTGTTTTGTTTCAAATGCAAATGATTTCCCAATTTCCAGGATGCTCTTCGGTTCACAAATTTCGTTGAAACCACAGAAGTTTTGACTGCAAGATGTATATAACGCAACAAGAAACATGAATTTGCATTGTGGTTTCAACGAGATAAATTCCTTATCATCTATTAATCTTGTATTCCTTGCAATGAAATGAGCAAACGTCGACTCTCCATAAACATTAATATCTAAATTAAATTAAATGTAATCAAAATTTGGTGTGATTTAACTAAGCAAGGCAGCTTTGGTCGTTCCTTTATTAATGCCAAGATTTTCCAACCACTAGTGAGTTATGACTAGTTAAATCATAAATTGCAGATCACAGAAGCTCTTTGCCTACAAGATGTATATGACAAAACATGGAACATAGTTTTTTCAATACCGCAAACCCGGGACCCGACGGTCAGATAATTGCCTAACTTTTGCCCAAGAGGAAGTTTTTATATTTACTCCAATATTACTCATATTACTATATATGCATGGATATTATCAAATAGAAGAAGATGCAATATATGCAAGATATTGAACAGGAACATTGCGTCAATACTTGAGATGCTTTGTTGCAAGTCATTAATTCATTCTATTTATGGGACCCGAAGAATGAAAACAAGACAGGTCCTCCAATTTCTTTATTTAAGTATAGGGTTGCCACCACATAAGTATGGCCTATGACAAAATTAATCTTCAATGTAAAATGCAAGCAACAAACAAAGTAGCCTTTATTTAAATTGAAGCACTGGGTAACAGAAAGAAAGGCTTGTCGTCCATGTTTAATGACACACGGGAAAAAAAGGCACAAAATAAAATGAAAAACAATACCAGAGATTGGAAAACACTATCAAAAAAATAAACCACAATTATTCTATATTAAAATAATATGGGTTACAAAATACAGGTAAGATTATTTGCCACGATGATTGCGATTTGTCCTGCCACCGACCCCAAAAAAATATGTACATTGATGAATCTTGCTCACAGTTTTCTTGACGATCAAATTCTTTATTTGCAAAAAACGAGTTGAATATCAATTTCTGGTCTTCGACTTAGTTGGTACTACGAACTAGATCTATCCCATTTTTTTTATTACCTTGTCTCTTTTATATATGGCATGCTTACAATCGCTAGTTATTCAATATTCCATTCTTTGCCAACTATTAATTTCCCTTTGCCATCGAAAAAATTGGGGTTTAAGGTGTTTTCCTTGCAGTGTTCCTGACCATTGACATCTGAGACAACTTAGAAATGTGATTCATGCCAAATTAAAAGTCGAGGGATTTGTTTTATGTGATATTAGCTACGAGACGAGAAAAAAATTCAAGTATGTTGTCACTGTTATTCTCCCTGTATTCGATCATCTGTTTGGTCGAAAAGCTTGCATAAATATTTGTATGTTGAACTTCTTTTCTTTATTACAATAAAGTGGAAGGAACGTCCAAGCCAGTTGCAAAATGTTATTATGTCGAGGCACATGACTTTTTTGGGCAGCACAGGTCTGGCAAGTGTATCAAATGGTGCAGATCGCATCAAAATATATATTTCGTCATAGCAGTGGCATATATGGTGGCCAACAGAAAGGTCTGGAATGTTCGAAGGCGACGTCAAATCCGTGGAGACTGCAACTACATCCAGAGGAAACTGAACAAACTTTGACAAAGAACATGGTTATCTCTCAAGCCGGCTACCAGACCCAAAAGTAGCTCGAAAAACTTTGAAATATAAACTTTTGTAGTGATAATATGTCATTTTATCCACCCATACAGTTTTTGTTACTCGCCTCTGGTTACATCCACAAATGAAGCCATATTTCGCATCATTTACGAATATCAGAGACCATTTTTGCAACCCACAGTAACTACAACGCCCCCGACGAAGAGAAATTCTTCTGGGATCTGCAGAAATCGATACACTTGCCAAATATGTGTTGTTCAAAGAAACTATATACTTCAACAAAGAAGTATTTTGCACATGACCTGAAAATCCATTACAAATCCCAGCAAAAAAACAAAGAAGTTCAACAAACAAATCTCAAGGCAGGATTTTCAACCAACTAAAGCATCCAATACAGGGAAAACACCTACCAGCAGATACGTATTCTTCACGTCACATAAAACCAATCTCTCTTCTTTCATTTGGGCCTCAATCGCATCTCTAACTTGTCTTACATGTCCATGACCAGGAACATTAGAATGAAGGCACCGTAAAGTGCAACTCTTTGATAATAGAGAGAAATGCAAATAAGTATTTAAAAGCAACGTTGGACTATCTTTCGTAGATTTTGTTTTAATTTGTTTTAATGACAGATGTTCTCGATATTTTTTCTTATTAATGCCAATATTTTCGAATATGTACCCTAAATAGTGACTAATAGCATGTATCAACACTCCCATATCCGAGCAGATTCTCGAATCTGACATCTAAGATATGCACAATATTAAAGAGGGACATGATGTCAAGGCCTCTATTGGTGACACATTTGTGGACTATGCCGAAGCCTTTAAGAAAACTAAAAGAGGATTTTTTTATTTTTTTTTTGTAATTTTTTTTTGCAAATTAAAAATGTAGGCAAAAGAAATTACCAAATCCCATAATATTCGCTTGTCTATTCATTTTAATGGGAGATGTCTTCAATCTTTCCTCTTATTAAAGCCAATCTTTTTGAACCTGTCTGGTCGGTTATGACTTCTCAAAGCATAATTAATGTCTATTGGGAATGGTGGAAGGTAGCTGAGATGGAGGGGAGCAACAAATTCTTTTAAATTTTCTGAACCCGAAAAGGCGTCAACCCACCAAACTTTGAAAACTGGACTAAGTATGGAAAGGCAGGTACGATAGACAAACTCATCGCAGGCAAAGGCATGGTTGCGAGTTCAAGGAGTGCGGGGTTGAATTGTAGAGCACGAAAGTTCTGGGTGTAATATGTACATACCGAAAACAAGCTTCCATAGTTCAATAGCACCTATCCATGAAGTCGCGTCCACAAAAATGGCTAATTATGCAATCGAACGATGGCCGGTCGGAACGGCCACAGAAACACGAGAAACTATAGAACTAGAAACGCAGTTTACAAGAGGCAAAAAAAAGGGAAAGAACAACTATATCGCTCTCAAAACAAAACTTACTCTTATAACTATGAAACCATAGTAAAACATAAACCATGGAAAAAACATCGCCAGGAATGAAATATAATTTGAGGCTGACAAACTCTAGTTCAACGCGTAAGAGGTGCAATTTACATCGACTGCAAATTTGTTTCTATGTTATTTTATCTCAATAATATTGTATGGAGAGTCTATTGCAAAAGAATGTAAGAACAGATCCAACTGTGGATGCAACATCCCAACATTGCAAACCCTAGGCAAACAAGAACAAGCAACAAATAACAACCCAGTCAAGAAACACCAAAAGGCCCAACTACAGCCACGTGAGCCCAACCCTCTAAACCTGAACCAAACAATAATAAGCAGCACACAAAAAACAAAGAAGCAATCATCAACCAGTCCACTAGGAATGACGCAGTTCCAACCGCGGTTGCACAACTCCAAACGTGTGAACTGCAACAACACCAACAGGAAAATAATAACAACAACAACAACCAAATAAGAAATTAGTGGAGATGCAAAAAAACAAGCATCAACCACTGAACCAACAATGCTGCTGAAGCATATAAATAAATAAAAAGGAAGAAAATGTATCATAACAAGCCTGTTAAGTAAACATTCAATGCTTCCAAGCCTGTTAGGTAAAATGTATGTTAGAAATGCAAACTCGAATCAAACAACAATAAGCAGCACACGGCGAACAAAGAAGCAAGAAATGACCAATCCACTAGGAATGACGCAGTTCCAATCGCGCTTGCACAACCCCAAACATGCAAACTGCAACAACACCACAGACAAACAATAACAACAACAACAACCAAATAAGAAATCAATGGAGATGCAAAAAAAAACAAGCATGAACCACAGGACCAACAATGTCATTGAAGCATATAAATAAAAAAACCGGAAGAAAATGTTTTGTAACGAGCCTGCTAAGTAAAAATTCAACATTGGCAAGCCTGTAGGTAAAAAGTATGTCAGAAATGCTCTTTAAACATTTAAGAAAAGAATGCAATGTGGAAGTTCCTTGACGTATCCCAATTTTTTTTTTATAATTTATGTAACAATAGTTCCAACAGTAGAGAATGTATTTGAAGGCCAAACTTTGGATATGATAGGATATCAAACATTGCCATAAATTTAGCTAGTAGAAAATGCTAAACCAAACATTCGAACTAATGCTAGTATTAATACACCTTCGACCAATGCATAAGAAAATAACAATAACAACAACCAAATAAGAAATCGGTGGAGATGAAAAAAAAACAAGCATCAACCACTGAACCAACAATGCCGCTGAAGCATATAAATAAAAAAAAGGAAGAAAATGTTTTGTAACAAGCCTGCTAAGTAAACATTCAATTCTACCAAGCCTATTAGGTAAAAAGTATTTCAAAAATGCAAACTCGAATCAAACAACAATAAGAAGCACACAACAAACAAAGAAGCAAGCAACGACCAATCCACCAGGAATGACGCAGTTCCAATCACGCTTGCACAACCCCAAACATGCAAAATACAACAACACCAATAGGCAAACAATAACAACAACAACAACCAAATAAGAAATCAGTGGAGATGCAAAAAAAACAAGCATGAACCACTGAACCAACAATGTTGTTGAAGCATATAAATTAAAAAAACGGAAGAAAATGTTTTGTAACGAGCCTGCTAAGTAAACATTCAATGCTGCCAAGCCTATTAGGTAAAAAGTATGTCAGAAACGATCTGTAAAAATTTAAGAAAAGAATGCAATGTGGCAGCTCCCTGACGTATCCCAATTTATTTTTTTATAATTTATGTAACAATAGTTCCAACAGTAGAGAATGTATTCAAAAGCCAAACTTTGGATATGACAGCATATCAAACATTGCCATAAATTTAGCTAGCAGAAAATGTTAAACCAAACAGTTCGAACTAATGCTAGCATTAATACACCTTCGACCAATGCATAAGAAAATATTTGATTCAAAAAGACCATTTATGATCAAATACTTTGGATATGCCAACATATATAACATTGGGAATAACGCAGCTGGCAATAAGACCTCCAGTCCCTTGTCCAATCAAATCATGACAAATATGATACTTTTTATTATATAAAAATCCATCTTTTCAGTTCCCTGGTTCCAACAATAGATTATATGGAAATATTTGTGGTCAAAGGAAAAACTAATACGAAGTCAACGATTTATCGATCGTTGTAGTCCCTCTATGCCTCGACGGGGACTAATAAGATATTATTGAGGTTTTGAAATTTTTATTTTTCTATCCTTGTTTATGAGTTGCTTATATTATGAGGTGGTCAAATGAAATTTTTGAAGAAATAGTGTAGGGATATTTCATTAAGAACTTGAATAGAGAGATATGGCTAGGTATTGGGTCATGATACAAATGAAATTGTTGAAGAGATAATGTAGTGAGACTCGTTAAGGACTTGAATGGAAAGATCGAGTTAAAGTATTGGGTCATGATACAAACAACATAACAAAAGTTCATGGCAATAATGAAAGCCTAGAATTAATTTCTTATTCTAACATGAGAGATATAAACATTATTAAAATGAGCATCGCCATATTTAAAAGGGATCAACATATTTAAAAGGGAATACTCTTTCTAGAATCACTAGAAAGAAAAAAATCATTAACTTCATATTTTAATAAGATTCATTAACCTCATATTTTAATAAAATTTTCTTGCTCCATATTCAATCTTGAAGTTAATGACTTTATTAAAAAAAGTGTGATCTCTAACAGGAAGATTTGAAACTATTTCATACACAAGGGAATTACCTTCCCCTACATCATCTCTTCCACCAATGTCATCTACTACTCTTCCTTTAAATCACCATCTCCGTCTTATTTAGGCCATCTCCCCCAGATAATTCTCTATTCGCACCTCACTAGTTAGTAATAATCCTTCTTTACATCATATCTCCCACTAATGTCATGTACGACTCTTTCATGAATTCACCATTTCCATCTCATTTAGGGAATCTCTCTCATATGCTTCTCTACTCTCACCTTTTCCATCTCATTTAGGGAATCTCTCTCATATGCTTCTCTACTCCCACCTTTTCCATCTCATTTAGGGAATCTCTCTCATATGCTTCTCTACTCCCACCTCTCTTGTTAGTAATAATCCTTCTTTTCCTCTCTCAATCTACCTTCTCCATCATGTCATAAGGGCAGGTAGTATAAAA
>ML788725.1:213065-254712 GCA_009831015.1 Picea engelmannii
GTGCATCAACCATGCACCAACCTGTACCTCAACCTGCAAACCTTCCTTAACTTTAACAACAAGAGACTAGCATTTTCATCAAACTTTACTTTAGTCTCACATGACTAGTTTTGGATTAGTCAACAACCCTAAATTGAAATAATCATAACTATGTGCCTATAATGAATAAATATATGAAAATAATACACAATGTTCTTCAATGTGTTTTATGCAATTCCTCCAGGTGTCACTACTTGGAACCTCTCAGAAAAGGAGTTATAGAAAAAATGGCATACCTTGTTGAATTCTGACTTATTCTAGAGAGCGAACTTGTATAGCATGCCCTACATGGAATATTTGTTGTATGGATATGAAAATTGTACAAAAAATACTACAGACTGTACTCTAACCAACACATTTTCTCTTACTGAATTTGGATCTGTTATGAAGAAGTTACGGCGTTTTTACCCGAAACCCCTGTTTTAGACTAGTTTTAGGACTAGCTACAAACTCTATTTTCCACGGAGTGTAACTCCAAAAATACAATGAACCACAAGCTGGAATTTGTACCACAGATACTTGGATATGTTTCCTTAATGGCCTCCCAATTTGACGGTCTGAATCATTCTAGAAAAAAAGTTATTGCGAAAATGGTGAGATGACCTGTAAATAACATACCTTAGAAAGCATCATAAAAAGAATTTATCCTCCCTTGAATTTCAGCCTTCTTTACTTTACCTTCCCTCTGAAATCCAGCTTAAATATCCTTTGGTTACCTCAGTCACCTGTATATATTCAATATGCTCAAGTGTGATGAAAATGAGAGAGCCTTGCCTCTTATTTATACTCTCCAAGTAGCTTCCTTAGAAGCATCTTCTAGGCCACTTTGTCCACATAGTCACCTATGTCCAACTTTGCCCAATTTTCCACTTGTCCATGTATCCAATAGCCACTTGACCACTTAACCTATTTTCCTCATTTTAGGGTTAACCTTCTTATAACTACTTTCCATAATTAGAAAATTTTCTATTTACTTTATTGTTTAAATAATCCTCCTTGACTTTGTCACTTCACTTTATTATTTAAATAATCATCTTTGATTTTGTCACTTCACTTTATTATTTAAATAATCCTCTTTGAATTTGTCACTTCACTTTATTATTTAAATAATCCTCTTTGAATTTGTCACTTCACTTTATTATTTAAATAATTTCTTCTTTACAAGCACTTTGACTTCTTTGATCTTTTGGGGTTTCAAGCCAATCATATGAGGGTCCTTCAACTTTATAAGGCCATAAATCTCAAACCGTGAGGAGTTATGTGACGTTCCACATACCACTGGGAATGTAATGACATGTACTATCCATCTAGAATAGTCTTACCTGCAAATATATCAAAACTCATACCATTATAAATCAAACAAACTTGGGTCCATTACCCAAACCTTTGTGCTATCGGAATTTGCTACCAGACTTTATTCAAGGGTTGACATCAATGACAACCAACCCAATTAATCAACAATCTCCCCCTTTGGCATTGATGGAAACACTCTGATGAAATATTGAAATCACATCACTCATGCTCCCCCTGGAACCATGCCTGCATCTCTGTAACCAATGCTCCCCCTAGAACCATGCCTTTGTCCTCTGCATCTGATAAATATCTTCCCCTTTGTCATCAATGGCAAAGGTATGTTTCCATTCTGGGTTCCCCCCCCTAAATGACTTGTTTGATCTCCCAACTTGAATTGTCCTCTTTATGGTGCTTCCTCGTGTACATCTAAGACATATAAGATAAGCAATCAAAAACATTCATTTTGGAGTAGAAATAACTCTGAGTCTCTGGTGAAGATACTCAAAGGTTTCCCGTGGAAGCAGTTTTGTAAATATGTCTGCCACTTGCTCTTTTGTGCCCACACATTCAACTATGATGTTTTTTTCTGCAACATGTTCCCATAGAAAGTGATAATTGATTGGAATGTGCTTCGTCTTGGAGTGTATCACCAGGTTCTTTGAAATACTGATGGCGCTTTTATTATCACAATAGATTGGAATGGGCTCATCATACTCAACCTGTATATCTGTCAGAGTGTGTTTCATCCATAGAACCTGTGTGCAACATGTTGTTGCTGCAATATACTCTGCCTCGATTGTAGATAAAGATATTGATGATTGTTTCCTGCTTAGCCATGATACTAAACACTCACCCAAGTAGAACGTTGCTCCACTGGTGCTTCGTAGGTCATCAATCCAACCTACCCAATATGCATCTGTGTAATAAATAAGTGATAGATCCTTTCATTTTGGATACCATAATCCAAACTCTTTTGTTCCTTTGAGATATCTGAAAATCCTCTTCACTGCTAATACATTTGATTCGTTTGGTGCTGCTTGAAATCGTGCCAACTGTCCAACTGCCTGCATTACATTTAGGCTGGATGTTGTGAGATATAGTAGGATACCAATCATTGACCTATATTTCCTTTGATCTATAGACTTTGAATCATCATCTTTTCTCAACTTGCAACTGGTTTGAATGGGAGTGATAACTGGTTTGCAATCTTCAATTATGAACCTCTTTAGCATTTCTCTGATAGACTTGGTTTGAGAAATAAAAATCTCGTGGTTGCTTTGATGTATCTGAAGACCCAGAAAGAAGGATAGTTCTCCAAGTAATGACATTTCAAATCCATTCTGCATGTCCTTTGCAAATTTATGGCTTAACCTATCATCGGTACTTCAAAAAATAATATCATAAACATAAACTTCAATTAATAACATACTATCTTGAGTTATCTTGATGTAGAGATTGTTGTCTGCACTTCCTTTTCTGAACCCTGCATGTTGCAGATATTTATCCAGTCCAAAGTACCATGCTCTAGGAGCCTGTTTTAGACCATACAAGGCCTTCTTTAATTTACACACATAATCTGCGTTCTCTGACAACTGAAATCCTTCTGGTTGTTCAATGTAGACTTCTTCTTCAAGTTCCCCTTTCCGAAAAGTTGATTTTATGTCCATCTGATACACTTTAATATTTTTGGAGCATGCATAAGCTAAAAGCAATCAGATTGCTTCCATTCTGGCAACTGGGGAAAATGTCTCTTCAAAGTCGATTCCTTCAACCTATGCATATCCTTTACATACCAATATAGCTTTGTTCCTTGTAACATGTCCATATTCATTCAATTTATTCTTGTATACCCACTTTGTGTCAATCACATTCTTATCCTTTGGTCTTGGAACCAATTCCCAAGTGTCATTTTTCTCTATTTGATCCAATTATTCATCCATGGCCTTATTCCAAAATTCATCATTGTTGGCCTCTTCAAAACAGGTTGGTTTAATCATAGATGAGATTGCTAGGTGTGTTTGTTCTAGTGAACATATTCTTCTTCTAGTCTCAACTCCTGCATCTTTGTTTCCGATAATCTGATCTAAAGGATGATTCTTCTGTACTCATTTGCTAGGTGTCTTTGGAGGCACTTGTTGAACTTGCTCTTCTTCTTCTGTCGGATCCTCTTCATCTTCCCCTTCTACTTATTTTTCATCTTCTGCTTCTTCTTCGTAAAGTTGTTCCATTGATTCATTTTCTTCTTCCTTTAATTCTTGTCTACCTATTTCATCAATTGTTACATTGATGCTTTCCACAACTTTGTTCAATATCAGGTTTTAACACTTGTATGTTTTCCTTGTACTTGAGTAACCAACAAGTACTCCTTTGTCCACACAAGAGTCAAACTTTCTCATTCTTCCATATTCTCTTTTGATGTAGCATTTGCTTCCAAAAACTCTAAAGTGCTTCACATTTGTTGGTCTTCCTTTCCATAGCTCGTAGGGATTTTTGTCAGTGTTGTTTCTAAGCATTACTCTATTTTGAATGTGAACTGATGTATGCATTGCCTGTGTCCAAAATATATTTGTCAATTTGGAATCCATTAGCATTGTTCGATCCATTTCTTGTACTGTCATGTTTTTTTCTTTCAACAACTCCATTTTGTTGAGGTGTCCTAGCAACAAAGAATTGTCTTTTTATTCCATGTCTGTTGCAATAGTCCATAAATTCATTTGAAGTGAACTCTCCTCCATTATCAAATCTCAAGCATTTGATTTTTGAATCCATTTCATTTTCAACCATTTCCTTGTAGACCTTGAAGTTTTCAAAAACTTATGACTTATTCCCAAGAAAGAAAACTGCAATTATTCTTATATAATCATCAACTAATAACATAAAGTATTTCTCACCTTTTAAACCATTTGTTGCAGTTGGTCCAACTAGATCAGTATGCACAATTTCTAGTGGTCTTGTCGTTGAATATTCTTTTGATTTAAACCTGGTCTTTGTTTGCTTTCCTTGTTGACAATGCTTGCATAAAGTTTTGGTTGGTTTCGTGATTTGGGGCATTTCTCTAACTGCTTCCCTTTTGCTGACTTTGACAAGGTTATCAAAATGTATGTAACTTGTTCTTTTGTTCCATAGCCAACTTTCATCTTCCTTTCCTAGGCAACACTTTTCATTTCCAATTTCACTTAATACATATATGTTGCTTGAAGTTCTCGCAATTGTTGCAATCAATTTTCCTGAACCTTCTTTTCTTATCTCACACTTTTGTGAATCGAAAGTAACTTTGTGACCTTGGTCACACATTTGACTCACACTTAGAATATTATGTTTCATATCTTCTACTAGTAGAACATTTTTTTCCTTGGTATTGTTGTTCCCAATTCTGACTGTCTTTTCCAATGATTTTAGTTGAATCATCATTTTTGAATGAGATTGATCCATCTATTTCCTTTCTTAATGTAAGAAACTTGTCTCGGTCACTTATCATGTGTTTTGAACATCCACTGTCAACATACCAACCACGTTTCTTCTGCTTAGCTTGTAGGGCGAGTGTGCATTCTTCATTGCTATATTTATTTTGCTTTCTTATCCATGTCCTTTTCTGAGGTTCTTGTATGTGACTGTTGTTGTTCTCTTGTGGTTCTCTAGAAGGGACTATCATTCTGCAATATTTGGCCATGTGTCTAAAGTTGTTACATTTGTAGCATTCTACTTCAGTGCTCAAAGATTCAAATCTGTTGTAACTTCTTCTCTGTGTTTCACTAGGTCTTCTTGGATAACCCTTTTGTGTACGACTTTCAAAGTTGTTTATGTTCTTGTTGTTAGCTCTGCAATTCATAGCTTTATGTCCAAAATTATTACATGCATAACATAAACCAAAAAAGATAGTTTGATACCTTGGAGTTGAATATCTTCCGAAAGGATGTACTCTTATGAATCCTTCTTCTTCCTGAGGCCTATCTGTTTCTGTCGGTTGTTGATTCTGAAATCTTAATCTTCTTAGTGGAGGAGTGTCCCTGTAATTTTTTTTGTAGACCTTCCTATCCCCTTTGATTGTTTCTGCATAACTTTTTGGATATGTTTCTTGTTTTTTTGTTTTGGAGCTTGATCCATTTTCTGTCTGATTGTATCCAAGTCTGGACTTGCCATGATGAGGTTTTTGATTGTTGATAATGTCATTCAAAACTTTTGAGTTGTTATGCATATTTTTCTTTTGAAGATCCTTTCTTAATGTGACAATTTCTGCTTCCAAATTTTCAATGATTTTGTCTCTTCCTTCTAGTTGTTCTTTGAGTGATTCTTCAATTATTTTATCTTCTTCAATTTGAACCTTCAAATTTGTGATCATTTGTTCTATTTCCTGAGTGTCTTCTTTCTTGTCTAGTTTATCTTGTAGTTTCTTGTTTTTCTTCTTTTCTCTTCTGATAAATTCTATGGCACACAACAATTCTTCTTCGTTGTCAAGTTATTCCTCTTCATATTCTTCTTCAACCTCTTCATATTCTTCTTTAGAATCTTCTTTATTAGAGTCTTCTACTGCCATGAATAGAACTCTTTCTGTCTCACTGTCACTGACTTCATCTTCATTTGATGATGGGATGTCTTCTTTGGTGCATAAGTTTTTCTTGAAAACTTTATTTGTGGTTCTTTTGCCTTTATATGTTTGTTTTATATTTGAGTAGCTTTCATCATTTCTTTTTTTCTTATGGGGACATTTGTTAGAAAAATGACCAATACAATCACAATTAAAACAAATCAAAGGAAGCTTACCTCTATACCTGTCGTTGGTTCCTTTATTCAATCTTCTGACAAAGTTGGTCGCTTCTTCATCATCTTTCAAGACGTCACTATTGCTTCTATATTCTTTTTCTTTTTTCTTTCCCTTTTGCTTTGACCTTTTGGATTATTTGAAGGTTGCTTCTTTTATATCTGGATTTTCCTATTCAGTTATCAATTCATATGCTATGAAGATTGCATGTAGTTCGTCCATGCTTATTGAGTTTAGATTTGTTCTTTCTTCTAGTGATGATATCTTAGGGTCAAATCTCATAGGAAGAGATCTTAATACCTTTTGAACAATTAAAAAACAATCTTAGTACCAAAATTTCTTCAAGGGTTGACATCAATGACAACCAACCCAATTAATCAACAATCTCCCCCTTTGGCATTGATAACAACACTCTAATGTAATACTGAAATTATATCACTCGTGCTCCCCCTGGAACCATGTATCTATCCTCTGCATATGATAAATCTCTCCCCCTTTGTCATCAATGTCAAAGGTATCTTTCCATTTGGGGTTTCTCCCCCTAACTGACTCGTCTGATATACCAACCTGAACTATCCTCTTTATGGTGCTTCCTCGTGTACAGCTAAGACATATAAGATAAGAATTCAAAAGCATTCATTTTGGAGTAGAAATAACTCTGAGTCTCTGGCAAAGATACTCAAAGGTTTCTCATGGAAGCGGTTTTGTAAAGATGTCTGCCACTTGTTCTTTTGTGCCCACATATTCAACTCTGATGTTCTTTTCTGCAACCTGTTCCCGTAGAAAGTGATACTTTATTGGAATGTGCTTCGTCTTGGAGTGCATCACCGAGTTCTTTGAGATATTGATGGTGCTTGTATTATCACAATAGATTGGAATGAGATCATCATACTCAAATTGTATATTTGTCAGAGTTTGTTTCATCCATAGAACCTGTGTACAATATGTTGTTTCTACAATATACTTTACCTAAATTGTAGATAAAGATATTTATGATTGTTTCTTGCTTAGACATGATACTAAACACTCACCAAAGTAGAACGTTTCTCCACTGGTGCTTCGTCGGTCATCAATGCAACCTTCCCAATCTGCATCTGTGTAGGAAATAAGTGATATATCCTTTCATTTTGGATACCATAATCCAAACTCTTTTTTTCCTTTGAGATATATGAAAATCCTCTTCACTACTAATACATTTGATTCCTTTGGTGCTGCTTGAAATCGTTCCACATGTTCAACTGCCTGCATTACATCTGTTATGGAGGCTATCACATATAGTAGGCTACCAATCATTGACCTATATTGTCTCTGATCTGTAGACTTTGAATCATCATCTTTGCTCAACTTACAACTGGTTTGCATGGGAGTGATAACTAGTTTGCAATTTTCCATTCCAAACCTCTTTAGCATTTCTCTGATATACTTTGTTTGAGAAATAAAAATTCCTTGGTTGATTTGACGTATCTGAATACCCAAAAAGAAGGATAGTTCTCCAAGTAATGACATTTCAAATTCATTCTGCATATCCTTTGCAAATTTATGGCTTAACCTGTCATTAGTAGTTCCAAAAATAATATCATCAACATAACCTTCAATTAATAAAATACTATATTGAGTTACCTTGATGTAGAGGTTGTTGTCTACACTTCCTTTTCTGAACCCTGCATGTTGTAGATATTTATCCAGTCTAGGGTACCATGCTCTAGGAGTGTGTTTTAGACCATACAAGGACTTCTTTAATTTACACACATAATCTGCATTCTCTAACAACTAAAATCCTTTTGGTTGTTCAATGTAGACTTCTTCTTCAAGTTCCCCATTCAAAAAAGTTGATTTTATGTCCATTTGATACACTTTAATATTTTTAGAGCATGCATAAGCTAAAAGAAATCATCTTGCTTCCATTTTGGCAACTGGAGAAAATGTCTCTTCAAAGTCGATTCCTTCAACCCGTGCATATACTTTACATACCAATCTAGATTTGTTCCTTGTAACTTGTCCATATTCATTCAATTTATTCGCGTATACCCACTTTGTGTCGATCACATTCTTATCCTTTGGTCTTGGAACCAATTCCCAAGTGTCATTTTTCTCTATTTTATCCAATTATTCATCCATGGCCTTATTCCAAAATTCATCCTTGTTGGCCTCTTCAAAACAGGTTGGTTCAATCGTAGATGAGAGTGTTAGGTGAATTTGTTCTGGTGAACAGATTCTCCTTCTAGTCTCAACTCCTGCATCTTTGTTTCCGATAATCTAATCTAAAGGATGATTCTTTTGTACACATCTTTTGAGTGTCTTTGGAGGCACTTGTTGAACTTGCTCTTCTGCTTTTATCAGATCCTCTTCATCTTCCCCTTCTACTTCTTTTCCATCTTCTGCTTCTTCTTCGTAAAGTTGTTCCATTGATTCATTTTCTTCTTCCTTTAATTCTTGCCTACCCGTTTCATCAATTGTTACGTTGATGTTTTCCACAACTTTATTCAATCTCAGGTTGTAACACTTGTATGTTTTCCTTGTAATTGAGTAACCAACAAGTACTCCTTTGTCCACACGAGAGTCAAACTTTCCCATTCTTCCATCTTCTCTTTTGATGTAGTATTTTCTTCTAAAAACTCTGAAGTGCTTCACATTTGTTGGTCTTCCTTTCCATAGCTCGTAGGGAGTTTTGTCAGTGTTGTTTCTGAGCATTACTCTGTTTTGAATGTGAACTGATATATGGATTGCCTGTGTCCAAAATATATCTGTCAATTCGGAATCCATTAGCATTTTTCGAGCCATTTCCTGTACTGTCTTGTTCTTTCTTTCAACAACTCCATTCTGTTGAGGTGTCCTAGCAACAAATAATTGCCTTTTTATTCCATGCTTGTTGTAGTAGTCCATAAATTTCTTTGAAGTGAACTCTCCTCCATTATCAGATCTCAAGCATTTGATTTTTGAATCCATTTCATTTTCAACCATTTCCTTGTAGACCTTGAAGTTTTCAAAATCTTCTGACTTATTCCTGAGAAAACAAACTACAACCATTCTTGTATAATCATCAACTAATAACATAAAGTATTTCTCACCTTTTAAACCATTTGTTGTATTTGGTCCAACTAGATCAATATGCACAATTTCTAGTGGTCTTGTCGTTGAATATTCTTTTGATTTAAACCTGGTCTTTGTTTGCTTTCCTTGTTGACAATGCTTGCATAAAGTGTTCGTTGGTTTCGTGATCTGGGGAATTTCTCTAACTGCTTCCATTTTGTTGACTTTGGCAAGGTTATCAAAATGTATGTGACCCATTCTTTTGTGCCATAGCCAACTTTCATCTTACTTTCCTAGGAAACACTTTTCATTTCCAATTTCACTTAATACATATATGTTTCTTGAAGTTCTCGCAGTTGTTGCAATCAATTTTCCTCAACCTTCTTTTCTTATCTCGCACTTTTGTGAATCGAAAGTAACTTTATGACCTTGGCCACACATTTGACTCACACTTAGAATATTATGTTTCATATATTCTAATAGCAGAACATTTTCTGCCTTGGTATTCTTGTTCTCAATTCTGACTGTGTCTTTTCCAATGATTTTAGTTGAATCGTCATTTATAAAGGAGATTGATCCATCTATTTCCTTTCTTAATGTAAGAAACATGTCTCTATCACATGTCATGTGTTTTGAAAAAGCACTTTCAACATACCAACCACGTTTCTTCTTCTTAGCTTGTAGAGAGAGTGTGCATTCTTCATTACTATATTGATTCTTCTTTCTTATCCATGTCCTTTTCTAAGGTTCCTGTATGTGACTGTTGTTGTTCTATTGTGGTTCTCTAGGAGGGACTGTCATTCTGCAATCTTTGGCCATGTGTCCAAAGTTGTTACATTTTTAACACTCCACTTCAGTGCTCAAAGATTCAAACATGTTGTAACTTCTACTCTGTGTTTCACTAGGCCTTCTTGGATAACCCTTTTGTGTATGACTTTCAAATTTGTTTATGTTCCTATTGTTAGCTCTACAATTCACAAATTCATGTCCAAAATTATTACATGCATAAAATAAACCAAAAAATATGGTTTGATACCTGGGAGTTGAAGATCTTCTTAAAGGAGGTACTCTTATGAATCCTTCTTCTTCCTGAGGCCTAATTTTTTATGTCGGTCATTGATTTTGAAATCTGAATCTTCTCGGTGGAGGAGTGTCCCTGCAATTTTATTTGTAGACCTTCCTATCCCCTTTGATTGTTTCTGCATAACTTTTTGGATATGTTTCTTGTTATGTTTTTTTGGAGCTTGATCCCTTTTCTGTCTAATTATATCGATGCCCGAACTTGTCATGATGAGTTTTTTGACTGCTGATAATGTCATTCAAAACTTTTGAGTTGTTCTACATATTTTTCTTTTGAAGATCCTTTCTTAATATGACAATTTTTTCTTCCAAATTTCCAATGATCTTGTCTCTTCCTTCTAGTTGTTCTTTGAGTGCTTCTTCAATTCTTTTATCTTCTTCAATTTGAACCTTCAAATTTGTGATCATTTGTTCTAGTTCCTGAGTGTCTTCTTTCTTGTCTAGTTCCGCTTGTAGTTTCTTGTTTTTCTTCTTTTCTCTTCTGATAACTTCCATGGAACACTACAATTCTTCTCGGTAGTCAACTTCTTCCTCTTCATATTCTTCTTCGGCCTCTTCATATTCTTCTTCGGAGTCTTCTTTATGAGAGTCTTCTACTACCATGAATAGAACTCTTTCTGTCTCACTGTCACTGACTTCATCTTCATATGATGATGAGATGTCTTCTTTGGTGCATAAGATTTTCTTGAAAACTTTATTTGTGGTTCTTTTGCCTTTTTATGTTTGTTTGCTATTTTAGTAACCTTCATCATTTCTCTTTTTCTTATGAGATTTTTTTTTTATCAAAATGACCAATACCATCACAATTAAAATAAATCAAAGGAAGCTTACCTCTATACCTGTTGTTGGTTCCCTTGTTCAATCTTCTGACAAAGTTGGCCTCTTCTTCATCATCTTTCGAGACGTCACTGCTACTGCTATGTTCTTTTTCTTTTTGCTTTCCCTTTTTCTTTGACCTTTTGGATTCTTTGAAGGTTTCTTCTTTTATATCTGGATTTTCCTGTTCAGTTCTCATTTCATATGCTGATAATATTCCATGTAGTTCGTCCATGCTTATTGAATTTAGATCTTCTCTTTCTTCTAGTGCTGATATCTTAGGGTCAAATCTCATACGAAGAGATCTTAGTACCTTCTGAACAATGACAGATTCTTTGATTTCTTCTCCCAATCCCAAGATTTCATTTATTGTTTCATCGACTCGTAAAAAGTAATATGCAATATTCTCATCTTCCTTCATCTTTAGTTGTTTGAACTGACCTATGTTAGTTTGAATCTTTGTTGCTTTGAATTTTGAATCTCCTTCATAAATATTTTGAAGTTTGTCCCAAATCTCTTTAGCGGATTTACAATGTACAACTTTGGTGAATATAGATTCTCCAAGACCATTCAGAAGTGCATTTGTGGATTTGGAATTATTCTGACCGAGTTTCACTGCTTTGTCATTTGTTGACGGAACTGTTGGTTTTGTATATCCATTTAAAATTGATTGTCAAATTTCAAATCCCTATGCATGTATATAGGTCTTCATCCTTATGCTCCAAAATGCATACTTTTGTCCATCAAACAATGGTATTCCATTCTTATACATGTTGTTACTCTCCATGATCTACCTTTTAGTGGTTAAACTGATTTCTGAAGGAACCTTCTCTGATACCAATTGTTGGATTACTAAGAGGGGGGGGTGAATCAATAATAGAGAAATCTAATCCTTTTTAACCATATAATTCAAGTGTTATATCAATGTAGCATATTTATCCAATATTTTCAGAGTAAATAAACAATGAACAATTATACACATACACAGTACACCAGTGTTTTTACGTGGAAACCCAAAGCGGGAGAAAACCACATAATTTTTGTTCTTATATGTCTTGAAGAATTACATTCATTGGAAGCCCCAACTTCCTTTGTTTTCCAGCTGCAACTGGAAGGAGGCTCCAACCCCCTAGCTTCTCAGGCTACAGCCTGAGGGAAACTCCAACTCCCCAATTCTATGGATACAACCAGAAGGAGGCTACAACCCCCTATGTTCTCCAGCTACAACCGAAAGGTGGTTACAACCACCTTTCCTTTCCCCGTCCAACCGCCCTGAAATATAAGTAGAATGATGGAACCACTGTCACACTATCACTGTGAGATATATTGTTGTAAACATGTACCAATAAACCTGCACCAAACAACCTGTACCAATAACCTGAACCATGCATCAACCATGCATCAACCTGTACCTCAACCTGTAATCAACCTGTACCATAAACAAGTGCATCAACCATGCACCAACCTATACCAAACAACCTGTAATAAAATTGTAACATAAACAAGTGCATCAACCATGCACCAAACTGTAACTCAACCTACAAACCTTCCTTAACTTTAACAACAAGAGACTAGCATTTTCATCAAACTTTACTTTAGTCTCACATGGCTAGTTTTGGATTAGTCAACAACTCTAACTTGAAATAATCATAACTATGTGCCTGTAATGAATAAAGATTTGAAAATAGTACACAATTTTCTTCAGTGTGTTTTATGCAATTCCTCCAGGTGTCACTACTTGGAACCTCTCAGAAAATGAGTTATAGAAAAAATGGAATACCTTGTTGAATTCTGGATTATTATAGAGAGTGAACTTGTAGAGCGTGCCCCACACATAATATTTGTTGTATGGATATCAAAATTGTACAAAAAATAATACAGAATGTACTCTAACCAAAACATTTGGTCTTACTGAATTTGGATATGTTATGAAGAATTTATGATGTTTTAACCGAAACAGTTGTTTTAGACTAGTTTCAGGACTAGCCACAAACCCTATTTTCTACGAAGTGTGACTCCAAAAATACAACGAACCACAAGCTGAAATTTGTACCACAGTTGCTTGGATATGTTTCCTCAATGGCCTCCCAATTTCACGGTCTGAATCATTCTAGAAAAAACAATTATTGCAAAAATGGTGAGATGACCTGTAAATATCATACCTTAGAAGCATCATCAAAAGAATTTATCCTCCCTTGAATTTCGACCTTCTTTACTTCACCTTCCCTCTAAAATTTGGCTTAGATATCTTTCGATTACCTCAATCACCTGTGTTAGCACTCTGTAAATTATGTCCGACTGAATAGACAAACGACAGAGGTAACTATTTCAACCATCTTTAGAGCTGAGGCACTAGCCTGCTCAACTCAGAGAGGACTCTCTCGTGTCACTTGATATATCTATGGAAATTGGTGGCTAGATTTGGTCTGTTTTGAGGTTTTTAATAAAATTGTTGAAGAGTTGAAGATGAACTTTGGGCTATGGGGTCAAGAATGTAGGATGCATTGCCAAATCATGAAAACAATTAAGAGGAAAAGGCTAAATGAGGAAGTGACTTCTGAGTTTATGCTTGAAAATTTAGACAGTATCAGAAGAAAAGAAACACACAACTATTATCAGAGAATTATAGTAATGAATTCTGAAATGGTTTAGAAGAGACAAACATAGTCTAAATCGTCAAGCCAGGAGCATTGAATAATGAATTCTGGACTTTTAATTTCTCAATTTAGACAGAAGAAAGTAAAAATGAAATACAGAATGACAGGAATCACACACTATGAGAGAAAACGAGACTCATAACACCACCAATTAGAATCTTTTCATAAAAGTCCAAAATCTGTCTTTGCATCCATGTATTCATTCTAGCCCCAAAGATTTACAAATTTTTCCTGCACAGAGGGCAGGCTCCTCCTTTCTCTCCTTCTTCTATACTCGTGAGGCCAAGCATATATAGAGGGATTTCGTGTGGAATTTAAAATGTTTTGACTTCCTCATAATTATAAAAACATATACAAGTTACAAAAAGGAAGAACAGTTGTATTATTTAAAGGGACCGTTAGTAAATGGTCTATCATATCAGGACTCCCTTTTCTTAAGCCGACATCTATCCAAAACTTTCTGAAATACAAAAAACTTTACTTGAGGATTCACCTCATCTTGGCGATTTCCTCCTCCAGGGTACTCCACCAATCGAGATTTTCCCCGACGCTTTCTATCATCTCGGTTTTGGCCTCTGTCCTCTGCCTTTTTCTCATCTTCTTCTTTGCGGCTGGGTGGGAGGTGTTGTCCTCCTGTTCATTTATGATGAGATCCCTCATAACGGGGTTTAAATTGACTCCCGACTCTGTCTTAGTTTTAGGTTCGGTATGAAATTTAGTCGCCAGTATCTGCAAGACCCATCTTTCATTCTTACTTATTGACCTACTTGGTACATTAGTTGAAAACCCAGTCACGCTACACATCGTTTGATGGGTATTATCCATACCTTTCAGACTTTGCAGAGATCTTGATTTGGCCACCCTTTGAATTTACAAAATTTTAGGAACACAGGCCGAGCTTGTTTTTCTTATGCATAAGATGGCAATTTCCCATAATAGGATAACATGATTTCATATCTGAGATTTGATGGTTTTTGTACTTTGATCAGGAATCACTGTCATAGTGTGTTGGTGTGCCACACTTCATCAATCCACTTCGAATGATGAGCCTTGAGTTAATTATGCGACGACGTCCTTTTGGTATGTCATTTGGGAAAGTACTTGGACTGGTGATGTGAGGTGATGTGACCAACCGCCATTCTTCCCGTGAGTTATTGATGTGACATTTTGAACCACGTGACATCGAGGCCATAGGAAAAGTGGTTTCGGGTAATCTGTTGTCTCCCCCGATGCGTGTGTAAGAGTGCCACGCGTTCCCCATCAAAACCAAAGTGGTTTTCCCCGGTCTGCCTTTGCGATGTTAAGTTATGTGCTATTTGTTGGTCCAATGTGGGCCTCGACCGTGGATCTAAGATTATTCAAGATCGACGGTCCACTGAGATAATCCCTTCCCGCCTATTCTATATTCGTTCATATTCCATGGGATATAGCCGAGCGCCCTAAACTATCACGCCTCTACTATGGTATAGCGTCTCGTTGAACCTCAGAAATTTTTAGATCCCGATATAAAAATTGTTAAGGTGATAACATTGGCTCCAACTGGGGATGCTATCCTCCCAGAGAGGTAGAAAATAAATCGTAGACCCGGTGCCTGATCCATTGGGTTGTTCCCAAAACATGTGTGTACCTTGCTCCTACCAAGCTCTGTGCATTGCTTCCAACTGCATGCGGAACGTCCGAGTACATTATTGAAACTGAATGTATTTAGTGCTAGAAAACTCAAACTGGAAAATGCTTGACTGACAAGATTATTTTCACATCCCTACCTACCCTAAAACTGTTGGTATGACCACTCAATCAAGTGATACTAAAGTGCTAATGCAACCAATCAAGCAATTGGCTTCCTGATTTTCCTTTGTTCACATTTTTCTTAAGCTGGTAGAAAAATGTAAAAGATGGCGGCTAGAAAAATAAATTAAATCCAAAATCTAAGCTTATGAATGAAACAAATTCATCCTTTACTAAAGACTGTAATAGGATGGCCACCGGATCTTGAAAACCATGAAAAATCATTTCTCCTTGATGAGAAAAAACCGAAAGGCAAGCATATTTCATCAGTGTTAGTTGTTTTTTCCCTATTTCTTCTGTTCTGAGAACATTTTCTAATGAAATGGCAACGATAGGTTTGTCTGCTTGTCCATGCATATCAACAAAAATATTCATATATTCTTGCACATCTTCAAATATGAAAACCATATAATATGCATCAAGGCTATCCTCTTGTTCATCAAACAACTCTGATTTGGTTTCATTGAATTTCTGGGAATTTGTTTGAGGACCACCGTTTTGACTTTCAAACGAATTAATTGAAATAAGTTCCTGCTCATAATCTTCTAGCAAGTGTGAAAAGCCAACAACGCGCATTATTTCACAGTCTAGAATTCCCATGGATGAATTTTCAAAACCCTGATTTTCAAATGACTCAAATAAAACCACTGCCTCTTCACTATCTTTATGTATTTCTAATGGAAAAGTGGCATATACTGCTTCGTTTCTTTCCCAAAAATATATGTCATTTGTTTTTTTATTGTTGGAGACTTCCATAGATGCAATTTCAGAATCTTCATCTGTGTTTATGTTGTTTAAAAATTGAACCACGACGTCATTCTCAAGGGAAGAGAAAATACTTTGAAACACCTTTTCATGTTGAGAATCTATATTGATTTCGAGAGAGAGAAAATGATCTTGAACAATACTTTCTGGAGAAACTTCTTCTTCCTTTTTAGGATGATAGCTGAACATAGACTGCAAATTTGAGTTGACATGACCCTTTATGTGATCGTTCATAATATTATCATCACCACTCCTCTCATGCTTGGAGGATTCCTGACCTGAGATACTACAAATATTTTCCTTCAATAATTCAAAGGAAGCAAAACATAATGGTAGGGTTGTCCTAATTGATTTGAAACCATCTTCGATTTTATCTCCAACAAATGGTTGTATTTCAGTGCAAGTGATAGGGTTTTCAGGCACACAAAAAGAGTGTTGTGATACCTTGTCCTTCTGCTTCATTAGTTTAGTGTGGTTTTTCATAAGCACAGATTTACTCTCCTCAATGATGATCTTAGGATTTTCTTTCAACAATCTGAATGAATAAAAGCATAAAGGTAAAGAATTTCCTTCAGCTAATTCAACACTTTCTTCTTTGTAACTATGATATGGAGGTAGAGTCATTTCATTACACCGCTGAAAGAAAAATTCTGATAGGGGACATGCAATTGGTTGCTCTAAGGATTCATCATCACAATTTTCATCGTATTCATCATATATAGGTAAATCAATAGCATATGCAATATCATCTAGCAAGAACAAATCTGGGACATCAACATGCTCTTCAACAGACTGATTTGCAAACTCATCTTCTTGACTGTCTACGAATAAATACATAAAATTATAAGTCCCCCGCTTATCATGGGACGAATCAGAAGCTAGATTGACATCCCTTTTCTCAACAAGTGGAATATAGTTCTTTGCAAAATTATTTCCATTGGAATCTTCACGAGAACCTATGATATCGTCAATTATGTGCTCAAAATTCCAATCAACTATTTCTTGTTCACATTTTCTTTCATGTTCTTGAGCATTCAACTCCTCATTCTGGATCGGATTACATGCTTGGATGTTGTGTTGAATGTCCTTAGCATCACTAAACATTTGTTGTAAGGACTCAGGTCTTCTTTCCATCAGGAGGAAAGAAAAATTTGGATGAAGAGTAGTTGCATAATGGAGCATGGCAGCAACTTCAGAGGGTTGAATTTCTTCGGACATATTATAATAGATGCTAGAGAATTTTCTACTAAACACAGAAATAGCTTCATTGTTGTGCCTTTTGAAGGCATAAAACTCATTGAGTTGTTGATCTAAGGATTTCTCTTTTCCCCAGAACTTTAAGAATACCTTCTTCAATTCTACCCATGAGCTGATGGTTTATGGATGCAAATGTTTGAACCAATGTTTGGTGTCTCCTTTCAAGGATTGAGAGAAAAGTCTCATACAAACATCATCATGGTCAATCTTAAATAAATCTATAAAATTCTCAAACCCTTGAATGTGTTTTTTGGTCGAGATGATATCCAATTCTCCGTCGAACACAGGTAGGTACTCATAGTAATTTGGAGGTAAATCATGAAGGGTTTGGGGTAGCTTTAAGGGTATATATCTATGTCGGGCCTTAGGGGGTGTTGGACCAAGAACAGTGGGAGAAACATTGGTCTGAGTCTCACGAGATTCATCAACTTGGTCATTGTCATTGTGTGGCCCAGGTGAATTTTTTTTATCAAAACCAGTGACAAGGTGAGGGTATGCATGTGCAACGTATAGAGGAGGAAATATAATTGTGAGTCTTTCATGATCATTATTAAGATACAATAGGTAAAAGAAAGTTCATTTGGCATGTTCAAGGAAGGAGAAAAGGAAACTTAATATGAAAAGTAAAATGATTTGTAAGAGGTCCCATTTTGAGTACATGTTTTCCCTCATGATGCCTTTCCTCATCCCTGTCAAGGGGTTTCATCTTTCAGTGACGTTTTTGTCTTACGCTTGAAGCATTGAGAGCAGGGTTGCCTCTTGGAAATTCAGGATTCTTTTATTTGTGGAGTCGCCTTCAAACCAAAGTGGAGTCGCCAGAGCAGGAATGCATCCAATGTGTGCCCAAGTGTCTGCTGCTCTCAGACCTTAGAACTGAACCATGTCGTTCTTCCGAGGGAAATTTTTTAAATTTTGTCCCCGGCAACGGCGCCAAAATGTTATCACTCTATAAATTATGTCCGGCTGAATAGATAAACGATAGAGGTAGTTGTTTCAACCAGCTTTAGAGATGAGGCACTAGCCTTATCAACTCAGAGAGGGCTCTCTCGTGTCACTTGATATATCTATGGAGATTGGTGGCTAGATTTGGTCTGTTTTGATCTTTTTAATAAAATTGTTGAAGTGTTGAAGATGACCTTTGGGCTATGGGGTCAAGAATGTAGGATGCATTGCCAAATCATGAAAACAATTAAGAGGAAAAGGCTAAATGAGGAAGTGACTTCTGAGTTTATGCTTGAAAATTTAGATGGTATCAGAAGAAAAGAAACACACAACTATTATCAGAGCATTATAGTAATGAATTTTGAAATGGTTTAGAAGAGACAAACATAGTCTAAATCGCCAAGCCGAGAGCATTGAATAATGAATTCTGGACTTTTAATTTCTCAATTTAGACAGAAGAAAGCAAAAATGAAATATAGAATGACAGGAATCACACACTATGAGAGAAAACGAGACTCATAACACCACCAATTAGAATCTTTTCATAAAAACTCCAAAATCTGCCTTTGCATCCATGTATTCATTCCAGCCCCATAGATTTACAAAGTTTTCCTGCACAGAGGGCAGGCTCCTCCTTTCTCTCCTTCTTCTATACTCGTGAGGCCAAGCATATATAGAGGGATTTCATGTGGAATTTAAAACGTTTTGACTTCCTCATAATTCTAAAAATAGATACAAGTTACAAAAAGGAAGAACAGTTGTATTATTTAAAGGGACCGTTAGTAAACAGTCTGTCATATCAGGACTCCCTTTTCTTAAGCCGACATCTATCCAAAACTTTCTGAAATACACCAAAATTTTACCTGAGGATTCACCTCATCTTGGCAATTTCCTCCTCCAGGGTACTCCACCAATCGAGATTTTCCCCAAAGCTTTCTATCATCTCGGTTGTGGCCTCTGTCCTCCGCCTTTTTCTCCTCTTCTTCTTTTGTGTTGGGTGGCAGGTGTTGTCCGCGTGTTCATTTATGACGAGATCCATCATAACGAGGTTTAAATTGACTCCCGACTCTGTCTTAGTTTCAGGTTCAGTATGAAATTTAGTCGCCAGTATCTGCAAGACCCATCTTTCATTCTTACTTATTGACATGCTTGGTACATTAGTTGAGAACCCAGTCGCGCCAGACACTGTTTGATGGGTATTATCCATACCTTTCGGACTTTGCAAAGACCTTGATTTGGCCACCCTTTGAATTTACATAATTTCAGGAACACAGGCCGAGCTTGTTTTTCTTACGCATAAGATGGAAATTTCCCAGAATAGGATAAAATGATTTCATATCTGAGATTTGATGGTTGATCATGAATTACTGTCACAGTGCATTGGTGTGTCACGCTTCATCAATCCACTTCGAATGATGAGCCTCGAGTTAGTTATGCATGGGGTCCTTTTGGTACGTCATCTGGGAAAGTATCTAGACTGGTGATGTGAGGTGATGTGACCAACCGCCATTTTTCCCGCGAGTTATTGATGTGACATTTTGAACCACGTGACATCGGGGCCATAGGAAAAGTGGTTTCAGACAATCTGTTGTGTCCCTCGATGCGTGTGTAAGAGCGCCACGCGTTCCCCATTAAAACCAAAGTGGTTTTCCCCGGTCTGCCTTTGCGATGTTAAGTTTTGTGCTATTTGTTGGTCCGATGTGGGCCTCGAACGTGGATCTGAGATTCTTCAAGATCGACGGTCCGTCGAGCTACTCCCTTCCCGCCTCTGCTATATTCGTTCATATGTTGTGGGATATAGCCGAGCGCCCTAAACTAAAACGCCTCTACTGTGGTATAGCGTCTCGCTGAACCTCATAAATTTTTAGATCCTGATATAAAAATTGTTAAGGTGATAACAACCTGTAAATATTCAATATGCTCAAGTGTGATGAAAATGAGAGAGCCTTGCCTCTTATTTATACTCTCCAAGTAGCTTCCTTAGAAGCATCTTCTAGGCCACTTTGTCCACATAGTCACCTATGTCCAACTTTGCCCAATTTTCCACTTGTCCATGTATCCAATAGCCACTTGATCACTTAACCCATTTTCCTCATTTTAGGGTTAACCTTCTTATAACCACTTTCCATAATTAGAAAGTTCTCTATTTACTTTATTATTTAAATAATCCTCCTTGACTTTGTCACTTCACTTTATTATTTAAATAATCCTTTTTTATTTTGTCACTTCACTTTATTATTTAAATAATCCTCTTTTACTTCGTCATTTCACTTTATTATTTAAATAATCCTCTTTGACTTTGTCACTTCACTTTATTATTTGCATAATTTCTTCTTCACAAGCACTTTGACTTCTTTGACCTTTTGGGGTTTCAAGCCAATCATATGAGGGTCCTTCAACTTTATAAGGCCATAAATCTCAAACCGCGAGGAGTTATGTGACGTTCCACATACCACCAGAAATGCCATGACATGTAATATCCATCTAGAATAGTCTTACCTGAAAATATATCAAAACTCATACCATTATACATCAAACAAACTTGGGTCCATTACCCAAACCTTTGTGCTACCAGAATTCGCTATCAGACTTTCTTCAAGGGTTGAAATCAATGACAACCAACCCAATTAATCAACAGTTGGACCATTCTGATAATTTACTCATGGAGAAGACCCCTTAAAGGTGGATGATGGACAAAGTTGGGTTAGCTAGTTGAAGGATTGGATTATTTACTAATCTTTGGATAGTCAATTGAGGAATCACAACTAAGGGAGTTGATGAGGAAGAGAAGAAGAGAGCCTTGTGGAAAGGAAGATTTCAAACTCTATGTGCTAGAAGTGTCGAGCATTGTGAATATAGGCATGTGCATGAGAAGTCATAGAGGAAGAGTAGATTTACAAGTGTAAGTATTTATTGGTCAACAAACCCATTAAAAATTGACCTTTGGGTTTCTTGCCCACGAGGGTTCTCCAATAAAACTATTGTTGTTTTGTGTGATTGAATGTTGAGTGTGTAAGAGTGTATTCTCAAATTATTATTTTTTGAAATAAGAGAAAGAAATTAAGACCACAATTACTCACAAACATAGATAGATGATTTATTTTGATTTTGCAGAATCCACCGAGTGTATACATTAGGTGATTATGGATTTCCTATTAGAATATATATCAATTTGGCATCATAGAATAGTTCTTATTTTCCTCAAGGAGTGTAAGGTCAAAACCAAACTTGGGTATTCAATTAAGAGCTATTTTTTCTTAGATTAACTCATTGGTAGGCTCCAAATTGTCTTGAAATGGAAAATGGTTGTGAGATTAATGAAGGTCAACTGAGGTTTAAGAAATTAGTGTCATGAGGAGAAGGTGTTTTCAAATTGCTACAAGATTTGGTTTGAATGATGGTTGAAAAGACTAAGAATAGAGAAGTAGAGTCTTCTAGAGGTGAAAAGGAGAAAATAGATAGTCCCAATATGGATCAAGAGAAGACCTTCATTGGGAAGATGGCCCTCAAACTTTCAAGAGTCAAGACCCATTCAGAATTGAAGTTAATGTTGAGATTAATCCTTTTGACACCTAAATGGACTATGATTAACCATCTAATTGGCTGAAACAATTAAAAGTCTATTCCAATTGTTATGGGTTCACATATGCCAAGAAGATTTATTTGTATCCATTGAATATGGGGGGATATACTATTATGGTGGGAAAGCTCATGCTTAGAGAGATTTCTTATCAAGAAAAAGTAGGATACAAATTAATAATAATTCAATACTCTTGTTAAGAACCAATTATATCCTATGGGGTATGAATTAGATTAAGATTTTAGATGACATCATCTCAAATAGAGACAAGGAGAAGGATTTCAAGAATATACAACATATTTAAAGAGGAGGTACATCCAACTAGATATTGACAGTCTAACAAAAAGGTAATGATAAAGTACAAGTGGGTTGTATAGCCATATGATAAAAGATGTGATTCTCTTTGAGGTCAAGACTCTTGATAAGGCTTGAAAGAAAGACAAGAACATATAATGCAAGCATGGAAATAAGTATATTAATGGTACACATTCTTCTAGGATAGAAGCTAAGTAGACTAAGGGAGAAAAAGGTAAGAAACAAAACAACAAAAAAAAGTTTGTCAATGCTACGTAGAAGAAGGACTTGCATTGTGATCATTACAAAAAACATGGCTATGATATGTACAACTCTTGAACATTGCATCCAAAGCTCATTCCCAAGAGAATAACTAGAACTAGATTCTTGAAACTCCATTTTAAGAAAGTTGAAGGTCAAGAAGATAATGGAGCATCAGATGTTGATGACTAAGTCCCATTGATGGTTCAACCAAAAGATGTCAATATAGAAAAGGGTGAGGAAATTGAAAAAACATCCTCCATTAAAGTGTAGAAATCAATTCCTATTATTGAGCAAAGGTCCTTAGAAGCAGTACAGGAGAAGTTGTTCTATGTAAAGATGCAAATCAAGAGGACATTGGTAATATTTTTCTAAGTAAATATTCCTTTTAACTATGATTAAAATTAGTATATACAAGGCTTTAATACATAATATGTTCACACATGCCAAGGTTAAAAAAGGTGTGGGCTTGTCGTACATCGAAAATACCCACTCTTAAAGAGTTGGAGTGACATTATCCATAAACATAACAATGCCATAAAAAGAAAAGGAAACTCACCCAAGAAAACAGTCATTGAGAACACCAATGGTAATAGGAGGATGGCCATGGTCATTAGTGATAGAGCCCCAACTCGAAATAGGAGTTTTAATATTGACAGGCTTGACAAGGTTCCACCCCTCGATAGAAGGCTTTGGAGGCTTGGGTCCCTTTGAAAAAACAAGGGCCAATGTTGATAAATATTTGTCATGGTGCAATGGGAAAGGGGGATAGCTTCAATCATGCTTATGCCTCTCATGAACATTTCTCCTTGTTTGGTGCCTAGGTTTATTGGGATATGAACTATGGTGAGACTTGGTCAATACAGGGCACCCTGGGTAGCTAGGTGGGTCCAATGGCACCTAAATCATGATGCATGGGGATCCATGATAATACTCCATTAGTTTCTACATGTGTTGTATTTCCAACCTCACTTTTCACATTTTTATTATAATATGCATTAAGAGGATGGTGCATATTAATGTGCCATCAATCCCAACAAAATTGTGTGAAGAGACATTTGCATTGAATAACACATCATTTATCTTCTTCCAAATTCAAACAAGGATCTATTCTCTGATAAGCATCCAACTAGAATGAAATCCAATGGCCTAATGTAGTCTATCACCCATTAAGGTAGCTCACCATGAGAGGGTTGAGGATGGAAATTATTGTTGAAAAAGGGCCTCGACCTAGGACCATGTGGCCTAGCCAAGGGGCATAACTAGAAAAGGTTCTTCAAGGTTTTGTCTCTTCCATATTGTGTGAAATGTGGGATAGATATACCTAGGTTATTGAGCATCTCTTATCTACAAGGAAGTCCTCCCACAACCGGACACCAAGTGAAAAAAATATTTTTTAGCTCTAATCTTGGTTTTCAAATGCCACTTAGTCAAAATAACTATGTTTTTGTTTATACTTTAGCCTCCAAAGTTTATTCAACCTGATTTCAAGGAAGGAATTCAAGTAGAGCCATTTTTATCCTATGGTTATGTAATACACTCTACGAGCATGAACATAAAGAGTAAGTATGTGGTAACTGGGAAAGTGGTTTACATTTGATTACTTTGGAATTTATATAAAATAATAATAATAATATAAAAAAGGTGGGCTTATGATTATATATACCTAATAGCACCATGTCGGCAATGAAACAATGAGAGGAGAAATGGGGGGTGGTCGATAAAATAATATTTTATTGAGGTTGTCAAGTGTCTATCTCCCAAGCCTTCATATCCCTTTATATTATTCACCTTGTATTTAATTGTTAAGATTTATTAAGGGGAACATGGTCTCCATGCAAGTCATCTATTCATGAAAGCCTTGGGAAGGGATTAATTCCACCTTTGGGGAAAAATAATGGATTCATTCTCTCCTTGGGGGATAAACCATAGAAGAGGTTGTTTTTTGGATATGGTGAAATACCACATAGACATTCAGAGAGGCACTAGTAGGTTGAGACGATAGTATGCTAAACTATGGAGGAGAATGCTACCATGTTGTTATGTTGTGAGACCATTCATGTACACTGAGATGAAACTAGTATATTATTTGTTGGTGCTAAGATTGCACTATTCCTAGAGGTATGTTTTTTCCATAATTTTGGTTATTATTCCTATATGAGGAAAACCATGGATGTGAAAGTTTGTAATTGCTACAACTAAGATTTCATAGCTTCCAACATTGGAGATTTTCCTAGCTAGCTTGCATTGCAGGAATGCAAGGAAGTGGGATAGCCTAAGATACTATCTATTACTGAAGGGGATCCCATTCCTTTTTTTGTGAAAGGATGAGGGGGGAGATATGATAGAAAGTAGGATTGTTGTAGAATTAATGGGTTGAAGGGTGACTTCCCTGACTATAAATGTTATTATAAACCTAGGATAAGAGGAAAAATCCTTGGTTTTAATAGTTGATTGGGATGAGTGAGGAAACCATATATTTAGACAATAATTCCCCCCTTTTTATTTCATTTCCTAGCATGGGGGTGGCACCTACTCAAGTTGTTTCCCATGGCTAGGTGGAAAAACACTCCCATGGAGCTATTTCCCCAAGTGCAATGGTTGACAATTAAACTATTGATCTGTATGGTTTATATATCGGATCCTAATTCTTGTGGTGAGTTTTTTTGATCTAGGTGGATATCGGTGGCCAGCCACCTTTTCCGGTTGGCTCAAAACAGTTTTCTGGCAATTTTGGCAATTTACTATTTTTAGCAGTTTTTAACTTCCGGGGCCATTTTGAGGGCCCAAATGAAGGTTTTTCGAGATCGAGGTTCTCAATGATAGTTGAAGGCATGATTGAGCCCCCAAAATTAATCTCCTCGACAATACCTTTCCAATGAGCTATCACACGCCTAAAACAGAGATCGCATGCAAAAGTTACGACCCCGGGAAGTTGATGTACTCACTTACCCAAATGGGGCCCACATGACTTTTGGAGCTTCATATCCTAGGGTTAGGTTTTCGGATGTCTATGGTTTTTGGCATTCCTGTTTATTGTAAAAAGTCCTTGGGAGCCTCATTGTAACCATCTTCTTGCGAATGCGAGTAGCCGTCACATCTCTTCTCAGAGATAAGCTGCCACCATTCTTGCGAGTCTTTCACTCTGTATTTTTACAGTCTCTATACATTTCTTTCATTAATAGAAATCATGCATTACTTTATATCTGTGTTTATGGTTGCATCTCTGATACATTTATGTTATATTATTGAATATATGTGATATCTCTCTGCATTTCTTTATTATATCTCCGCTCTCATTTTGTGCCGAAAATAATCTGGATCAGTTGTGTTGATTATTATGTCATCACTATGGAAGATGCAAGTCTATAGATGGACATTGGAGCTCAAGAGTGCATGTTGGATGTATGGTGAATATATTATGTAGTTTCGGTGGCTAACATGGCCATTATTGTAATACAAAAGATTAATTTTTCCTTTGTCCTATTTATTAGTTTCCATCCATGTCAAATAGTTGTAAATGACATTGTGGGCTTCCTAGAAGGGGGCATAATCATGAGGAGAATGTAATTGTATGTATGTGAAAGAATTGTATAAGTAGGTTTTTGTAAATGAATAAGAATTTCATTGCAATTGCCCATGTATCAAGTATATTTATATAATGTATGATCATAACCATGTTTTATGTGCTAAGATGGCTAATTGTACTAGTGGGTTAATTGGTCATGGTCAATGTTATTCTACTTCTAAATTGCAATTTTCCATGAATTACGTGTAAGAATGTTGGTTACAACTTAATTATGCAATTATGTACATTACATTGTGGTATCAAAGCAAGAAGTTGGTGTGAATTGGTGGTTTCAAAAAGTACCCTATATCCTCAACAAAGCATAGAGGGTATTAGGTATGTTACAATATGGTATCATATCTATTGGTTACAACACTAGGTTTTATGGGCCAGAACCCAACTTGTATATGAAGAAATTGTAGTTTTATTGTCAAGTGTTTGACAAAATACTTTGGGGAGAATAATTGGGGAATTATTCTTGAAGATGGAAATTATTGGAATGATGGCTCAAATTTCAAAATTGGATTCCCATTAGAGCATATAGAGGCACAATTTGTGTAATTCCTAGATTGTAGAGTTATGTTGCATGGAAAATTAAGTAGAAATGTAGTTTGTAGGATATGTGTTTGATAAAATTTTCATGAAGAAGAAGAATTGTATAAAATCGTAATTGAGAAGTCATGGTTTTATAATATTAATTGGTGTTACTCATGTATGGAAGAGCTTAGTTACATAGCAAATTGAGTGAACTATGATTACAAATTTCAATGCTATGGAGGAATTGAGACAAAAAATAAATCAAAATCAGTAAAAATGCCCAAATTCTATTGAGGACATAAGTTTGAATTTTCCAAGAAATGGTATCTAATTTCCATTTGGGAAGTAAACTAATTCACAGGGTGTCGAAACAAAGAAGTCATGTTTAAAATCAATGTGTGTGTGTGTGTGTGTGTGTGTGTGTGTGTGTGTGTGTGTGTGTGTGTGTGTGTGTGTGTGGAAGTGTGCACATGCGTGTGCGAGCCTGGAGAAAGTGTAGAAACTAAAAAAAACTGGCAACTTCAAAGAGCCGTAAATTTCAACTCAAAGCTCACTATTGAGCATAGTTATAGCCATTGGAAAGGTAATTCAAAGGAGAACATGATATAAGGTTTAAGTTTTCAAGAGATCCATATAATTGTTTCAAAATTTTACGGGAATAGGGCCTTTGAGTTTGAGTGAGCAAAGCAACTATCAAATGTGGAAGACTTCTATAGTAGTTTTAATTTTGGAAAAAGAGTTTAGGATGATAGAGGTGCATATCAGATTTGAATATGGAGAAAGTAAGACTACATATACCTCATGATGGTTTATGTGTAGTGGTGTACATGCATATTTGGAGGTGCAAAATCATGATAGTGAAAATGGTTGTTTAATAACAAGTTGAACGTTGGACCAAAGAGCAAGGATGAGTAAGGATAATCCAACTAATGGTATCATTGCAGTGTTAATATCAAGATGGATGAGTGCTATGAATGAAGAATGTTAAGGAATTTTTCTAAATTGATTCCAGGATCAATCATGAAGAACAAAGGGACCAAGAATCTAGTGTCTTAAATAAGGATGCATATAGGTACTTATTGTAAGTAGTTAGTGTAATTTGAATTGCAAAAGAAGAGATATTGAAGGATTTGGCTATGGTAGTTGAATATTATATGAATCAAAGAAAAATTACAAGTATAAGGATTCACAATGACTCTTGGCTATTGTATTTGGATGCCATAAGAGAATAATTATCAAGAGCATGGAATATAGAAGCATGTAGAGAAAAGATGTAAGAGTCATGAATATTGTAGTTGGTCATGAATAATGACAAGAGCAATAAACATAAAACAAGTTATCAATTAAATAAAGTAATAAAAGTGTTGAAATGTTGACTGATAAAGCCAAGGTTGAGGCCATATTTTCCAAAGAATAAGAGAGTGGTAAATAAGAATACAATATCAATATGAAGCTAGAGTGATAAAATTGGTAGCATTGTGAGTGGCGGAAAAAAACTTAGGCAAAGTAAAATTGGGTAGGTTAACCAAAAAAAGGAAGCATATGCTAAAGTTGCAACACCAATGTGATATTTGGGTTGGAAATGTGGAGTGGCCAAATTGGGCTTGGATAGAAAATGCTTAGAAAAGGGAGTAGCAATACAAAGATGGTCATATTAAGAGAACATACAGTCTCTAGAATCCAGTGGGATTTGAGGATGGCCAATGACAACAAAGGAAGTTGTAACAATGTTAAATAAGGATATATGATACTGAGGAAGGAATTGTAGCAAAAACTTGTGAACATGGCCAACAAGGCAACCGTGATATGAGGGAGAATTCCTTAATTTTTTTCTTGATACATTGATGCATTTTTTATATTGAGAAAGCCATTAAGTATTGATAATTTCAAAGCATAAGAATGTTATAAATGCAAGAGATTATATAGTTAGAATGCATATGCACCAGAAAGCATGCTAATAGCCAATACTTGGTGGATATAGATATGCTTTTTGTGCATGTGGAAATGCTTGAGCATATATAATATGCTTATAGACTGAGAGTAGTCTATTGATATATATGCAATAAAGTTGCTATAATGATTAACTGTGGCTAATGATGGATTATGTAAACACAAAAATATTGATAGCGTGGCTAAAGATGTTGATGTTGCATGTGACAGTCAGTCTTATGAAAAAAATATGATGGCAATAAAATGTTGATCAAGAGGTTAGTGTAACGAGTATGTGAGTCTCTATAACACACCAAATGATCAGGTAGTGCCAAATAATTAGCTAATGGAAGTCATGCATAGATGGATTTAGTGTGATTATGTTGCATAGATTTTGAAGGGAATTTAGGTGAGAATTCCTCTATTCAATATTTGATATCCTAATTGATATGTTAATGTGATTTTGTTACACCCCAAAATGTCACACTTGAGTGTCACAAGTGTCGCAAAGTAATGCATGCACCTTGTTAAGTGTCGCATGCACTGTCGCAAGTGTCGTATGCACCTTACCAAGTGGTGTATTCACTTTGTCGAGTGTCACAACCCCTTGACACCGTTAAAACAATTTTTACAATCCCTAAGTCATGTTGGAAGAAGAAGCCCCATCATTTGACAACAAAAACACACCTTTTTATTGGAAAATTCGACCAATTTTGGTCATGTATGAAGGGTGGTGCCCCCCTTTCCATGCTAGGGGAGTACCACTTCATGGACTAGTTCCCCCTTTCCATGTTAGAGGAGCACCACTTTATAGGATGACGCATTGTGTTCAACTCTGGAGGAGCGTCAGTCTTGTTAGAGGGAATCATGGGATCCTCCACCTCTTTCTAAGGGCCCGATCTCTTGGGATGAGGTTGGTTATGTTCAACCCCTATGCTATGGCTTCATCTTAGAATCAGATCCCAACCTTAAGGAGCAATATCCTCAACCATATCCTTCATTTTATCATGGTGGTTGTGCCTCTCAAGCCTATAAATTGAAGGTATTTCCAAGGTGAAGGGGGGAACAATAGAGGTATCAAACCTTTGATTCTAAAGGAAGCATCAACGTTTTGATTTCAAGATTCATGCAAGGGATGGATGAGGAGATATTGGAGAAGTGATTGCATCTCCAATCATGCTTTGTAAGTGCCTTCTTTGGCTTTCCAATTAATGATAAATTGTCCTATTCCCTTCAAGTTCATGTGTTCTAAATTTGCTTGTCTATTTTCATTTCAGTCTTCATAGATAGATCTGCTTTGTTTAATCATATAGAGTAGGAGGAAGAGTTACTTTTCTATTCTTTGTAGGACTTCAATTGCGTTGAGGAGCTATAATAATGAATGTCGATAAAGAATCCATGTGGTGAGAGGTTGGTTGAGTTCCAACTCACCATGGTGAAGTGCCTAACATAAAGTGTGGTAATTTGAAATCAATGCAAAGATGCATTATGTTAACGTTGCCATGGGAAATTGGCACATTGGTTTAATTTCATATGATGATTTATTTCCATATGAGAAACTTGGTATGCTAAATGATTCCTAAGTAAGGAATGGTAATTTCCTTTTATTTTTCATAAATGATATATAGAGGCGTTTCAATTATTAGTATGCACAATTTTAAAAATTGTTTGTGAGCCATTGCAAGTGTGCAATGAAAATGTAATGCGCATCGGAAACTAACAATTTGTTTGGTTGTGTGAAGATTAAAATTGCAGGAAGAAGGGTCTTGGATATGGCAACAATATAAGTCCATACAGAAGACTAATGCATGTTTATTGTAAAAGAGACAAACTGTTATGAGAAGGAAGTCTCATACTTATGAGATATGAGTTCCTATATGGAACAGATCTGAAAATGGATAAATGAAATTGGAAATTTTTGGGTAACATATTTGGAATAATTTTGATTAATATTGATGTGAAAATATCTCACGGTTACTGTATGTGTGAATAATACACATGACATGACAGATCTGACCTCGAGGGACAACTGATGGATGTCGAGCTTGAAAAGCATGGAAAAAGGGTCATTTTTGTGACATGAAGGCCATGTATGCCATAATCGCCTTGATATGGTTATGTTGTGTTAGAGTGGGCCTGAGGGACGCTTTGACTGTAAGACTTAGTGAAGTCTCTGAACTCTTCCTATGCGAGAAATCCTTGGATGGAATTATGGATTTCTCGAGGGACTGTGCAACATAGAAGGGAGTGCCTAAGATTGGAAGGTGAGTGACTGAAAGGAAGAGAAGACTTCAATAACTTTTGTTATCTATTGATTAGGGTCATGATCACAGTGAATACATCAAAAGAAAAGTAACGTGTTGAGTAAATGTGGTATTCATATGGATGCAGATCCATGAATTGCATAGATAAGTATTGTGTTGAAATGTGTATTTCCTCCTGAATTATGAACAATAATGGATGTTTATGCATTGAATTGGTTTTAATATGCATGTTTTTCGATTTTTTTGTAGGCATGTGGTGGAATTCCATGGGTCTATAAATAGACTAGACTGTGAGGAAAAAGGGAACATAGCTAAAGTGACTGAAAGATGAAGACATGAAAGGGTTGCTAATATGCAGAGAACACCGAGGACAATGTTCCCTTTTTAAGGGGGAGGGGATGTAACACCCCCATTTTTAATCTCCCTAATTAATTTACAATTAATTATGATTAATGATGATTATCCCAACACGGAGATAACCTAACCATACTATGGCTTGTAAACAATGTAAAGGTGTAATATAAAATTTGTCCAATTAATTGATGGGTGAATCCTTGAGTACTAGCCATGATACCATTAGAGGGATTAGTGAGGTGGTAGAGAAAGGGGTTTCATGTGCTAAGGACCCCAAGCCTCCTTGATGAAGTGTGTTGAGGAAAATAACCATAATTTCCTCTAGCTTGTAGTTGAAGTCACATATTAAAGAAGGGTACACTTGGGTAGTTGAGAAGTACTCCCAACGTTAATGCATGGGAATGAATGCAAGGTACGTCCATGGGAATTCATGGACCACCCAGTTGCATGGACAAACTTCAAGAGGAAATGAAGGGTGCAGGAGGGGACACACATGGAAGAGAGTAGAGACGCATGGGTGTGTGTAGAGAAGAGAAACAATGGACGAGTGCGTGTAGGAAGGAGAGTCCCAGTCTAGACAATGAAAGAGACAGTGATGAGATGAGAGTGTAGAGAACTATGAGAGGTTTTATTTCAAGAAAGGAGACCTTCATACTATCAAATTCCTATGATGCCGAATATTTTTCCCCAAGGTATCATGGCTTGGCACGGCGATGGCCATAATTTAGAGAGATAAAGATTTTGATCTTATGGTTGGGTGGAAAGGCCTTCACCAACAGTTAGTCAGCGTGACAATTAATTTATAAACAGACAAGTCTCCTTTGTACCCTTTATTATGCTACAAATTGTATAAACATGCTATTCTTGCATAAGTTTAACTATGTATAATCACCAATATTGTAAGAGATGTGTAATACTGAAAATTGGATCAAATTGTATGACTCACTAAATCAAAGTGAAAAGAATGAAATGAGCATACAGTTAGTAACATATGCTTACATAGTATTTAATTTATAGGTTATTATACCTCTAAAAATTGAGAAGGAATGAATGAATGGATGCATGTCCCATGCCTCCTGTATGCACATTAAACTAATTTCTAGTTGATTTCCCTTGGGAGTTTAACTACAAAAAACTTGTAATGAAAAACTTAGATCTTAGTGAATATCATGGTACCTATGTGAAGAATGCTTGAGGTTATTGTTGAGGATGATGATGGAAGTGCTTAAATGAAGAGTTTGTGTTTTCAAGGAATATTGTAATTCCCTTGGTTTATTGTCCACTTTCTCTTAGATTCTCATCTAGCTGAGTTTTACATGAATGTACAGACCCCCCTTGTTAACAACTCCTGAATCTCAAGAGGGTTGGGTTGAATATCTTGAATTTTAGTATGAGTTCCAGGGTTGTCTCCTGAAAATATATCTTATCCTAGATGCTTGAAAGTTTTGGGCTTAAAACCTGTGATTTAGATGAATCCAGTGTTGTGAATGAGTGTAGTTAGGAAGAAGAAGCCATCAATGAAGCCCCTAGTAGTAGGTCATGAGAACAGTCCATGGGGAAGTTTGTAAATAGGTGAATTCAATTGAGTGATGAATATGAATTTGAGTCGTTCAGTGAGCAGCGAGGGAGAATTTACCCTAACCCATCGAAATCCTTGTTTAAACCCGGAGAGAACAATAGTCGTTGGATCGGAGGGAAGGACAAACCTGCATCATCGAATCATCATCAAAGATATATGAACTGGAGGTGGAGCCTAGGTTAACCAGGTCACTAGATAACTGGAGCACCAAAGGGCCTGTGTCAAAGGCCTTGACATATCTTAATGTCAATGGTGTGGGGTTCCAACATAAAGTTCCACTCCTTTGGTTATACTTATAAATGAAGAGAGAGAGGATGGCATCATTGTGACATGTTGTACCAGTGTGGCAGCCAAAATTCCACTAGAGACGACACTTGTCGGAATTTGATTCATGTTGGATGAGTGTGGGCCCCTGTTAGGCGATAACCTTTGCTTCAGTGCCCTTAAATCATGGTCGTCGGATCCGAAGGTTGAGATATCTCAGCTGTTGATTTTCCTTTTATTAGATAAGCTCAAGAGGGTTTTCGTCGCCCCGGGATAACTGAACCACCAAATTTTCCAAGCCCTGTTTCTTTATGTTTCTTCCCCAATCCCTCGGTATTTGGTTGGGCATGGTTCTAGGAAGGGTTTCATCCCTTTCCTTTTTTTGAGGGTATGAACGGGAGGAAGTTGGAGCACATGCTGGTGACATCCAAATGGTGTCACGATAATGTAGTGGATCCATTAAGAAGTGGACTTGTGTCATCAACTGAGTGGATAGGAGCCCCACACCCTATGATGATGTGTAGTGCTACATTAGTCCATGTGCTATGTTGTGGTTGGTCCATGTGTCATGAGGACAAGGTGCCATGTGTTAGGATAATTGAGCTCTGACACAAAGTTTTGTACGGATCCAGAGGATGTGATGACATTAGCAACCACATGTCATGCCACATCATTGGGGCCACATCAACATGGGGATCAGTAAAATTACGAGGTGGCATGCCATGTCAGATCTACATGTATGAGGTGCCAGCTGGAACACCAGATCGAGCATGTTGAGATGGAGGTATATATATATGACCCAAGGTCCCAATGCTTGGTGGGGTTAGGCACCCTATGCCCGGTGGGGTTAAGCGCCCTGTGCCCGGTGGGGTGTATTCCTATTTGGGGTATGGTCCCGAGGACCAAAACACTAGATAATCGTCTAACCAACAATTGAGAGTTGTTATCTGTGTTAACTATTGGGGGATCCATTGAATCCCAGTGTCCGGTGAGCCATGGTTTCACGAGGGAGATCCACCTGATGATGTGTAAGGCTTTCCCATCGGCTAGTGGCTCGATACATGCCATGTGGGAGGGAACGAGTGACATGGAGCCACATGGGTGCAACATGGAGGTAGACAAAAGAAGGCCTAAAAACTTTAAAATGCCATAACTTTTGATCTCGAGCTCAATTTTGACATTGGTTACAGTTGTTGGAAATATATCAATGAGAAAAACTGGATTATGGGCTCAAAATTGGACTTAGAGGGGATTGAGAAAGGTGGTTTTGAGAAACTTAAAGAGGAAATTTGTACATCCCACTAGCCTAAGAGAGGTTAGAGGGGTTTGGTGTGTTTCATTATTCTTTGATGATATCTTGATATATAATAAAACATGGGAATCACACATAGATCATGTTGATAAGTCCTTTCAACCCTTGAGGGACAACCAATTATTTGTGAAGCACTCCAAATGTTCTTTTGGGGCTCATGAGGTTGAATATTTAGGTCACATTGTAAGTTGAGAGGGAATAAGAGTTAATACCAAGAAAGTGGCGTCTATGAAGGATTGGCCCCGTGCCAAAAAATTGAATATCTTGAGGGGATTCTAAGGAATTACAGGATACTACAAGAAATTTGTGAAAAATTATGGAAAAATTGCAACTCCCCTAACTTCACTCCTTAAAAAGAATGCCTTTGTTTGGAATGAGGTATCAACACATGCCTTCATTTCTTTAAAGTATGCCATGTGTACTACTCTAGTATTAACAATGATTAAATTTAATAATACTTTTGTCTTGGAATGTGATGCTTCAGGTAGAGTTCTTGGAGCAATATTAATGCAAGAAGGATGCCCCTTGGAATTCACCAATAAAAAATTATGGGACCACAATTTGGGAAAATCCACATATGAGAAGGAAATGATGGCTATCCTTCATGCAATGAAAACTTGGTGCCCATACATGCCTTCATTTCTTTAAAGTATGCCATGTGCACTAATCTAGTATTAACAATGACTAAATTTAATAATACTTTTGTCTTGGAATGTGATGCTTCAGGTAGAGGTCTTGGAGCAATATTAATGCAAGAAGGATGCCCCTTGGAATTCACCAATAAAAAATTGAGGGACCACAATTTGGGAAAATCCACATATGAGAAGGAAATGATGGCTATCCTTCATGCAATGAAAACTTGGTGCCCATATCTCATAGGGAGACATTTTCATATCAAGACTGACCATCGTAGTCTGAAGTACTTTCTTGAACAATGGTAGTCTTCACTAGAGCAACATAAATGGGTCACCAAGATGTTGGGGTATGATTATGAGATCATATAACAAGGGTAAATAGAATGTTGTGGCTGATGCTTTATCCAAACAATTCGAGGAGGATGAGTCACTCTTTGCCTTATCATTACCAAACCCAAGACAACTCAAGGATGCTCGAAAGTAATGTCTAGCAAATGATACTTTAAGGAAAATCATCCAATGGCTTCAAGTAGATCCCAACCCACCTAAACATTATACATGGCAACAAGATACATTACAGTATAAAGGGTGCATTATTCTAGACAAGGATTCATCCCTAAAACAACAAGTCTTAAAGGAGCTATATTCATCACTGATATCCATTCACTCTGGATTTCTTAAATCCTATTAAAGAACTAAGCATTCATTATTCCGGGACAACATGAAAACAAATATCTAAGACTTCGTAGCATATTATGAAACTTGCCAAAGAAACAAGGGAGAGACAATGAAGGTAACATGGGAATTAAAACCATTACCAATCCCAACACAGATTTGGACAAAGACTTCAATGAATTTTATCACGGGACTCCCAAAAACGAGAAATAAATCAGTCGTCATGGTGGTTGTTGAACATCTTTCAAAAGATGCTCATTTTTTGCCCCAACTCATCATTTCACTCCTTCCTCGGTGGTCCAGGCCCTTATGGATCGAATATTTATGCTACATGGCATGCTTGCTTCCATTGTCTCAGATCAGGACCCCACATTCACCAACAAATTTTGGCATGAACTATTTAAACTTCAAGGTACACAATTGAATATGAGCACTACAGATCATCTTCAAATGGATGATTAAAATAAGTGGTCAATAAGTTCCTAGAAACCTATTTGAGATGTTTTTATTCCAAAAATCCACACCAATGGGCATAATGGATTCCCCTTGTTGAATGGTGGTACAACACCACTTATCATGGAGCTACCAAAATTACACCATATGAATATTTTTATGTCCAAAAACCTCATCAATGAATTACTATGTACCAGACACCTCCAAGGTTCATGCAGTAGATAGAACGCTTCACACCAAAGAAGACATTATCTGTATCCTCAAGGACAACTTGTTTATGGTGCAAAACCGAATGAAACAACAAGTTGATTAACATAGGGGATTCTTTATCAAGTCAATTCTAGGAGGATGGGTCACTATTTTCCTTATCATTACCAAGCCGAAGATAGCTCAAGGATGATCGCAAGTAATGTCTAGTAAATGATAATTTAAGGCAACCCATGCAACGACTTCAGGTAGATCCAAACCCACTTTAAAGTTATACATGGAAACAAGATACATTGTAGTATAAAAGGCACATTGTTCTAGCAAAGTATTCATCCCTAAAACAACAAGTCTTAAAGGAGCTACATTCATCACTGATATCCGGTCACTCTGGCTTTCATAAAACCTATGAAATAACTAAACGTTCATTCCTCTAGGACGACATGAAAACAAATATCCAAGACTTTGTAGCATCATGTGATGCTTGCCAAAGAAACAAGGGAGAGACAATAAAGATACCATGGGAATTGCAACCATTACCAATCCCAACACAGATTTGGACAAACATTTCAATGGATTTTATTGTGGGACTCTCAAAAGCAAGAAATAAATTAGTCATCATGGTGGTTGTTGATCGTCTTTCAAAAGATGCTCATTTTTTTCCCAAACTCATAATTTCACTCTTTCCTCATTGGTCTAGGCCTTCATGGATACAATATTTATGCTGCATGGTTCCTGCTTCCATTGTCTCAAATCAGGACCTCACATTCACCAACAAATTTTGGTAGGAACTATTTAACCTTCAAGGTACATAGTTGAATATGAGAACTACATGTCATCCTCAAACCAATGATTAAAAGAAGTGGTCAACATGTGCCTAGAAACCTATTTGAGATGTTTTTCTTCCAAAAATTTGCACCAATGGGCACAGTGGCTTCCCCTTGTTGAATGGTGGTACAACACCACTTATCATGGGGCTACCAAAATGACACCATATGAAGCTTTTGATGGCCAAAAACCCTATCAATGACATACTATGTTACCAGACACCTCCAAGGTTCATGCAATAGATAGAACACTTCACACCAAAGAAGACATTATCTGTATCCTTAAGGACAACTTGTTTATGGTGCAAAACCAAATGAAACAACAAGTTGATCAACATAGATATAAACGTTCTTTTAACGAAGGGGATCACATGTTTCTTCACCTGCAACCTTATAAACATACATCACTCAAAGATAAAGTTCCCTCGAATCTAGCTCCCAAGTTTTATGGTCCCTATAAAATCATACAATGCATTGGTCAGGTCACCTACAAGATGGCTCTCACAACCCAATCCAAGATTCTTCTAGTCTTTCATGTGTTTTATTTGAAGAAATTTGTGGGATCAAATTGAAAAGTGTAGACTAACCTGCCAAAACTTGATGAAGAAGTTTCCATTTGGACCCAACCAAAAGAAGTATTGGATGACAGAGAGTGCCAGTTGTGCTAGTGCATGGTTAAGTAAGTATTGATCTAGTGGAAAGATATGCAACCATAAGACACTTGATGACCTCCTGAGGGTTGTAGAAGAGATCAGAATCTATGGAAAAGTCCTAACTATCATAAACTCTATGTTTATTGTGTTCATACTGAAAGTGTATTGTTCATCAACCTTCGATGACTTTCATCCCATTACATTGTGTCATTGCTTATATAAGATTGTGGAAAAAATTATTGCTCTGAGATTAAAGCCGATTTTGTCATATTTTCTTATGCCTGAGCAATTTGGTTTCTTGAAAGGGTGCTTGACCCATGAGGCAATTGGATTGGCCGAGGAGGGTATACACACCATTAATATACAAAGGAAATACATATTGGTGATCAAACTTGATTTGTCTAAGGCATACGGCTGAGTTTCCTAGTTATATATTAGGTTGATATTTCTTCAAATTGGATTCGACTTTTCAGTGGTAAATTAGGTAATGTCTTTTGTTTCCTCTATTCATTTTGCAGTACTAAGAAATGGTGCAAGTTCTTTGTTCTTATATTTTGGTCAGGATGGTTGTGCCAGGGATTCCCATTATCTCCATATTTATTCCTTCTCGTTGTGGATGGGATTAGACATGCTATTGCTGAAGCGACCAAACTCCATCAATTTTAGGGTGTTCGAATGGGGTGATCTGAAAAATTGACCCACCTTCTTTTCGTGGATGATATATTATTATTCTGTCATTTCATGGAAGTCAAGGGTAGGGTTCTCAAATATATTTTGGACCTTTTCTATGGTGCAACAAGTTTGGAAATAAATGTTGGGAAATCTGCTATTTATTTTCCTGATTGTGATACGACCCCTCGACAGGATGTGGAAAATATTTTCTCCTTCCTTGTCTTTGACATAAAAGATGGCTTCAAATATCTGGGGTATATACTCAAGCCAAATAAATATGGCGTGAATGATTGGAGCTGGTTGGTGTCGAAAATTGAGAAGAGAATTATAATTTGGTGCAATAGATGGATCTCCAGGGGTGGCCAACTTACCTTTATTAAATCTTTCATTGGGACTCTCCATTTTTTTGGCACCTCTTGGCATGCATTCCAAAGGGAATCATGACTCCAATTAGGAAGTTGTGTTATAATTATCTTTGGCAAGGTAATATCGAGTACCTTGGATCTCATTTAGTCAACTAGAAGTAGTTATCTTGATTGAAAGTGATCAAAGGATGGGGTCTTAAAGACCTGGTAAGATTTGGAAAATCCCTAGTGGCTAAGTCACTTTGGGTTTTCCTAACCCAGGATAATCTTTGGAGTTGTATTCTTTATGATAAGTATGGTTTTCGAGGAATTATCTTAGATTGGATTAGAAGACCTCAAAAGGAGGCTCCATCTACACACATCCAGTGGAAGAATTTGTCTGTTGCCTTTCCAATCATTGGTAAATATTTGGCTTGGAATGTTGGGTTTGGTCACCTGGTTCAAGCATGCTGAGATGCGATTGTGGGATGCAACAATATTTCTTCCTAATGATATAATTCATCATTTTCAAGAAAATAATTTATGTACCCTCAACCATTTTTTTGAAATTTGGGCCACCACTTCTCTCTGATGTCAAGGTTGGAAATCAACGGATGCCTTGCACTTGGAGGGACTATGCCATGACCATTGGCAAGTATATGTCCAAGAACTACTAAAATCACATGTTAAAATCCGTGATTGGGAATATGAGCTAGTCCGGGCATACAATTTATCTGGTGGAAGTTACTCGGCTAAGCTGGATTATCAGGCCATGTTTGTAGACCAAGAATATGCAAATCGATGGTGGTTCAAAAAATTGTAGAACATCTAGGGGCCTCTTAAATTGGCCAATTATTTTGGGTAGAGTGCCGACTTAGGATCGTTTGCAGCTTCGAGGCAAGCACGGGCCTAGCTTTTGTATACTTTACAAAGTGGTTGAGGAGAACAAACTTCATTAATTCAGGGTTTGTCCTTACACCTGTCAGGTATGGACAAAGGTCAACTCACAGTTGGGGATGGGGACGGTCTGGGCTAATGTAACACACCCACTACGGGAACTAATATTTTTTGGATTTTTCCTTCTTTTCACCGAGGAACAGAATCCCCGAATTCCTATGGGGCTTGATGCAGACCCTACCATCCCTTATCCTTACCCATGTGATCGTTGGCTATGACCATTGGCCTTACCGGAGAGGTTCTTACGACTTTCGTGATTCGGGAATCATGATGCATGTCTTCCCCTGCACTCTTGTCTCTCAAAGTACCGAAATCTGAAAGGAACCAACAGTTTGTCACATCTAACAATGCATCGTATTAAAACCTGGCATCCCACCTTTCAGAGTTTCGCGTACCGGGTTTTCACGGTAGAAGAGGACGAGGGGTTCATACCCTTCGGTTTTTCGGGTGCCGAAACACCGAAAACCAAATCTACATGCTCTAAGCCATATCGGGATTTCACAAGTCGGGAATTCGGGATTGGCGTGTACCAAGGACTTGCTTCTAGATATCCTGGGTGCCGAAATACCGAGACATCAAGACTTATCTGCGCTATTATTATTTCGTGGTTTCGCAAGTCGGGGTTTCACGATATGCGCAGACAGGAGGTCTCACACTTAGGTTTCCCGAGAGCCGAAACTCCTAAGCATGTATTCATCGCTAAGCTCATTTCAGAGTTTCGCAAGTCGGGACTTCGTGACTGGAGAGTACAAGGGAACTGACCCTTGGGTTTCCCGGGTACCGAAACACCGAAACATCCAAACTCTAGACACGCTATGCCATTTCGAGGTTTCACAAGTCGGGATTTCGCGATGTGTGATGACAAAAGGTCTCGCATCTGAGTTTCCCGGGAGCCGAAACTCTGAAACTCGTATACATACACTAAGCTCGTTTCGGGGTTTCACAAGTCGAGATTTCGCGATGTGCGATGACAAGAGGTCTCGCATATGAGATTCCCAGGAGTCGAAACTCCGAAACTCATATACATACGCTAAGCTCGTTTCGAGGTTTCACAAGTCGAGATTTCGCGATGTGCGATGACAAGAGGTCTCACATCTAAGTTTTCCGGGAGACGAAACTCTGAAACTCATATACATACGCTAAGCTCGTTTCGGGGTTTCACAAGTTGGGATTTCGCGATGTGCGATGACAAGAGGTCTCGCATCTGAGTTTCCCGGGAGACGAAAATCTGAAACTCATATACATACGCTAAGCTCGTTTCGGGGTTTCGCAAGTCGGGATTTCGCGATGTGCGATGAGAAGAGGTCTCGCATCTGAGTTTTCCGGGAGCCGAAACTCCGAAATGCAGATATATATATATATATATATATATATATATATATATATATGAGGCTAAGTTCATTTCGGGGTCTCGCAAGTCGGGATTTCGCGTCTGGAGACTACAATGAAACTGACCCGTGGGTATCCCAGGTGCCGAAACTCCAAAATGTCGAGAGGTATCCCTGCTAGGCTACTTTCAGTGACAGAGAAGAAGCAAATTCATGGGTTTACTAAAATGGTAGTCCTTGCAAGGGACTCACTCATCTCTATAGGGTGTGGGAACTTTCCCGGAAGGAGGTGCCTTCGGGGAAATCCAACCAAGGCATCGCATGAGTTAAGTGCAGGGGACAATTCTCCCGAGGACGGACTCGAAATCTGAACTTGTTTAGTATATACATATATATATAAACCGAATATGGTCATACAAGTATAAGCATGCATCCACCATTTCCGATCAAAACACCAGGCAAACATTTCTATACAGAAACCATTTATGAGTGTACAACCATGAGCATGCATTCCAGGAATATTCAATTTAA
>ML788725.1:287365-322486 GCA_009831015.1 Picea engelmannii
AATCTTGGATTATATATTGCATGACAAAATGAGACTCCCTCATAAAAATTCCGTGCATCCTTTTTAAAGGATAACTAATCTCAAGGTAGGTGAGCAATAATTGAACATGGATACCACATCAAGACTTAGGATAAGGTCCTCTTAATCCCTTAGGCCCCCTTCTTCCCCTCCCATAAACTCATAGCCCCCTTTTCGCTTGGTCTTCTTTGCTCGCAGCCTGTTAATGAAATTTATATTATATTTATAATGTACATTCTTACAACTTAATTGTCATACTTTACTCAGTCCACATATGTCCAAGCTTACAGTCATTTCAACTTTCCATGTACATATCTTGGAACAAACAGTTCGATTTAACAAGATTACAAGGAATTCCCTTCCTCGAAAAAAAAACTAAAAATATTCAAAATGCTAACATTTGAGCAAATGCCCATAATAAAATACTACTTTGCTAGTTACCATAAATAAAATATTACTTTCCAAGTTACCACAAAGGCAACTTAAAAAGTAATATTTTATTCTGCTCTAACGGCACTTGTTGCTAATATTGTCCACAGCAAAATATGCTCTTTCACACAATTAGTAGGATAGTATAAAGGTTATTGTGGTCCAGCTGCAAGGATTTCTTCAGTAAGCCTACTACTGTTGCCAATTTTATAACCTGCAAATTTCTTGAAATTGCTTCGAAAGAGACCTGCCAAATTTTGCAGGGTTTCCTGATAAGCCTTGTTGTCAGACCACTGCAAAAAAGAGTGCATATCTTCAGCCCCTTTTACATATTTTGAAACTACGGGACTCGATAAAAGAAAATTATAGATTTTATGACCATACCATATTTTGAAACTACGGGACTCAATAAAAGAAAATTATAGATTTTATGACCTACTAACATCTGAATGTTGATCGAAGAAAAACAAAACAATGGAGAATGCGGAGCTGTACTTCAACCGCCATCATGACATACCGTGTTCTCAGGGTGCAATATCTCTGACGGAATGCCCTCAATAGCATCTGGAATATGCAGGCCAAAAACAGGCGTTTCTGTATAGTTTGCATTCAGCAAACTGCCATTGTTTATAGCATCTATAATTCTGCGGGTATAAGCAAGCTTGATTCTCTGTCCTACACCATAGCTGCATCATAATTTGTCAAAGTTAGGAATGACTCACTGTATATTCTAGTAAAATATAGTCCAAACCAAACCAATTAGTTACAAATATATTTTTTCCATATAAGACAGGCTGAAATTTATCACAGTACCTCCCACCAGACCACCCAGTGTTAACCAGCCATGCTGTTGTACCATGCTTTTGCATCTTCTCTGCCAGCATTTCTGCATATTTGGCTGGATGCAGCATAAGAAATGCTGCTCCAAAACAGGCAGAGAATGTTGCCTGTGGCTCCTTAACTCCTTCTTCGGTGCCTGCTACCTGAAATTATAAAATAGTCAACACAAGCAATCTCAAGAAGACTGAAAGAGGAATCATATGTATAAACCCAGTCAATCTTACCAAGGCAGTGTAACCACTGATGAAGTGATACATGGTTTGGGACAACGTCAGCTTGCTAACTGGCGGTAGAACACCAAAAGCATCACATGCTAGTAGAATGACATTCTTAGGGTGAGGCCCTACACATGGAATCTTTGCATTTGGAATGAACTCTATGGGATACGATGCCCTTGTATTCTCTGAAATTTTAAGAAATGCCAAGGGAAGATTACTGTAACAAACATCCAAAAACACAAATATTATCTTTAATAGTTCTAGAACCATAATAATTTGGCAATTCTGAATTTCACACCAAAAATATTTAGAATATATTAGATTATAGAGCCAATTGAAGAGAACATCAGAAGCCAGTTTTTCTCCGTTGAATAGTCTTTTCGTGTGAACTGATAAGAAAGTCAAAATGGTTCATGATTGATTATCATTTTAGTTGCATTTATGACCACATTAATGAAGAAGCTAAAGTTGCAAAAGTGATACCAGTGATGGATTTGTCTGAGTAATCCACCTCCCTTGTATGCATATCAAATACAACATTCTCCAATACTGCCACAAAATCAACGAAACACTTATTTTCATCGATGAATTTAATCTAATGAGCTATGTATGAACTCAATTGCATCTGAATCTTGAAATACAAGTACTATCACCAGGCTTAAATTAGCAAACAAAGAATGGTACACCCACTGGTTCCAAATTTGATTGCATTCCAGATGTCAGGCTCTTTCTCCTTTGAAAGGTCGATACATTTCGCATAGCACCCTCCTTCAATATTTGAGATGCCATTGTCACTCCAACAATGCTCGTCATCTCCAATCAAATATCGGTTTGGGTCTGTTGATAGTGTGGTTTTTCCAGTTCCTTCACACAGCCAGGCTTTGTCATTGCTGAGTCTTATAAAACATAAAAAAATAAAACAGGGATCCATAAAAACAACTTCGTATAGCAGTTAGAATTTGAAACCTGCAATACCTGATAGTCCAAAGAATAGATTCACGTCTCCTTCCTCTCCCATATTGCAGCCAGAATGAAGAGATAAAATTCCTTTCTTGGGCATCAGGTAATGCATCAGACTGAATAAGCCCTTCTTCATTTCCCCAGCATATTGGGTTCCAAGAATTACCATTTCTTTTCTGGTAAGGTTTAAATCAACGGTGGTGGTAGAATTCATATAATGAGTGAATCGATTGCATGGAAATTGCCCTGCATTATAAATGGTGAAGTCTGGAGTCCCAAAGTTCTCTAGCTCTTCAGGAGTAGGACGTATGCACCTATTAAAAACGCAAGAATGTTACTACACAAGAACTTGCTTTTGAGGTAATGATTTCCTTGAAGTTAATGATGCCACCTGTAATATATAAGAACTTGAAGCACTTTACACTTCATAAAAAAGAAAAAAAAAAATGATGCCACCATCATAAACATCCAAGTGGAAAACAATACACTGATAAAATGAAAAACAACACTCATACTAGAGAATGAACCCACACTACTGAAATATGGAGCCGACTTACATGTTATGCATGAACAGGGAATGATACGCTCGTGCTGAAATGATGCGCACTTTGAGCCGATGGTCTGAATCCCAGTTCAAGAATTGATCGTTCACAAAAACCTGCATATAAGGAAAATGTTAACATTATCACAATTTATCTTTCAAAGTTGGTGAAATTATACTGAATTCTTGAAAGATATGTAAAATGAACCTAGATGTTCTCCTCATATATATTCATGCAACTAGGCAGATGCAATGAACCGTGTTAGTTCTTGTATAAACGATTTTAGCACCCTGATGAACCAGGCACGGTCAAATGATCATCAGGTTGCACTAGTCACCACATGCTTAGGATTTCAATCTTTGTTAATTCATCATGTTCGTGCACAAGATAGGCCTTAGTGCTAGCAGCAGACTCTCCTGACAGTCGGGAGATGTAACTCAGATTTTGTTGAATAAGCATGGACTGTGAGCATACCTTATCTATTGATGTCAAGAAATCCACTGCCCTTTCTCGGTTGATGAGGAATGTGTGCTCATCCATTTCAATGTTTGGTGAGCCTCTGTTAAAAAGAGAAATGTAGAGGGTCACTGATTGAAAAAAAAAACAATGAAAATTCAAAGGAGAATCTTTACTTTCATTCATTCCTGTATTAAAGGCACTCATCAAGTCCGAATACTGCTGATCCAATACACATGCCAAATAGACAGATTCTCTCTGTTTGTTAACCTTCAATGTAATGCTTTTGTTTATGTAACGTTTTCTGATCTACCATATGAGTATTAGGGCGGTTATTTCTTTCCAGGGAAGGTTTCTTCCTCTTTTGTATGCTCCTATTAGACTATTAAAGTTCTCAAGCTCTAATAAAATATCAGAAAGTAAGCTGTTGCTACATTGTTCTGTTGGTTTTCTTTGGCAGGTTGGCTCTATATATAATTGGTTCTGCAGACAAAAGTAGTTATCTGATGCAGTTTATTGTAGGTGAAAGATGTATCGAGTTTGTTATTGGAAATAGGAGGAAATTCTCAGCTGATTATGCATAAGTTTGGCATGAAAGCAACAAGTATGGCTCAGAGAGGAATTCTTCTTGGTTGGAAAAGAAGCAGAAGACAGATTGATAGTGCCAGAAGTTACATGGATAAAGAGTAACTTCTAAAGGCCGCAGAGAGGAGATTCAGGATTGACAATTATGAAGACGAAGAAGTCAATGCTGGCATTAATCAGACCTGAGCATTGAAACCAATGGAGAGGCTCATAGAAACTATATCAAAACAAGAAACCCAAATGAAATTTGACATCTAAGAGTTTCGAGGAGATTTGAACCCGGATGCATTGATAGATTGGATTCTAGAGCTTGAGCAATCTTTTTGACATGGAGAACATAACTAAAGATGATCCAATAGAGTGAATGATGAATGTTGAAACCCAGAGCCTTATGGTGGGATCACTTGCATAACAATCAGGTGAGTCACGGTGAGGAGAAAATTAGAATATGGGAAAAAGTTCTGAAGAATATGAAAGCCAAATCCCTACCCTTAGAATATCATTAGGCCTTGCTTAGGCAATTTCAAAATTTAAAAGGAAGTGACTAGTTAGTGCAAAAGTATATAAAGCATTTTATCAGTCTACAAATCAGTAGCTACATGCAACAAAGACCTATAACGAGCCAAAGCCAGATACGAGTTATATTTTCAGATCCAAGATGAGATGGTAGATGTTAAACTACATTCTATAGACGAGGCCTTCCAGTACGCATTGAAGGCAGAGGGAAAATGTAATAGAAGCAAAGGCAAAATGACGAATAGGAGAGGGACTAGCCCAAATTTCAGAGCTAAAAGAGATATGTCTAGATCGGCCAGAGGAAAAGGTCAAAAGGAAACAAGAAAAGATCATACAAACAGAGAAACTTGACAAGGAAATCAAGGGCACAATGGATTAGAGGACAAGGAAGAGGACACAGATTTGTAGACTTTAGGAGGCCCTTAATTTGTTATATTTGTGATGAAGGATATATATTATAAATCCACCAATTGTCAGTAAAGCCTAAGGAATGATAGCAAGAATTTGGTTCCACAAGAGGAAGAACCACGAGCAACAGGAGTTTAAATGAAACAAGTGAGAACTTATTGTTGCAAATGAATTGGAGGAAAAAAATGCATCTAGACCATATGTAAATGCCGGAGCCAAAGTGTGTAAAGCCATTATAGACAATGGGTATTCAAATAACTTGGTGAGCACAAATATCAAAATGGTCCAAAAACTGAACCTGGCCTATTTTCCAAATCAAATCCATATAAAATTTCATGGTTACAGAAATGCCATAATTTTCTGGTAATCAATCTTTCTTCGTCTATTTTAATATTATTTGTTGCTTAGTAGAACATGGCAATTTGACAGGACGGATTTTCTCTTATTAGTCATGCTCTTGGGCAAGAAGGAATTTCGATGGACCATGAAGGGTGGGGAAGTGTGCTGCCTCTTTTTTCCAAAAGAGGAGAAAACGGTTAACAAACAACATGTGCAAACAGAAGTGCACAAGTTGTTGGAAGGGTTTGCAGAGTTGCGAATTGAGCTTGCAAGATGATAAAGAAACGAAAAGACAGATCAGAAATTGCTTGATAGAGGATTTATCAGAAAAAGTTGAGACCATGTGTTACCTGAGCCTTGTTAGCACCTAATAAGGGCGGTAATATGTGTTGATTCCAGAGACTTGAATAAAATTCCTATTAAATAGCGCTATACATTACCTGAACCTCTGATGGACGATATGTTGGACTCTTTGTTTGCTGCCAAAGTGTCTCCAAAAATTGATCCACAGAGTGGGTATCATCAAATTAGAATCAAGGAAGGCAATGAATGGAAAGCCAAATTTAAAACCAAACACGGATAGTATGAATGGCTTGTGATGCCATTTGGGCGCTGAAATGCTCTTGGGACATCTCTGAGGATGATGAATAGGTACTTAGGGAGTATATTGGTATGTTTATGACTGTGTACTTTGATGATATATCTACTTCACGTTATAGCCATGGAGGAACATGTGCGACATTTGAAGATGATTTTTGAGGATTAGTAATGAATTCAAAAATGAGTAATTTTGTTAAGACGAGTTAGATAGTGTACGAGGATTGTTAATGACTTTAGAAAAAAGTGAATTTTGTAAAAACGAGTTAGTGTTCCTGGGATTTATCATATCTTCTGAAGGCTTTGATCATGGATATCAATAAGGTGAAAACAATACTTCACTAGCCCACACTGCAAAGCATTATAGAGGTGCATGAAAACTTTTATAAGGTCATTGAAAATTTTAGTGGCATATATGCACTGTTGATTGAATGCACGCAGGGAGAGGCAATTGTTTGGACAAAGTTGAGACAAGTTTTGAGTTGCTGAAGAAGGTAATTGAAACTCTAGTTTTGACTCTACCTGATTTGGACATAAGTTTTCGTGTTGAATGTGTCGCCTCTTTCCTCAGAGTTTGAGAAACAAAATGCATCCTAATGGAAATGAAAATGGAAAATTTATATCCTTACCGTTCCCACCAAATATCATTTGCGGTTAATTCATCGTTAACAACACGTTTGTCTTTAGGAGATCTTCCAGTCCTTGCACCAGAAAGAGTTGCTAGGGCCCCGGTTGATGTCACGAAAGATCCCTCTTCATGGAGAGCATATTCATATAGCTCTGGGAAAAAAACCAAAAAAATATCAACCCATACATTAAACTTTTAAATAACAACAATGAATTTAACAAAAAGAACATATAAATTTCTATGATCTTCAATGCAACCAAAAATAAAAGACAATTTTGTTCTATGCGGCTTCAACCAAGTCCAAGTAAAGATGGGGACCCTAAGCACAAACGCCGTAAAGCTTGTGCGCAAGGTTTTATATATCAAGAAGGATTCTTCTATGGAGTTATGGTCTTGCTCGATCATGGATATTACCTTTGGACTTCCATTCAATGTTCCACCAAGTTTCGGTAACACAAGGATGTGGAGATGTGGGACACGTCTCAACGACTTGTGTACAAGTGGAGAAATCTTCCAAATTTCATGGCAAGTTTCAAAGGGTGTGGGGGTTCTAGATATAGGGGATTTTATCTTAAATATTAAATTTTTGGGGTTCAATTTTTTCAACTTGATATGTTGGTTCGTTGCAATAAGGCTAGAAGGGTAGGCATTTCTGGGATAGAGGTTCACACTTTTGGTTGGTGTGTCTGGGGACATCTCTGCCCTTGCTAAGTGATAAGTTTCCTGCTAGGCAGTGGTTTGTGGGTTTTTGGCATTAATCTAGGGGTTATAATGACAGCCAGCCGGACTTGAACCTAAGCCTAGCCCAGATAATCCTAGTAAACTATCGATTCTCTAAAAATACAAATTCTAAATAAAAAAGAAAAAATAATAAAGACTTTTTTATGCATAATTAATTAGAAATTTATAAAATTAAAACAACCATATCCATAATCCATAATCTAATTGAAAATTACAAAATTTAGAAATTGTTATTTAAAATAAGATTTTTTTTGTATTTCTTAATGTAAAATCATCAAATCCATGCATCATATAACTACACCTATCATCATTTAAATTTTAAAGAGTAAAGAGCTAAGGAAAAAAACTAACAAAGAAAACAAAATGAAACAAGGCTCAAACCTCTTGTCATGCTCAATCAGCCTCTTCTGGGTGCTTTGTGTCTATGTGCCATGGAAAATAATAAACACCAACTGGAATGTGAAGATGGCTTACCCCTAGTTCAAATTTAAATGGTGTTTTAACTTTTTCAGCAATGAAAACTTGATTAATGCTTTTCCAAGTTTTCACAGAGAATGCTAACTGGATCTGAAATAAATTTGGGATATGGTAAAAAATCCATTTTGCCCACACTACTTTACTTTTGAAAGCTTGTTGTTCACAAAAATCCCACTTCAACATCCTTAACTTGTTGAATGTGTGAAGGAAAAAAAAAAGGATTTGGATGGGTTAAGTAGAGAATAACAGGCAAGGTAAGGGTGGTGGGACCCTCAACTTTCTTTAAAAGAAAAAAAATTACATTTTCTGTTACTTTTATTTTACATGTTTTTATGAGGATGTCCCTAATAAGGGTTGCCAGAGTACCCCCAATTACCAGGAGCATCCCATTTCTGCAAGGGGCATCCCCAAGTACTGGAGGTCCCATTTCTGCAAGGGGCATCCCCAAGTACTGGAGGTTAACAAGAGATGACATGGCACATTCCCAATGAAGCCACCAAGTCTGAGGATGGGCAGCGCAAGAGATGTGATCCCAAACCCACATATGTGTCTCCATGGAACACTGCTGCCATTACTTCCCATTGGTTTACGAGACATTACTCAAACCAAAACCAAAATCGCTGTCAATCCAGAAACTGGCTCTAGGTTGCAAGTCCTCATTGCAAAAGTGACGTTTCTAACGTCTCCCTATAATGGAATTTCGTTCTACCTTAAAACTACATCTCTAAAACAAATGCATAAAATCCTCTACTCATTTAAGAGAGATGACTTTTCAAGAAATATTTCAGATAACTGGCAAGTTTACATATAATTATAAAAACGCATAAACTAAGCAAGTTGAATTGTCTTTATCCATGTCAGTATTTCCAAGTGATTTTGATTCATCATAGTTATGTGTAAATATATCAAATTAGTATGGATCCCTAAAAAGATAATAAAGTCTTTCTATGATCAAACTTCTTCCTGAGAAAGTTGTGTGCATACATGTTACAGGTGGCCTACGAAAAGGACTAGCAGCAGTCAACTAATTTTGAATTAAGCATGTAAGCAGAGCAACAAACCTGCTGGAGAGAGATTATAAAGAACACAAGTACTCTTGAGGTCAACATCTTCTGGAAGAGTAGAAGGAGCCTCGATGTGCTTGGAAGTATGATCTGTAGCAATAGCTTTGAGCCTTTGAACTCCCTTTTGTAGGTCCTTGGTTACTAGTTTAGGCCCTTTTCTCCCTGAAAAGGGGGCTAATGTTGAACTACAAAACAAATGAAGTAATCTCGATCAATGTGTTTGATATGGATGAAAAGGATGAATGTTGGATTGAATATAAAACAGGGAATACCCATCAAAGAACACATGCTTGCATTTTTACACAGAGATGTTTATATTGACTTGTCAAAGTTCAAACATTACTTCGTGTTTATCAAGTATTTATGTTTTCACCATGGTTTGAGAGGTCCACTTAGGTATGTGATTATAACTGTATATCCATATGTAGATCTGGGATAATGTATGTTCAATGAAGGTTCATCTCCTTAGAAAACACAAATGTAAAGACAAACTTATGGGCTATTACTGCTGACCTCCCTCTCAAGTGACTGCATACTGTTCACCTCCCCCTAAAATCATTTTGTTGGATACTTTGGGAGAAGATGATTTGTAGAGTGCCAGAAATCTTGTAAGTGGCTAAAATGTAATCTTCTAAAACTTGCAAAGGAGGGACTGGTATGGAGCTCCTAATGTGAATGCCTAGTAAACCTGGAGTTGCCTTTAAGCCCTGAAACTTATCCAACTCAAATTCCAAATCCATGATAATATTACTCATTGGGCTTTGTGTGTGGATATATGTGTATATATGCATCAATCATTGTAAATATCCACAGATATAGAATAAAATGTGTTGGACTGCTATAAAAACAAGCAAAAGAACTGTATGATCCAAATTCAATAGGAATGAGGCAAAACCACATACCTTATGGATATTAATTTATGGGTTTCGCCTGCAACGCGTACAGAGGACTTGAAGTACTTCCTCTGCAAAGAGAAAAGCTCGTCGATGGACTTAGCCGATAGAGGGGCAGCAGAATCATCGTGGCAGACGTCTAGAGATTTGTTCAACGCAAAGCCATTAGGAATGCCCATCAATTCCGCCATCAGAGAAACCTGAAACCAACTGCAACTCTGTCCTTGGAATTTCTAAAATTCTATTCTGAAACAACTGAGATAGGCTTTTTTTTTGTCTGAATTGATTGGAAAAACAGAATGAGTCGACTAACTAACAAAAGCCATGAAAAGTAGGTTGCAGGAATTGAATGCGCAGCATACATAGACATGAGGGATTTATAGGAGTGCAGTTCTTTCTACTAAACACTTGGAAGAAATCGCTTGCGAGGCAGGTTCGCACGATCATCGTTTTGCTCTGCGTTATTACGTCCATCGTTTTGCTATGCGGTATTACGTTCATCGTTTCGTTAGGGTTGTTTGAATTTGCTAAGCGGTATTTTGACTGACGGTATTTTTCAAAACGAATGGCTCTTCGAACCTTCTTACCACCCAATCTATGGGCTAGATGGCCAAATTGCTGAACTAGTTTCTTGAAAGAAAACTTTTGCCATAATCAAATATGGTGGTGACCGTGATCGTGATATAATGAAAGATTCACTTACAGCTATAATATACGAGTGTGGAAATCCTTTTCCATTATTTATTTAATGCTGCAAGAGATAACAAGCATGTCCCATCAGCTTCCAGCATCATCCTCTATTTTTTAAGGATATAAAGGTTGTAGAACACTAGTCCCATGATCCATCAGTTGCAAATGACATCATTTTGTTATTAAAATTAATAATGGCATCATTGTTTCCAAAGAGATGATGTAATGGTGTAGATTGGGTCGTGCTCGGTGGACTTAAAAAATTATATATATATTTTTTTATATATTTCGCCAAAAAAAACATAATTTTAGAGTATAAAAGTTATAATTTTTAGGAGGTTTTGCGCATCAGCATATAAAAACGGTTGTAATATATTTTTTTCAGAGAGCTCCTACATAATCACAAAAATGTCTAACAATTTTCAAAATGGAACAAGAATTAGGGATCATATTCATGAAAATATATATATATATATGCGCTTCTGCTCAACAACATATTAAAACTAGTGATAATACTCCTATCTGCAACAAGCTCTTACCTCGTAAAGAGGTCACATAAATGTCCATGATTTTTCACAATGGGTTAAGTACCAGGCACCATATCCATGGAACAATATATACCAATTAAAGTGTGAAAAAATTGTTTTCACTATGAGAGCTCAGGTCCCATCAATAAACTCCTCCAAAGAAAGCATATTAACTTCCAAATTTATGGCATTTTTTGATAAACGATCAACATCAAAATTGTTTTCCCTAAATATATGGAAAAAGTGATATCCTAAAAGGTAGCAAACACGAACTTCAGGATCAGCCCAAGATTTTGAAGCTCTAGGCTTTCAAGAGTCCAAACATTGTTCATCCAGTCAATAGCCAATTTAGAGTCCCTGAAGACTTGGATAGTGCCAATATTGAGATTTTTTGCACAGTGGAGAAGTTCTAAAAGTGCTTGAAACTCAACACGATTGTTTGTACCAACACCTAAGTGCCCACTACCGGTAACATAATTGGATTCTAAGAAATAAAGAAGGAAGCCAAGACAACATATCCTATTCTCAGCTTGACATGCCCCATCTAAAAAACCCCATGTCTTGGATTTGTCAATCATCATAAGAACCGATTGCCTAGCCTTATGGACCTTGGGCTTCAACTTATAGTGATTAAACAAAGAAATGGACTGTTGAGCAACCTTGATAGGGGGGTAGAACTTTTCTTCAAATAGTCTTGTGTTCCTAGCTAGCCAAATACCCCAAGACACCATAATAGGCAGAACACGAAAAGGTTTCGATGCAGGATTTGAAAAAAACTCCTTAAAACAGTGCAAAATCGAATCCTTAGCCCAGACCATCCCCATCCCCAACTGCGAGTTGAAGTTTGTCCATACCTGACAAGTGTAAGGACAAACCCTGAATTAATGAAGGTTGTTCTCCTCAACCACTTTGTAAAGTATACAAAAGCTAGGCTCGTGCTTGCCTCAACACTGCAAACGATCCCAAGTCGACACTCTACCCAAAATAATTGGCCAATTTAAGAGGGCCCTAGATGTTCTACAGTTTTTTGAACCACCGTCGATCTGCATATTCTTGGTCTACAAACATGGCCTGATAATCCAGCTTAGCCGAGTAACTTCCACCAGATAAATTGTATGCCCGGACTAGCTCATATTCCCAGTCACGGATTTTAACATGTGATTTTAGTAATTCTTGGACATATACTTGCCAATGGTCATGGCATAGTCCCTCCAAGTGCAAGGCATCCTTTGATTTCCAACCTTGACATTAGAGAGAAGTGGTGGCCCAAATTTCACAAAAATGGTTGAGGGTACATAAATTATTTTCTTGAAAATGATGAATTATATCATCAGGAAGAAATGTTGTTGCATCCCACAATCGCATCTCAGCATGCTTGAACCAGGTGACCAAACCCCACATTCCAAGCAAATATTTACCAATGATTGGAAAGGCAACAAACAAATTCTTCCATTGGATGTGCGTAGATGGAGCTTCCTTTTGAGGTCTTCTAATCCAATCTAAGATAATTCCTCGAACACCATACTTATCATAAAGAATACAACTCCAAAGACTATCCTGGGTTAGGAAAACCCAAAGTGACTTAGCCACTAGGGATTTTCCAAATCTTACCAGGTCTTTAAGACCCCATCCTTTGATCACTTTCAGTCAAGATAACTACTTCCAGTTGACTAAATGAGATCCAAGGTACTCGATATTACCTTGCCAAAGATAATTATAACACAACTTCCTAATTTGAGTCATGATTCCCTTTGGAATGCATGCCAAGAGGTGCCAAAAAAATGGAGTGGCCCAATGACAGATTTAATAAGGGTAAGTCGGCCACCCCTGGAGATCCATCTATTGCACCAAATCGTAATTCTCTTCTCAATTTTCGACACCAATCAGCTCCAATCATTCACGCCATATTTATTTGGCTTGAGTATATACCCCAGATATTTGAAGCCATCTTTTATGTCAAAGACAGGGAAGGAGAAAATATTTTCCACATCCTGTCGAGGGGTCGTATCACAATCAGGAAAATAAATAGCAAATTTCCCAACATTTATTTCCAAACCTGTTGCACCACAGAAAAGGTCCAAAATATATTTGAGAACCCTACCCTCGACTTCCATGCAATGACAGAATAATAATATATCATCCATGAAAAGAAGGTGGGTCAATTTTTCAGATCACCCCATTCGAACACCCTAAAATTGATGGAGTTTGGTCGCTTCAACAATAACATGTCTAATCCCATCCACAACGAGAAGGAATAAATATGGAGATAATGGGAATCCCTAGCACAACCATCCTGAACAAAATATAAGAACAAAGAACCTGCACCATTTATTAGTACTGCAAAATGAATAGAGGAAACACAAGACATTACCTAATTTACCACTGAAAAGTCAAATCCAATTTGAAGAAATAGCAACCTAATATATAACTAGGAAACTCGGTCATATGCCTTAGACAAATCGAGTTTGATCACCAATATATATTTCCTTTGTATCTTAATGGTGTGTATACCCTCCTCGGCCAATCCAATTGCCTCATGGATCAAGCACCCTTTCAAGAAACCAAATTGCTTAGGCATAATAAAATATGACAAAATCGACTTTAATCTCACAGCAATAATTTTTTCCACAATCTTATATAAGCAATGACACAATGTAATGGGATGAAAATCATCGAAGGTTGATGAACAATACACTTTCGATATGAACACAATAAACATAGAGTTTATGATAGCTAGGACTTTTCCAGAGATTCTGATCTCTTCTACAACCCTCAGGAGGTCATCAAGTGTCTTCTAGTTGCATATCTTTCCACTAGATCAATACTTACTTAACCATGCACTAGCACAACTGGCACTCTCTGTCATCCAATACTTCTTTTGGTTGGGTCCAAATGGAAACTTCTTCATCAAGTTTTGGCAGGTTAGTCTACACTTTTCAATTTGATCCCACAAATTTCTTCAAATAAAACACATGAAAGACTAGAAGAATCTTGGATTGGGTTGTGAGAGCCATCTTGTAGGTGACCTGACCAATGCATTGTATGATTTTATAGGGACCATAAAACTTGGGAGCTAGATTCGAGGGAACTTTATCTTTGAGTGATGTATGTTTATAAGGTTGCAGGTGAAGAAACATGTGATCCCCTTCGTTAAAAGAACGTTTATATCTATGTTGATCAACTTGTTGTTTCATTTGGTTTTGCACCATAAACAAGTTGTCCTTAAGGATACAGATAATGTCTTCTTTGGTGTGAAGTGTTCTATCTATTGCATGAACCTTGGAGGTGTCTGGTAACATAGTATGTCATTGATAGGGTTTTTGGCCATCAAAAGCTTCATATGGTGTCATTTTGGTAGCCCCATGATAAGTGGTGTTGTACCACCATTCAACAAGGGGAAGCCACTGTGCCCATTGGTGCAAATTTTTGGAAGAAAAACATCTCAAATAGGTTTCTAGGCACATGTTGACCACTTCTTTTAATCATTGGTTTGAGGATGACATGTAGTTCTCATATTCAACTATGTACCTTGAAGGTTAAATAGTTCCTACCAAAATTTGTTGGTGAATGTGAGGTCCTGATTTGAGACAATGGAAGCAGGAACCATGCAGCATAAATATTGTATCCATGAAGGCCTAGACCAATGAGGAAAGAGTGAAATTATGAGTTTGGGAAAAAAATGAGCATCTTTTGAAAGACGATCAACAACCACCATGATGACTAATTTATTTCTTGCTTTTGAGAGTCCCACAATAAAATCCATTGAAATGTTTGTCCAAATCTGTGTTGGGATTGGTAATGGTTGCAATTCCCATGGTATCTTTATTGTCTCTCCCTTGTTTCTTTGGCAAGCATCACATGATGCTACAAAGTCTTGGATATTTGTTTTCATGTCGTCCTAGAGGAATGAACGTTTAGTTATTTCATAGGTTTTATGAAAGCCAGAGTGACCGGATATCAGTGATGAATGTAGCTCCTTTAAGACTTGTTGTTTTAGGGATGAATACTTTGCTAGAACAATGTGCCTTTTATACTACAATGTATCTTGTTTCCATGTATAACTTTTAGGTGGGTTTGGATCTACCTGAAGTCGTTGCATGAGTTGCATTAAATTATCATTTACTAGACATTACTTGCGAGCATCCTTGAGCTATCTTCGGCTTGGTAATGATAAGGAAAATAGTGACCCATCCTCCTAGAATTGACTTGATAAAGAATCCCCTATGTTAATCAGCTTGTTGTTTCATTTGGTTTTGCACCATAAACAAGTTTTCCTTGAGGATACAGATAATGTCTTCTTTGGTGTGAAGCGTTCTATCTACTGCGTGAACCTTGGAGGTGTCTGGTACATAGTAATTCATTGATGGTTTTTTTGGACATAAAAATCTTCATATGGTGTAATTTTGGTAGCTCCATGATAAGTGGTGTTGTACCACCATTCAACAAGGGGAATCCATTATTCCCATCGGTGTGGATTTTTGGAATAAAAACATCTCAAATAGGTTTATAGGAACTTATTGACCACTTATTTTAATCATCAGTTTGAAGATGATCTGTAGTGCTCATATTCAATTGTGTACCTTGAAGTTTAAATAGTTCTTGCCAAAAAAATTTGGTGAATGTGGGGTCCTAATCTGAGACAATGGAAGCAGGCATGCCATGTAGCATAAATATTCGATCCATAAGGGCCTGGACCACCGAGGAAGGAGTGAAATGATGAGTTGGGGCAAAAAATGAGCATCTTTTGAAAGATGTTCAACAACCACCATGACGACTGATTTATTGCCTGCTTTTGGGAGTCCCATGATAAAATTCATTGAAGTCTTTGTCCAAATCTGTGTTGGGATTGGTAATGGTTGTAATTCCCATGTTACCTTCATTGTCTCTCCCTTGTTTCTTTGGCAAGTGTCATAATATGCTACAAAGTCTTGGATATTTGTTTTCATGTTGTCCCAAAAGAATGAATGCTTAGTTCTTTAATAGGATTTAATAAATCCAGAGTGAATGGATATTAGTGATGAATATAGCTCCTTTAAGACTTGTTGTTTTAGGGATGAATCATTATCTATAATAATGCACCCTTTATACTGTAATGTATCTTGTTTCCATGTATAATGTTTAGGTGGGTTGGGATCTACCTGAAGCCATTGGATGATTTTCCTTAAAGTATGATTTGCTAGACATTACTTGCGAGCATCCTTGAGTTGTCTTGGGTTTGGTAATGATAAGGTAAAGAGTGACTCATCCTCCTCGAATTGTTTGGATAAAGCATCAGCCACAACATTATCTTTACCCTTGTTATATGATCTCATAATCATACCCCAACATCTTGGTGACCCATTTATGTTGCTCTAGTGAAGACTACCATTGTTCAAGAAAGTACTTCAGACTATGATGGTCAGTCTTGATATGAAAATGTCTCCCTATGAGATATGGGCACCAAGTTTCCACTGCATGAAGGATAGCCATCATTTCCTTCTCATATGTGGATTTTCCTAAATTGTGGTCCCACAATTTTTTATTGGTGAATTCCAAGGGGCATCCTTCTTGCATTAATATTGCTCCATGACCTCTACCTGAAGCATCACATTCCAAGACAAAAGTATTATTAAATTTAGTCACTATTAATACTAGAGTAGTGCACATGGCATACTTTAAAGAAATGAAGGCATGTGTTGATACCTCATTCCAAACAAAGGCATTCTTTTTAAGGAGTGAAGTTAGGGGAGTTGCAATTTTTCCATAATTTTTCACAAATTTCTTGTAGTATCCTGTAATTCCTTAGAATCCCCTCAAGATATTCAATTTTTTGGCACGGGGCCAATCCTTCATAGACGCCACTTTCTTGGTATTAACTCTTATTCCCTCTCAACTTACAATGTGACCTAAATATTCAACCTCATGAGCCCCAAAAGAACATTTGGAGTGCTTCACAAATAATTGGTTGTCCCTCAAGGGTTGAAAGGACTTATCAACATGATCTATGTGTGATTCCCATGTTTTATTATATATCAAGATATCATCAAAGAATAATGAAACACACCAAACCCCTCTAACCTCTCTTAGGCTAGTGGGATGTACAAATTTCCTCTTTAAGTTTCTCAAAACCACCTTTCTCAATCCCCTCTAAGTCCAATTTTGAGCCCATAATCCAGTTTTTCTCATTGATATATTTCCAACAACTGTAACCAATGTCAAAATTGAGCTCGAGATCAAAAGTTATGGCATTTTAAAGTTTTTAGGCCTTCTTTTGTCTACCTCCATGTTGCACCCATGTGGCTCCATGTCACTCGTTCCCTCCCACATGGCATGTATCGAGCCACTAGCCGATGGGAAAGCCTTACACATCATCAGGTGGATCTCCCTCGTGAAACCATGGCTCACCGGACACTGGGATTCAATGGATCCCCCAATAGTTAACACAGATAACAACTCTCAATTGTTGGTTAGACGATTATCTAGTGTTTTGGTCCTCGGGACCATACCCCAAATAGGAATACACCCCACCGGGCACAGGGCGCTTAACCCCACCGGGCATAGGGTGCCTAACCCCACCAAGCATTGGGACCTTGGGTCATATATATATACCTCCATCTCAACATGCTCGATCTGGTGTTCCAGCTGGCACCTCATACATGTAGATCTGACATGGCATGCCACCTCGTAATTTTACTGATCCCCATGTTGATGTGGCCCCAATGATGTGGCATGACATGTGGTTGCTAATGTCATCACATCCTCTGGATCCGTACAAAACTTTGTGTCAGAGCTCAATTATCCTAACACATGGCACCTTGTCCTCATGACACATGGACCAACCACAACATAGCACATGGACTAATGTAGCACTACACATCATCATAGGGTGTGGGGCTCCTATCCACTCAGTTGATGACACAAGTCCACTTCTTAATGGATCCACTACATTATCGTGACACCATTTGGATGTCACCAGCATGTGCTCCAACTTCCTCCCGTTCATACCCTCAAAAAAAGGAAAGGGATGAAACCCTTCCTAGAACCATGCCCAACCAAATACCGAGGGATTGGGGAAGAAACATAAAGAAACAGGGCTTGGAAAATTTGGTGGTTCAGTTATCCCGGGGCGACGAAAACCCTCTTGAGCTTATCTAATAAAAGGAAAATCAACAGCTGAGATATCTCAACCTTCGGATCCGACGACCATGATTTAAGGGCACTGAAGCAAAGGTTATCGCCTAACAGGGGCCCACACTCATCCAACATGAATCAAATTCCGACAAGTGTCGTCTCTAGTGGAATTTTGGCTGCCACACTGGTACAACATGTCACAATGATGCCATCCTCTCTCTCTTCATTTATAAGTATAACCAAAGGAGTGGAACTTTATGTTGGAACCCCACACCATTGACATTAAGATATGTCAAGGCCTTTGACACAGGCCCTTTGGTGCTCCAGTTATCTAGTGACCTGGTTAACCTAGGCTCCACCTCCAGTTCATATATCTTTGATGATGATTCGATGATGCAGGTTTGTCCTTCCCTCCGATCCAACGACTATTGTTCTCTCCGGGTTTAAACAAGGATTTCGATGGGTTAGGGTAAATTCTCCCTCGCTGCTCACTGAACGACTCAAATTCATATTCATCACTCAATTGAATTCACCTATTTACAAACTTCCCCATGGACTGTTCTCATGACCTACTACTAGGGGCTTCATTGATGGCTTCTTCTTCCTAACTACACTCATTCACAACACTGGATTCATCTAAATCACAGGTTTTAAGCCCAAAACTTTCAAGCATCTAGGATAAGATATATTTTCAGGAGACAACCCTGGAACTCATACTAAAATTCAAGATATTCAACCCAACCCTCTTGAGATTCAGGAGTTGTTAACAAGGGGGGTCTGTACATTCATGTAAAACTCAGCTAGATGAGAATCTAAGAGAAAGTGGACAATAAACCAAGGGAATTACAATATTCCTTGAAAACACAAACTCTTCATTTAAGCACTTCCATCATCATCCTCAACAATAACCTCAAGCATTCTTCACATAGGTACCATGATATTCACTAAGATCTAAGTTTTTCATTACAAGTTTTTTGTAGTTAAACTCCCAAGGGAAATCAACTAGAAATTAGTTTAATGTGCATACAGGAGGCATGGGACATGCATCCATTCATTCATTCCTTCTCAATTTTTAGAGGTATAATAACCTATAAATTAAATACTATGTAAGCATATGTTACTAACTGTATGCTCATTTCATTCTTTTCACTTTGATTTAGTGAGTCATACAATTTGATCCAATTTTCAGTATTACACATCTCTTACAATATTGGTGATTATACATAGTTAAACTTATGCAAGAATAGCATGTTTATACAATTTGTAGCATAATAAAGGGTACAAAGGAGACTTGTCTGTTTATAAATTAATTGTCACGCTGACTAACTGTTGGTGAAGGCCTTTCCACCCAACCATAAGATCAAAATCTTTATCTCTCTAAATTATGGCCATCGCCGTGCCAAGCCATGATACCTTGGGGAAAAATATTCGGCATCATAGGAATTTGATAGTATGAAGGTCTCCTTTCTTGAAATAAAACCTCTCATAGTTCTCTACACTCTCATCTCATCACTGTCTCTTTCATTGTCTAGACTGGGACTCTCCTTCCTACACGCACTCGTCCATTGTTTCTCTTCTCTACACACACCCATGCGTCTCTACTCTCTTCCATGTGTGTCCCCTCCTGCACCCTTCATTTCCTCTTGAAGTTTGTCCATGCAACTGGGTGGTCCATGAATTCCCATGGACGTACCTTGCATTCATTCCCATGCATTAACGTTGGGAGTACTTCTCAACTACCCAAGTGTACCCTTCTTTAATATGTGACTTCAACTACAAGCTAGAGGAAATTATGGTTATTTTCCTCAACACACTTCATCAAGGAGGCTTGGGGTCCTTAGCACATGAAACCCCTTTCTCTACCACCTCACTAATCCCTCTAATGGTATCATGGCTAGTACTCAAGGATTCACCCATCAATTAATTGGACAAATTTTATATTACACCTTTACATTGTTTACAAGCCATAGTATGGTTAGGTTATCTCCGTGTTGGGATAATCATCATTAATCATAATTAATTGTAAATTAATTAGGGAGATTAAAAATGGGGGTGTTACATCCCCTCCCCCTTAAAAAGGGAACATTGTCCTCGGTGTTCTCTGCATATTAGCAACCCTTTCATGTCTTCATCTTTCAGTCACTTTAGCTATGTTCCCTTTTTCCTCACAGTCTAGTCTATTTATAGACCCATGGAATTCCACCACATGCCTACAAAAAAATCGAAAAACATGCATATTAAAACCAATTCAATGCATAAACATCCATTATTGTTCATAATTCAGGAGGAAATACACATTTCAACACAATACTTATCTATGCAATTCATGGATCTGCATCCATATGAATACCACATTTACTCAACACGTTACTTTTCTTTTGATGTATTCACTGTGATCATGACCCTAATCAATAGATAACAAAAGTTATTGAAGTCTTCTCTTCCTTTCAGTCACTCACCTTCCAATCTTAGGCACTCCCTTCTATGTTGCACAGTCCCTCGAGAAATCCATAATTCCATCCAAGGATTTCTCGCATAGGAAGAGTTCAGAGACTTCACTAAGTCTTACAGTCAAAGCGTCCCTCAGGCCCACTCTAACACAACATAACCATATCAAGGCGATTATGGCATACATGGCCTTCATGTCACAAAAATGACCCTTTTTCCATGCTTTTCAAGCTCGACATCCATCAGTTGTCCCTCGAGGTCAGATCTGTCATGTCATGTGTATTATTCACACATACAGTAACCGTGAGATATTTTCACATCAATATTAATCAAAATTATTCCAAATATGTTACCCAAAAATTTCCAATTTCATTTATCCATTTTCAGATCTGTTCCATATAGGAACTCATATCTCATAAGTATGAGACTTCCTTCTCATAACAGTTTGTCTCTTTTACAATAAACATGCATTAGTCTTCTGTATGGACTTATATTGTTGCCATATCCAAGACCCTTCTTCCTGCAATTTTAATCTTCACACAACCAAACAAATTGTTAGTTTCCGATGCGCATTACATTTTCATTGCACACTTGCAATGGCTCACAAACAATTTTTAAAATTGTGCATACTAATAATTGAAACGCCTCTATATATCATTTATGAAAAATAAAAGGAAATTACCATTCCTTACTTAGGAATCATTTAGCATACCAAGTTTCTCATATGGAAATAAATCATCATATGAAATTAAACCAATGTGCCAATTTCCCATGGCAACGTTAACATAATGCATCTTTGCATTGATTTCAAATTACCACACTTTATGTTAGGCACTTCACCATGGTGAGTTGGAACTCAACCAACCTCTCACCACATGGATTCTTTATCGACATTCATTATTATAGCTCCTCAACGCAATTGAAGTCCTACAAAGAATAGAAAAGTAACTCTTCCTCCTACTCTATATGATTAAACAAAGCAGATCTATCTATGAAGACTGAAATGAAAATAGACAAGCAAATTTAGAACACATGAACTTGAAGGGAATAGGACAATTTATCATTAATTGGAAAGCCAAAGAAGGCACTTACAAAGCATGATTGGAGATGCAATCACTTCTCCAATATCTCCTCATCCATCCCTTGCATGAATCTTGAAATCAAAACGTTGATGCTTCCTTTAGAATCAAAGGTTTGATACCTCTATTGTTCCCCCCTTCACCTTGGAAATACCTTCAATTTATAGGCTTGAGAGGCACAACCACCATGATAAAATGAAGGATATGGTTGAGGATATTGCTCCTTAAGGTTGGGATCTGATTCTAAGATGAAGCCATAGCATAGGGGTTGAACATAACCAACCTCATCCCAAGAGATCGGGCCCTTAGAAAGAGGTGGAGGATCCCATGATTCCCTCTAACAAGACTGACGCTCCTCCAGAGTTGAACACAATGCGTCATCCTATAAAGTGGTGCTCCTCTAACATGGAAAGGGGGAACTAGTCCATGAAGTGGTACTCCCCTAGCATGGAAAGGGGGGCACCACCCTTCATACATGACCAAAATTGGTCGAATTTTCCAATAAAAAGGTGTGTTTTTGTTGTCAAATGATGGGGCTTCTTCTTCCAACATGACTTAGGGATTGTAAAAATTGTTTTAACGGTGTCAAGGGGTTGTGACACTCGACAAAGTGAATACACCACTTGGTAAGGTGCATACGACACTTGCGACAGTGCATGCGACACTTAACAAGGTGCATGCATTACTTTGCGACACTTGTGACACTCAAGTGTGACATTTTGGGGTGTAACAAAATCACATTAACATATCAATTAGGATATCAAATATTGAATAGAGGAATTCTCACCTAAATTCCCTTCAAAATCTATGCAACATAATCACACTAAATCCATCTATGCATGACTTCCATTAGCTAATTATTTGGCACTACCTGATCATTTGGTGTGTTATAGAGACTCACATACTCGTTACACTAACCTCTTGATCAACATTTTATTGCCATCATATTTTTTTCATAAGACTGACTGTCACATGCAACATCAACATCTTTAGCCACGCTATCAATATTTTTGTGTTTACATAATCCATCATTAGCCACAGTTAATCATTATAGCAACTTTATTGCATATATATCAATAGACTACTCTCAGTCTATAAGCATATTATATATGCTCAAGCATTTCCACATGCACAAAAAGCATATCTATATCCACCAAGTATTGGCTATTAGCATGCTTTCTGGTGCATATGCATTCTAACTATATAATCTCTTGCATTTATAACATTCTTATGCTTTGAAATTATCAATACTTAATGGCTTTCTCAATATAAAAAATGCATCAATGTATCAAGAAAAAAATTAAGGAATTCTCCCTCATATCACGGTTGCCTTGTTGGCCATGTTCACAAGTTTTTGCTACAATTCCTTCCTCAGTATCATATATCCTTATTTAACATTGTTACAACTTCCTTTGTTGTCATTGGCCATCCTCAAATCCCACTGGATTCTAGAGACTGTATGTTCTCTTAATATGACCATCTTTGTATTGCTACTCCCTTTTCTAAGCATTTTCTATCCAAGCCCAATTTGGCCACTCCACATTTCCAACCCAAATATCACATTGGTGTTGCAACTTTAGCATATGCTTCCTTTTTTTGGTTAACCTACCCAATTTTACTTTGCCTAAGTTTTTTTCCGCCACTCACAATGCTACCAATTTTATCACTCTAGCTTCATATTGATATTGTATTCTTATTTACCACTCTCTTATTCTTTGGAAAATATGGCCTCAACCTTGGCTTTATCAGTCAACATTTCAACACTTTTATTACTTTATTTAATTGATAACTTGTTTTATGTTTATTGCTCTTGTCATTATTCATGACCAACTACAATATTCATGACTCTTACATCTTTTCTCTACATGCTTCTATATTCCATGCTCTTGATAATTATTCTCTTATGGCATCCAAATACAATAGCCAAGAGTCATTGTGAATCCTTATACTTGTAATTTTTCTTTGATTCATATAATATTCAACTACCATAGCCAAATCCTTCAATATCTCTTCTTTTGCAATTCAAATTACACTAACTACTTACAATAAGTACCTATATGCATCCTTATTTAAGACACTAGATTCTTGGTCCCTTTGTTCTTCATGATTGATCCTGGAATCAATTTAGAAAAATTCCTTAACATTCTTCATTCATAGCACTCATCCATCTTGATATTAACACTGCAATGATACCATTAGTTGGATTATCCTTACTCATCCTTGCTCTTTGGTCCAACGTTCAACTTGTTATTAAACAACCATTTTCACTATCATGATTTTGCACCTCCAAATATGCATGTAAACCACTACACATAAACCATCATGAGGTATATGTAGTCTTACTTGCTCCATATTCAAATCTAATATGCACCTCTATCATCCTAAACTCTTTTTCCAAAATTAAAACTACTATAGAAGTCTTCCACATTTGACAGTTGCTTTGCTCACTCAATCTCAAAGGCCTTATTCCCCTAAATTTTTGAAACAATTATATGGATCTCTTGAAAACTTAAACCTTATATCATGTTCTCCTTTGAATTACCTTTCCAATGGCTATAACTATGCTCAATAGTGAGCTCTGAGTTGAAATTTATGGCTCTCTGAAGTGCCAGTTTTTTTTTTAGTTTCTACACTTTCTCCAAGCTCACACACATGCGCATACACACACACACACACATTGCTTTTAAACATGACTTCTTTGTTTCGACACCCTGTGAATTAGTTTACTTCCCAAATGAAAATTAGATACCATTTCTTGGAAAATTCAAACTTATGTCCTCAATAGAATTTGGGCATTTTTACTGATTTTGATTTATTTTTTGTCTCAATTCCTCCATAGCATTGAAATTTGTAATCATAGTTCACTCAATCTGCTATGTAACTAAGCTCTTCCATACATGAGTAACACCAATTAATATTATAAAACCAAGACTTCTCAATTACGATTTTATACAATTCTTCTTCTTCATGAAAATTTTATCAAACACATATCCTACAAACTACGTTTCTACTTAATTTTCCATGCAACATAACTCTACAATCTAGGAATTACACAAATTGTGCCTCTATATGCTCTAATGGGAATCTAATTTTGAAATTTGAGCCATTATTTCAACAATTTCCATCTTCAAGAATACTTCCCCAATTATTCTCCCCAAAGTATTTTGTCAAACACTTGACAAGAAAACTACAATTTCTTCATATACAAGTTGGCTTCTTGCCCATACAACCTAGTGTTGTAACCAATAGCCATGATACCATATTGTAACATACCTAATACCCTCTATGCTTTGTTGAGGATATGGGGTACTTTTTGAAACCACCAATTCACGCCAACTTCTTGCTTTGATACCACAATGTAATGTACACAATTGCATAATTAAGTTGTAACCAACATTCTTACACGTAATTCATGGACAATTGCAATTTAGAAGTAGAATAACATTGACCATGACCAATTAACCCACTAGTACAATTAGCCATCTTAGCACATAAAACATGGTTATGATCATACATTATATAAATATAGTTGATACATGGGCAATTGCAATGAAATTCTTATTCATTTACAAAAACCTACTTATACAATTCTTTCACATACATACAATTACATTCTCCTCATGATTATGCCCCCTTCTAGGAAGCCCACAATGTCATTTACAACTATTTGACATGGATGGAAACTAATAAATAGGAAAAAGGAAAAACTAATCCTTTTGTATTACAATAATGGCCATGTCAGCCACCGAAACTACATAATATATTCACCATACATCCAACATGCACTCTCGAGATCCAATGTCCATCTATAGACTTGCATCTTCCATAGTGATGACATAATAATCAACACAACACTCACCACAAGAATTAGGATCCGATATATAAACCATGCAAATCAATAGTTTAATTGTCAACAATTGCACTTGGGGAAATAGCTCCATGGGAGTGTTTTTCCACCTAGCCATGGGAAACAACTTGAGTAGGTGCCACCCCCATGTAGGAAATGAAAAAAAAGGGGGGAATTATTGTCTAAATATATGGTTTCCTCACTCATCTCAATCAACTATTAAAACCAAGGATTTTTCCTCTTATCCTAGGTTTATAATAACATTTACAGTCAGGGAAGTCACCCTTCAACCCATTAATTCTACAACAATCCTACTTTCTAGCATATCTTCCCCCTCATCCTTTCACAACAAAAGGAATGGGATTCCCTTCAGTAATAGATAGTATCTTAGGCTATCCCACTTCCCTGCATTCCTGCAATGCAAGCTAGCCAGGAAAATCTCCAATGTTGGAAGCTATGAAATCTTAGTTGTAGCAATTACAAACTTTCACATCCATGGTTTTCCTCATATAGGATAATAACCAAAATTATGGAAAAAACATACCTCTAGGAATAGTGCAATCTTAGCACTAACAAATAACATACTAGTTTCATCTCAGTGTACATGAATGGTCTCACAACATACCAACATGGTAGCATTCTCCTCCATAGTTTAGCATACTATCGTCTCAACCTACTAGTGCCTCTCTGAATGTCTGTGTGGTATTTCACCATATCCAAAAAACAACCTCTTCTATGGTTTATCCCCCAAGGAGAGAATGAATCCATTATTTTTCCCCAAAGGTGGAATTAATCCCTTCCCAAGGCTTTCATGAATAGATGACTTGCATGGAGACCACGTTCCCCTTAATAAATCTTAACAATTAAATACAAGGTGAATAATATAAATGGATATGAAGGCTTGGGAGCTAGACACTTGACAACCTCAATAAAATATTATTTTATCGACCACCCCCCATTTCTCCTCTCATTGTTTCATTGCCCACATGGTGCTATTAGGTATATATAATCATAAGCCTGCCTTTTTTATATTATTATTATTATTTTATATAAATTCCAAAGTAATCAAATGTAAACCACTTTCCCACTTACCACATACTTACTCTTTATGTGCATGCCCGTAGAGTGTATTACATATCCATAGGATAAAAATGGCTCTACTCAAATTCCTTCCTTGAAATCAGGTTGAATAAACTCTGGAGGCTAAAGTATAAACAAAAACATAGTTATTTTGACTAAGTAGCATTTGAAAACCATGATTAGAGCTAAAAAATATTTTTTTCACTTGGTGTCCGGTTGTGGGAGGACTTCCTTGTAGATAAGAGATGCTCAATAACCTAGGTATATCTTTCCCACATTTCACACAATATGGAAGAGACAAAACCTTGAAGAACCTTTTCTAGTTATGTCCCTTGGCTAGGCCACATGGTCCTAGGTCGAGGCCCTTTTTCAACAATAATTTCCATCCTCAACCCTCTCATGGTGAGATACCTTAATGGGTGATAGACTACATTAGGCCATTGGATTTCATTCTAGTTGGATGCTTATCAGAGAATATATCCTTGTTTGAATTTGGAAGAAGATAAATGATGTGTTATTCAATGCAAATGTCTCTTCACACAATTTTGTTGGGATTGATGGCACATTAATATGCACCATCCTCTTAATGCATATTATAATAAAAACATGAAAAGTGAGGTTGGAAATACAACACATGTAGAAACTAATGGAGTATTATCATGGATCCCTATGCATCATGATTTGGGTGCCATTGGACCCACCTAGCTACCCAGGGTGCCCTATATTGACCAAGTCTCACCATAGTTCATATCGCAATAAACCTAGGCACCAAACAAGGAGAAGTGTTCATGAGAGGCATAAGCATGATTGAAGCTATCCCCCTTTCCCATTGCACCATGACAAATATTTATCAACATTGGCCCTTGTTATTTCAAAGGGACCCAAGCCTCCAAAGCCTTCTATCGATGTGTGGAACCTTGTCAAGCCTGTCAATATTAAAACTCCTATTTCGAGTTGGGGCTCTATCACTAATGACCATGGCCATCCTCCTATTACCATTGGTGTTCTCAATGACTTTTTTCTTGGGTGAGTTTCCTTTTCTTTTTATGGCATTGTTATGTTTATGGATAATGTCACTCCAACTCTTTAAGAGTGGGTATTTTCGATGTACGACGAGCCCACACCTTTTTTAACCTTGGCATGTGTGAACATATTTTTATGTATTAAAGCCTTGTATATACTACTTTTAATCATAGTTAAAAGGAAGATTTACTTAGAAAAATATTACCATTGTCCTCTTGATTTGCATCTTTACATAGAACAACTTCTCCCGTACTGCTTCTAAGGACCTTTGCTCAATAATAGGAATTGATTTCTACACTTTAATGGAGGATTTTTTTTCAATTTCCTCACCCTTTTCTATATTGACATCTTTTGGTTGAACCATCAATGGGACTTAGTCATCAACATCTGATGCTCCATTAACTTCTTGACCTTCAACTTTCTTAAAATGGAGTTTCAAGAATCTAGTTCTAGTTATTCTCTTGGGAATGAGCTTTGGATGCAATGTTCAAGAGTTATACATATCATAGCCATGTTTTTTGTAATGATCACAATGCAAGTCCTTCTTCTACGTAGCATTGACAAACTTGTTTTTGTTGTTTTGTTTCTTACCTTTTTCTCCCTTAGTCTACTTAGCTTCTATCCTAGAAGAATGTGTACCATTAATATACTTATTTCCATGCTTGCCTTATATGTTCTTGTCTTTCTTTCAAGCCTTATCAAGAGTCTTGACCTCAAAGAGAATCACATCTTTTATCATATGGCTATACAACCCACTTGTACTTTGTCATTACCTTTTTGTTAGATTGTCAATATCTAGTTGGATGTACCTCCTCTTTAAATATGTTGTATATTCTTGAAATCCTTCTCCTTGTCTCTATTTGAGATGATGTCATCTAAAATCTTAATCTAATTCATACCCCATATGATATAATTGGTTCTTAACAAGAGTATTGAATTATTATTAATTTGTATCCTACTTTTTCTTGATAAGAAATCTCTCTAAGCATGAGCTTTCCCACCATAATAGTATAGCCCCCCATATTTAATGGATACAAATAAATCTTCTTGGCATATGTGAACCCATAACAATTGGAATAGACTTTTAATTGTTTCATCCAATTAGATGGTTAATCATAGTCCATTTAGGTGTCAAAAGGCTTAATCTCAACATTAACTTCAATTCTGAATGGGTTTTGACTCTTGAAAGTTTGAGGGCCATCTTCCCAATGAAGGTCTTCTCTTGATCCATATTGGGACTATGTATTTTCTCCTTTTCACCTCTAGAAGACTCTACTTCTCTATTCTTAGTCTTTTCAACCATCATTCAAACCAAATCTTGTAGCAATTTGACAACACCTTCTCCTCATGACACTAATTTCTTAAACCTCAGTTGACCTTCATTAATCTCACAACCATTTGCCATTTCAAGACAATTTGGAGCCTACCAATGAGTTAATCTAAAAAAAAATAGATCTTAATTGAATACCCAAGTTTGGTTTTGACCTTACACTCCTTGAGGAAAATAAGAACTATGATATGATGCCAAATTGATATATATTCTAGTAGGAAATCCATAATCACCTAATGTATACACTCGGTGGATTCTACAAAATCAAAATAAATCATCTATCTATGTTTGTGAGTAATTGTGGTCTTAATTTCTTTCTCTTATTTAAAAAAATAATAATTTGAGAATACACTCTTACACACTCAACATTCAATCACACAAAACAACAATAGTTTTATTGAAGAACCCTCATGGACAAGAAACCCAAAGGTCAATTTTTAATGGGTTTGTTGACCAAGAAATACTTACACTTGTAAATCTACTCTTCCTCTATGACTTCCCATGCACATGGCTATATTCACAATGCTCAACACTTCTAGCACATAGAGTTTGAAATCTTCCTTTCCACAAGGCTCTCTTCTTCTTGTCCTCATCAACTCCCTTACTTGTGATTCCTCAATTGACTATCCAAAGATTAGTAAATAATCCAATCCTTCAACTAGCTAACCCAACTTTGTCCATCATCCACCTTTAAGGGGTCTTCTCCATGAGTAAATTATCAGAATGGTCCAACTGTTGATTAATTGGGTTGGTTGTCATTGATATCAACCCTTGAAGAAAGTTCGGTAGCACAAAGGTTTGGGTAATGGACCCAAGTTTGTTTGATGTATAATGGTATGATTTTTGATATATTTTCAAGTAAGACTATTCTAGATGGATAGTACATGTCATGCCATTTCTGGTGGTATGTGGAACGTCACATAACTCCTCACGGTTTGCGAGTTATGGCCTTATAAAGTTGAAGGACCCTCATATGATTGACTTGAAACCCCAAAAGGTCAAAGAAGTCAAAGTGCTTGCAAAGAAGAAATTATGTAAATAATAAAGTGAAGTGACAAAGTCAAAGAGGATTATTTAAATAATAAAGTGAAGTGACAAAGTCAAAGAGGATTATTTAAATAATAAAGTGAAGTGACAAAATAAAAAATGATTATTTAAATAATAAAGTGAAGTGACAAAGTCAAGGAGGATTATTTAAATAATAAAGTAAATAGACAACTTTTTAATTATGGAAAGTGGTTATAAGAAGGTTAACCCTAAAATGAGGAAAATGGGTTAAGTGGTCAAGTGGCTATTGGATACATGGACAAGTGGAAAATTGGGCAAAGTTGGACATAGGTGACTATGTGGACAAAGTGGCCTAGAAGATGCTTCTAAGGAAGCTACTTGGAGAGTATAAATAAGAGGCAAGGCTCTCTCATTTTCATCACACTTGAGAATATTGAATATCTACAGGTTGTTATCACCTTAACAATTTTTATATTGAGATCTAAAAATTTCTGAGGTTCAGCGAGACGCTATACCACAGTAGAGGCGTGATAGTTTAGAGCGCTCGGCTATATCCAGCGACATATGAACGAATATAGCGGAGGCGGGAAGGGAGTAGCTCGGCGGACTGTCAATCTTGAAGAATCTTAGATACACGTTCGAGGCCCACATCGGACCAACAAATAGCACGAAACTTAACATCGCAAAGGCAGACCAGGGAAAACCACTCTGGTTTTGATGGGGAACATGTGGCGCTCTTACACATGCATCGGGGGAGACAACAGATTGCCCGAAACCACTTTTCCTATGGCCCCGATGTCACGTGGTTCAAAATGTCACATCAATAACTCGCGGGAAGAATGGTGGTTGGTCACATCACCTCACATCATCGGTCCAGGTACTTTCCCAGATGACGTACCAAAAGGACGTTGCCGCATAACTAACTCGAGGCTCATCATTCGAAGTGGATTGATGAAGCGTGGCACACCAACGCACTGTGATAGTAATTCGTGATCAAAGTACAAAAACCATCAAATCTCAGATATGAAATCATTTTATCCTATTATGGGAAATTGCCATCTTTTGTGTAAGAAAAACAAGCTCGGTCTGTGTTCCTAAAATTCTGTAAATTCAAAGGGTGGCCAAATCAAGGTCTCTGCAAAGTCCGAAAGGTATGGATAATACCCATCAAACGGTGTCTAGCGCGACTGGGTTCTCAACTAATGTACCAAGCAGATAAATAAGTAAGAATGAAAGATGGGTCTTGCAGATACTAGCGACTAAATTTCATACCGAACTTGAAATTAAGACAGAGTCGGGAGTCAATTTAAACCCCGTTATGAGGGATCTCGTCATAAATGAACACGCAGACAACACCTGCCACCCAACCGCAAAGAAGAAGAGGAGAAAAAGGCAGAGGACAGAGGCCAAAAATGAGATGATAGAAAGCGTCGGGGAAAATCTCGATTGGTGGAGTACCCTGGAGGAGGAAATCGCCAAGATGAGGTGAATCCTCAGGTAAAATTTTGGTGTATTTCAAAAAGATTTGGACAGATGTCGGCTTAAGAAAAGGGAGTTCTGATATGACAAACCGTTTACTAACGGTCTCTTTAAATAATACAACTATTCTTCCTTTTTGTAACTTGTATCTGTTTTTAGAATTATGAGGAAGTCAGAACGTTTTAAATTCCACATGAAATCCCTCTATATATGCTTGGCCTCACGAGTATAGAAGAAGGAGAGAAAGGAGGAGCCTGCCCTCTGTGCAGGAAAACTTTGTAAATCTTTGGGGCTGGAATGAATACATGGATGCAAAGGCAGATTTTGGACTTTTTATGAAAATATTCTAATTGGTGGTGTTATGAGTCTCGTTTTCTCTCATAGTGTGTGATTCCTATCATTCTGTATTTCATTTTTGCTTTCTTCTGTCTAAATTGAGAAATTAAAAGTCCAGAATTCATTATTCAATGCTCTCGGCTTGGCGATTTAGACTATGTTTGTCTCTTCTAAACCATTTTAGAATTCATTATTATAATGCTCTGATAATAGTTGTGTGTTTCTTTTCTTTTGATACCATCTAAATTTTCAAGCATAAACTCAGAAGTCACTTCCTCATTTAGCCTTTTCCTCCTAATTGTTTTCATGATTTGACAATGCATCCTACATTCTTGACCCCATAGCCCAAAGGTCATCTTCAACTCTTCAACAATTTTATTAAAAAGCTCAAAACAGACCAAATCTAGCCACCAATTTCCATAGATATATCAAGTGACACGAAAGATCCCTCCTTGAGTTGAGCAGGCTAGTGCCTCATCTCTAAAGTTGGTTGAAACAATTACCTCTGTCGTTTGTCTATTCAGCTAGACAGAATTTACAGAGTGCTAACATTTTGGTGCCGTTGTCGAGGACGAAATTAAAAAAAAATCCCTGGGAAGAACGACATGGTTGAGTTCTAAGGTCTGAGAGCGGCAGACACTTAGGCACACATTGGTTGTATTCCTGCTCTGGCGACTCCACAAATAAAAGAATCTTGAATTTCCAAGAGGAAACCCTGCTCTCAATGCTTCAAGCGTAAGACAAAAACTTCACTGAAAGATGAAACCCCTTTACAGGGGTGAGGAAAGGCATCATGAGGGAAAACAGGTACTCAAAATGGGACCTCTTACAAAGCATTTTACTTTTCATTTTAATTTGCCTTTTCTCCTTCCTTGAACATGCCAAACGAACTTTATTTTACCTATTGTATCTTAATAATGATCATGAAAGACTCGCAATTATATTTCCTCCTCTATACGTTGCACATGCATACCCTCACCTTGTCGTTGGTTCTGATAAAAAGTTTTCACCTGGGCCACGCAATGACAATGACCAAGTTGATGAATCCCATGAGACTCGTTTCTCCCATTGTTCTTGGTCGAACACCCCCTAAGTCCTGACATAGATATATACCCTTAAAGCTACCCCAAACCCTTCATGATTTACCTCCAAATTACTATGAGTACCTACCTGTGTTTGACGGAGAATCGGATATCATCTCGGCCAAAAAGCACATTCAAGGGTTTGAGCATTTCATAGATTTATTCGAGATTGACCATGATGATGTGTGTATGAGAGTTTTCTCTCAATCCTTGAAAGGAGACACCAAACATTGGTTCAAACATTTGCATCCAGAAACCATCAGCTCATGGGTAGAATTGAAGAAGGTATTCTTAAAGTTATGGGGAAAAGAGAAATCCTTAGATCAACAACTCAATGAGTTTTATGCCTTGAAAAGGCATAACAATGAAGCTATTTCTGTGTTTAGTAGAAAAATCTCTAGCATCTATTATAATATGTCCAAAGAAATTCAACCCTCTGAAGTTGTTTCCATGCTCCATTATGCAACTACTCTTCATCCAAATTTTTATTTCCTCCTGATGGAAAGAAGACCTGAGTCCTTACAACAAATGTTTAGTGATGCTCAGGACATTCAGCACAACATCCAAGCATGTAATCTGATCCAGAATGAGGAGTTAAATGCTCAAGAACATGAAAGCAAATGTGAACAGGAAATAGTTGATTGGAAATTTGAGCACATAATTGACGATATCATAGGTTCTCGTGAAGATTCCAATGGAAATAATTTTAAAAAGAACTGAATTCCACTTGTTGAGAGAATAGATGTCAATCTAGCTTCTGATCCGTCCCATCATAAGCAGGGGACTTATAATTTTATGTATTTATTCGTAGACAATCAAGAAGATGAGTTTGAAAATCAGTCTGTTGAAGAGCATGTTGACATCCCAGAGTTGTTCTTGCTAGATGATATTGCATATGCTACTGATTTACCTATATATGATGAATACGATGACGATTGTGATGATGAATCCTTAGAGCAACCAACTGCATGACCCTTATCGGAATTTTTCTTTCAGCGGTGTAATGAAATGACTCTACCTACATATCATAGTTACAAAGAAGAAAGTGTTGAATTAGCTGAAGGAAATTCTTTACCTTTATGCTTTTCTTCATTCAAATTGTTGAAAGAAAATCCTAAGATCATCACTGAGGAGAGTAAATATGTGCTTATGAAAAACCACACTAAACTAATGAAGCAAAAGGACAAGGTATCACAACACTCTTTTTGTGTGCTTGAAAACCCTATCACTTGTGATGAAATACAACCATCTGTTGGAGATAAAATTGAAGACAGTTTCAAATCAGGTAGGACAACCCTACCATTATGTTTTGCTTCCTTTGAATTATTGAAGAAAAATATTTGTAGTATCTCAGGTCAGGAATCCTCCAAGCATGAGCAGAGTGGTGATGATAATATTATGAGCGATCACATAAAGGGTCATATCAGGTCAAATTTGCAGTCTATGTTCAGTTATCATCCTGAAAAGGAAGAAGAAGTTTCTCCAGAAAGTATTGTTCAAGGTCATTTTCTCTCTCTCGAAATCAATATAGATTCTCAACATGAAAAGGTGTTTCAAAGTATTTTCTCTTCCCTTGAGAATGACGTTGTGGTTCAATTTTTAAACAACATAGACATGGATGAAGATTCTGAAACTGCATCTATGGAAGTCTCCAACAATAAAAAAAAAAATGACATAGATTTTCGGGAAAGAAACGAAGCAGTATATGCCACTTTTCCATTAGAAATACAGAAAGATAGTAAAGAGGCAGTGGTTTTATTTGAGTGGTTTGAAAATTAGGGTTTTGAAAATTCATCCATGGGAATTCTAGATTGTGAAATAATGCACGTTGTTGGCTTTTCACACTTGCTAGAAGATTATGAGCAGGAACTTATTTCAATTAATTCGTTTGAAAGTCAAAATGGTGGTCCTCAAACAAATTCCCAGAAATTCAATGAAACCAAATCAGAGTTGTTTGATGAACAAGAGGATAGCCTTGATGCATATTATATGGTTGTCATATTTGAAGATGTGCAAGAATACATGAATTTTTTTTTGATATGCATGGACAAGCAGACAAACCTATCATTGCCATTTCATTCGAAAATGTTCTCAGAACAAAAGAAATAGCGCAAAAACAAATAAGACTAATGAAATATGCTTGCCTTTCGGTTTTTGCTCATCAAGGAGAAATGATTTTTCATGGTTAATTTCAAGATCCGGTGGCCATCCTGTTACATGTTATTTTCGTCATCCCTATGATCGTTAATGATGTAAACCTATCTGTTGCCTTCAGAGGGGTTAGTGGCCTGAGTTCCTAAAGAGAGAAGGGAGAAGAACTTCTCCTGAGAAAAGAAATTACTTTTTCCTATGTAAAAACCTTATAAAAAGG
>ML788725.1:322586-344148 GCA_009831015.1 Picea engelmannii
CATCAAGGCAACGGTTGTAATCTCTCTTTCACATTTAATATGATACAGTAATATGATTCTTTCCTATAAATCTTGTTGTGTTTTATTGTATGATTCCTTGATCACATACATAGGTTTATATTGAGTTTATGCTATCGCTATCATTTTGGTTGGTCTGTGTTGCTTTGATCTTGACTGCACAAGAGCACTGGAGCGAAGCGGGAGCAACAAAGACTATAGGAAGCGATTATAAGGTACGTTACTTATTCTTGCCTCTTAGTAAATTCAATATTTAAAACTTAAGGAAAGCGTCCTATTCTGTTTTTCTTTGTTCTAGATCCAGGTGGATCTAGGGAGATCGGTTTGTGTCCGCACTTACGCATTTATCCAATAACACATCCTATTACAGTCTTTAGTAAAGGATGAATTTGTTTCATTCATAAGCTCAGATTTTGGATTCAATTTATTTTTTCAGCCGCCATCTTTTACATTTTTCTACCAGCTTAAGAAAAATGTGAACAAAGGAAAATCAGGAAGCTAATTGCTTGATTGGTTGCATTGGCACTTTAGCATCACTTGATTGAGTGGTCATCCCAACAGTTTTATGGTAGGTAGGGATGTGAAAATAAGCTTGTCGGTCAATCATTTTCCAGTTTGGTTTTTCTAGCACTAAAAACAGTCAGTTTTCAATAATGTACTTGGATGTCCCGCATGCAGTTGGAAGCAGTGCACAGAGCTTGGTAGGAGCAGGGTACACACATGTTTTGGGAACAACCCAATGGATCAGGCACCGGGTCTACGAGTTCTTTTCTACCTCACTGGGAGGATAACATCCCCAGCTGGAGCCAATGTTATCACCTTAACAATTTTTATATCAGGATCTAAAAATTTCTGAGGTTCAACGAGACGCTATACCAGAGTAGAGGCGTGATAGTTTAGGGAGCTCGGCTATATCCCGCGGAATATGAAAGAATATAGTGGAGGCAGGAAGAGAGTAGCTCGGTCGACCGTCGATCTTGAAGAATCTCAGATCCACGGTTGAGGCCCACATCGGACCAACAAATAGCACAAAACTTAACATCACAAAGGCAAATCGGGGAAAATCACTCTGGTTTTGATGGGGAACGCGTGGCACTCTTACACATGCATCAGGGGAGACAATGGATTGCCTGAAACCAATTTTCCTATGGCTACAATGTCACGTGGTTCAAAATGTCACATCAATAACTCGCGGGAAGAATGGCGGTTGGTCAGATCACCTCACATCACCGATCCAGGTACTTTCCCAAATGATGTACCAAAAGGAAGTTGTCGCATAACTAACTCGAGGCTCATCATTCGAAGTGGATTGATGAAGCATGTCACACCAACGCACTATGATAGTTATTTGTGATCAAAGTACAAAAACCATCAAATCTCAGATATGAAATCATTTTATCCTATTCTGGGAAATTGCCATCTTATGCGTAGGAAAAACAAGCTCGGCCTGTGTTCCTGAAATTTTGTAAATTAAAAGGGTGGCCAAATCAAGGTCTCTGCAAAGTCTGAAAGGTATGGATAATACCCATCAAACGGTGTTTGGCGCGACTAGGTTTTCAACTAATGTACCAAGCAGGTCAATAAGTAAGAATGAAATATGGGTCTTGCAGATACTGGCGACTAAATTTCATACCGAACCTGAAACTAAGACAGAGTCGGGAGTCAATTTAAACCTCGTTATGAGGGATCTCATCATAAATGAACACGCGAACAACACCTCCCACCCAGCCGCAAAGAAGAAGAGGAGAAAAAGGCGGAGGAAAGAGGCCAAAACCGAGATGATAGAAAGCGTCGGGGAAAATCTCGATTGGTGGAGTACCCTGGAGGAGGAAATTGCCAAGATGAGGTGAATCCTCTAGTAAAATTTTGGTGTATTTCAGAAAGTTTTGGACAGATGTCGGCTTAAGAAAAGGGAGTCCTGATATGACAGACCATTTACTAACGGTCCCTTTAAATAATACAACTGTTCTTCCTTTTTGTAACTTGTATCTATTTTTAGAATTATGAGGAAGTCAGAACGTTTTAAATTACACATGATATCCCTCTATATATGCTTGGCCTCACGAGTATAGAAGAAGGAGAGAAAGGAGGAGCCTGCCCTCTGTGCAGGAAAACTTTGTAAATCTCTGGGGCTGGATTGAATACATGGATGCAAAGACATATTTTGGACTTTTTATGAAAAGATTCTAATTGGTGGTGTTATGAGTCTCGTTTTCTTGCATAGTGTGTGATTCCTGTCATTTTGTATTTCATTTTTTCTTTCTTCTATCTAAATTGAGAAATTAAAAGTCCATAATTCATTATTCCTTGCTCTCGGCTTGGCGATTTAGACTATGTTTGTCTCTTCTAAACCATTTCATAATTCATTACTATAATGCTCTGATAATAATTGTGTGTTTCTTTTCTTCTGATACCGTCTAAATTTTCAAGCATAAACTCAGAAGTCACTTCCTCATTTAGCCTTTTCCTCTTAATTGTTTTCATGATTTGGCAATGCATCCTACATTCTTGATCCCATAGCCCAAAGGTCATCTTCAACTCTTCAACAATTTTATTAAAAACCTCAAAACAGACCAAATCTAGCCACCAATTTCCATAGATATATCAAGTGACATGAGAGATCCCTCTCTGAGTTGAGTAGGCTAGTGCCTCAGCTCTAAAGATGGTTGAAACAATTACCTCTGTCGTTTGTCTATTCAGCCGGACAAAATTTACAGAGTGCTAACACAGGTGACTGAGGTAACCAAAGGATATCAAAGCCAAATTTCAAAGGGAAGGTGAAGTAAAGAGGGCCAAAATTCAAGGGAGGATAAATTCTTTTGATGATGCTTCTAAGGTATGTTATTTACAGGTCATCTCACCATTTTCGCAATAATTTTTTTTCTAGAATGATTCAGACCATGAAATTGGGAGGCCATTGAGGAAACATATCCAAGTAGTTGTGGTACAAATTTCAGCTTGTGGTTTGTTGTATTTTTGGAGTCACACTCCGTAGAAAATAGGGTTTGTGGCTAGTCCTGAAACTAGTCTAAAACAATTGTTTTGGTTAAAACGTCATAAATTCTTCATAACATATCCAAATTCAGTAAGACCAAATGTTTTGGTTAGAGTACATTCTGTATTATTTTGCGTACAATTTTCATATCCATACAACAAATATTATGTGTGGGGCATGCTCTACAAGTTCACTCTCTAAAATAAGCCAGAATTCAACAAGGTATTCCATTTTTTCTATAACTCCTTTTTTGAGAGGTTCCAAGTAGTGACACATGGGGGAATTGAATAAAACACACTGAAGAACATTGTGTACTATTTTCGAATCTTTATTCATTACAGGCACATAGTTATGATTATTTCAAGGTAGAGTTGTTGACTAATCCAAAACTAGCCATGTGAGACTAAAGTAAAGTTTGATGAAAATGCTAGTCTCTTGTTGTTAAAGTTAAGGAAGGTTTGTAGGTTGAGTTACAGGTTGGTGCATGGTTGATGCACTTGTTTACGTTACAATTTTATTACAGGTTGTTTGGTATAGGTTGGTGCATGGTTGATGCATGGTTGATGCACTTGTTTATGGTACAAGTTGATTATAGGTTGAGGTATAGGTTGATGCATGGTTAGGTTATTGGTAAAGGTTGTTTGGTGTAGGTTTATTGGTATAGGTTTACAACAATATATCTCACAGTGATAGTCTGACAGTGGTTCCATCATTCTACTTATATTTCAGGGCGGTTGGACGAGGCAAGGAAAGGTGGTTGTAACCACCTTTCGGTTGTAGCCGGAGAACATAGGGGGTTGTAGCCTCCTTCTAGTTGTAGCCATAGAATTGGGGAGTTGGATATTCCCTCAGGTTGTAGCCTGAGAAACTAGGGGGTTAGAGCCTCCTTCTAGTTGCAGCTGGAAAACAAAGGAAGTTGGGGTTTCCAATGAATGTAATCCTTGAAGACATATAAGAAAAAAAATTATGTGGTTTTCTACCGCTTTGGGTTTCCACGTAAAAACACTGGTGTACTATGTATGTGTATGATTGTTCATTTGTTCATTGTTTATTTACTCTACAAATATTGGATGATAATGCTACATTGATATAACACTTGCATTATATGGTTAAAAAGGATTATATTGCTCTATTATTGATTCACCCTCCCTCTCAGTAATCCAACAATTGGTATCAGAGCAGGTTCCTTCAGAAATCAGTTTAACCACTGAAAGGTAGATCATGGAGAGAAACAACATGTACAAGAATGGAATACCATTGTTTCATGGACAAAAGTATGCATTTTGGAGCATAAGGATGAAGACCTATATACAGGCACAGGGATTTGAAATTTGACAATCAATTGTAAATGGATACACAAAACCAACAGTTCCGTTGAAAAATGACAAAGCAGTGAAATTCGGTCAGAATAATTCTAAATCCACAAATGCACTTTTGAATGGTCTTGGAGAATCGATATTCACCAAAGTTGCACATTGTAAATCCGCTAAAGAGATTTGGGACAATCTTCAAAATATTTATGAAGGAGATTCAAAATTCAAAGCAGTAAAGCTTCAAACTAACAGAGGTCAGTTCAAACAACTAAAGATGAAGGAAGATGAGAATATTGCATCTTACTTTTTACGATTCGATGAAACAATAAATGAAATCTTGGGATTGGGAGAAGAAATCAAAGAATCTGTAATTGTTCAAAAGGTACTAAGATCTCTTCGTATGAGATTTGACTCTAAGATATCAACACTAGAAGAAAGAGAAGATCTAAACTCAATAAGCATGGACGAACTACATGGAATATTATCAGCATATGAAATGAGAACTGAATAGGAAAATCCAGATATAAAAGAATCAACCTTCAAAGAATCCAAAAGGTCAAAGAAAAAGGGAAAGCAAAAAGAAAAAGAACATAGCAGTAGCAGTGACGTCTCAGAAGATGATGAAGAAGCGACCAACTTTTTCAGAAGATTGAACAAGGGAACCAACAACATGATAGAGGTAAGTTTCCTTTGATTTGTTTTAATTGTGATGGTATTGATCATTTTGATAAAAAAAATTCCTCATAAGAAAAAGAGAAATGATGAAGGTTACTAAAATAACAAACAAACATATAAAGGCAAAAGAACCACAAAGAAAGTTTTCAGGAAAATCTTATGCACCAAAGAAGACATCTCATCATCAGGTGAAGATGAAGTCAGTGACAGTGAGACAGAAAGAGTTCTATTCATGGCAGTAGAAGACTCTGATAAAGAAGACTCCGAAGAAGAATATGAAGAGGAAGAAGTTGACTACCGAGAAGAATTGTAGTGTGCCATGGAAGTTATCATAAGAGAAAAGAAGAAAAAGAAGAAACTACAAGCGGAACTAGACAAGAAAGAAGACACTCAGGAACCAGAACAAATGATCACAAATTTGAAGGTTCAAATTGAAGAAGATAAAAGAATTGAAGAAGCACTCAAAGAACAACTAGAAGGAAGAGACAAGATCATTGGAAATTTGGAAGCAAAAATTGTCACATTAAGAAAGGATCTTCAAAAGAAAAATATGTAGAACAACTCAAAAGTTTTGAATGATATTATCGGCAGTCAAAAAACTCATCATGACAAGTCCGGACGTTGATATAATTAGACAGAAAAATGATCAAGCTCCAAAACAATAGAACAAGAAACATATCCAAAAAGTTATGCAGAAACAATCATAGGGGATAGGAAGGTCTACAAATAAAATTGCAGGGACACTCCTCCACCGAGAAGATTCAGATTTCAGAATCAACGACCGACAGAAACAAATAGGCCTCAGGAAGAAGAAGGATTCATAAGAGTACCTCCTTTCAGAATATCTTCAACTCCCAGGTATCAAACTATCTTTTTTGGTTTATTTTATGCATGTAATAATTTTGGACATGAAGTTGTGAATTGCAGAGCTAACAACAGGAACATAAATAGCTTTGAAAGTCATACACAAAAGGGCTATCCAAGAAGGCCTAGTGAAACACATAGAAGAAGTTACAAAAGGTTTGAATCTTTGAGCACTGAAGTGGAATGCTAAAAATGTAACAACTTTGGACACATGGCCAAAGATTGCATAATGACAGTCCCTCCTAGAGAACCACAACAGAACAACCACAGTCACAGACAGGAACCTCAGAAAAGGACATGGATAAGAAAACATAATTAATATAGTAATGAAGAATGCACTCTCTCTACAAGCTAAGAATAAGAAACATGGTTGGTATGTTGACAGTGGTTGTTCAAAACACATGACAGGTGATATAGATAGGTTTCTTACATTAAGAAAGGAAATAGATGGATCAGTCTCCTTCATAAATGATGATTCAACTAAAATCATTGGAAAAGACACAATCAGAATTGGGAACAAGAATACCAAGGCAGAAAATGTTCTGCTAGTAGAATATATGAAATATAATCTTCTAAGTGTGAGTCAAATGTGTGAACAAGGTCATAAAGTTACTTTCGATTCAAAAAAGTGCGAGATAAGAAAAGAAGGTTCAGGAAAATTGATTGCAACAACTGCGAGAACTTCAAGAAACATATATGTATTAAGTGAAATTGGAAATGAAAAGTGTTTCCTAGGAAAGTAAGATGAAAGTTGGATATGGCACAGAAGAATGGGTCACATACATTTTGATAACCTTGTCAAAGTCAGCAAAATGGAAGCAGTTAGAGAAATTCCCCAGATCATGAAACCAACCAACACTTTATGCAAGCATTGTCAACAAGGAAAGCAAACAAAAACCAGGTTTAAATCAAAAGAATATTCAACGACAAGACCACTAGAAATTGTCCATATTGATCTAGTTGGACCAAATAAAACAAATGGTTTAAAAGGTGAGAAATACTTTATGTTATTAGTTGATGATTATACAAGAATGGTTGCAGTTTGTTTTCTCAGGAATAAGTCAGAAGCTTTTGAAAACTTCAAGGTCTACAAGGAAATGGTTGAAAATGAAATGGATTCAAAAATCAAATGCTTGAGATATGATAATGGAGGAGAGTTCACTTCAAAGGAATTTATGGACTACTGCAGCAGGCATGGAATAAAAAGACAATTCTTTGTTGCTAGGACACCTCAACATAATGGAGTTGTTGAAAGAAAGAACAGGACAATACAGGAAATGGCTCGAACAATGCTAATGGATTCCAAATTGACAGATATATTTTGGACACAAGCAGTCCATATATCAGTTCACATTCAAAACAGATTAATGTTTAGAAACAACACTGACAAAAATCCCTACGAGCTATGGAAAGGAAGACCAACAAATGTGAAGCACTTCAGAGTTTTTGGAAGAAAATACTACATCAAAAGAGAAGATGGCAGAATTGGAAAGTTTGACTCTCGTGTGGACAAAGGAGTACTTGTTGGTTACTCAATTACAAGGAAAACATACAAGTGTTACAACCTAAGATTGAACAAAGTTGTGGAAAACATCAACGTAACAATTGATGAATCAGGTAGGCAAGAATTAAAGGAACAAGAAAATGAATCAATTGAACAACTTTACGAAGAAGAAGTAGAAGATGGAAAATAAGTAGAAGGGGAAGATGAAGAGGACCCGACAAAAGCAGAAGAGCAAGTTCAACAAGTGCCTCCAAAGATACTTAGAAGACGTGTACAAAAGAATCATCCTTCAGATTAGATTATCGGAAACAAAGATGTAGGAGTTGAGACTAGAAGGAGAATCTGTTCACCAGAACAAATGCACCTAACACTCTCATCTACGATTGAACCAACGATTGGAATAAGGCCATGGATGAAGAATTGGATCAAATAGAGAAAAATGACACTTGGGAATTGGTTCCAAGATCAAAGGATAAGAACGTGATCGACACAAAGTGGGTATACAAGAATAAATTGAATGAATATGGTCAAGTTACAAGGAACAAATCTAGATTGGTATGTAAAGTATATGCACAGGTTGAAGGAATCGACTTTGAAGAGACATTTTCCCCAGTTTCCAAAATGGAAGCAAGCTGATTGCTTTTAGCTTATGCATGCTCTAAAAATATTAAAGTGTATTAAATGGACATAAAATTAGCTTTTCTGAATGGGGAACTTGAAGAAGAAGTCTACATTGAACAACCAGAAGGATTTTAGTTTTTAGAGAACGCAGATTATGTGTGTAAATTAAAGAAGGCCTTGTATGGTCTAAAACACGCTCTTAGAGCATGGTACTCTAGACTGGATAAATATATACAACATGCAGGGTTCATAAAAGGAAGTGCAGACAACAACCTCTACATCAAGGTAACTCAAGATAGTATTTTATTAATTGAAGGTTATGTTGATGATATTATTTTTGGAACTACTAATGACAAGTTAAGCCATAAATTTGCAAAGGACATGCAGAATGAATTTGAAATGTCATTACTTGGAGAACTATCCTTCTTTCTGGGTATTCAGATACGTCAAATCAACCAAGGAATTTTTATTTCTCAAACAAAGTATATCAGAGAAATGCTAAAGAGGTTTGGAATGGAAAATTGCAAACCAGTTATCACTCCAATGCAAACCAGTTGTAAGTTGAGAAAAGATGATGATTCAAAGTCTACAGATCAGAGGCAATACAGGTCAATGATTGGTAGCCTACTATATGTGATAGCATCCAGACCAGATGTAATGCAGACAATTGAAGGTGGAACGATTTCAAGTAGCACCAAAGGAATCAAATGTATTAGCAGTGAAGAGGATTTTCAGATATCTCAAAGGAACAAAAGAGTTTGGATTATGGTATCCAAAAGGAAAGGATCTATCACTTATTTCCTACACAGATGCAAATTTGGAAGGTTGCATTGATGACCGACGAAGCACCAGTGGAGCAACGTTCTACTTTGGTGAGTGTTTAGTATGATGTCTAAGTAAGAAAAAATCATAAATATCTTTATCTATAGTCGAGGTAGAGTATATTGCAGCAACAACATATTGTACACAGGTTCTATGGATGAAACAAACTCTGACAAATATACAATTTGATTATGATGATATCATTCCAATCTATTGTTATAATACAAGCGCCATCAGTATCTCAAAGAACATGGTGATGCACTCCAAGACGAAGCACATTCTAATAAAGTATCACTTTCTACGGGAACGGGTTGCAGAAAAGAACATTAGAGTTGAATACGTGGGCACAAAAGAACAAGTGGTAGACATCTTTACAAAGCTTCCACGAGAAACCTTTGAGTATCTTTGCTAGAGACTCAAAGTTATTTCTACTCCAAAATGAATTCTTTTGAATTCTTATCTTATATGTCTTAGATGTACACGAGGAAGCACCATAAAGAGGATAGTTCAGGTTGGTAGATCAAACGAGTCAGTTAGGGGGAGCAACCCCGAATGGAAAGATACCTTTGACATTGAGGACAAAGGGGGAGAGATTTATCAGATGCAGAGGACAGAGACATGGTTCTAGGGGGAGCGTTTGTCAAAGAGATGTAGGCATGGTTCCAGGGGGAGCATGAGTGATATGATTTCAATATTACATCAGAGTGTTGCCATCAATGCCAAAGGGGGAGATTGTTGATTAATTAGGTTGGTTGTCATTGATGTAAACCCTTGAAGAAAGTTTGGTACTAAGATTGTTTTTTAATTGTTCAAAAGGTACTAAGATCTCTTCCTATGAGATTTGACCCTAAGATATCATCACTAGAAGAAAGAATAGATCTAAACTCAATAAGCATGGATGAACTACATGGAATCTTCATAGCATATGAATTGATAACTGAACAGGAAAATCCAGATATAAAAGAAGCAGCCTTCAAAGAATCCAAAAGGTCAAAGAAAAAGGGAAAGCAAAAGGAAAAAGAATATAGAAGCAACAATGACGTCTTGAAAGATGACGAAGAAGTGACCAACTTTGTCAAAAGATTGAACTAGGGAACCAACGACAGGTATAGATGTAAGCTTCCTTTGATTTGTTTTAATTGTGATTGTATTGGTCATTTTTCTAACAAATTTCCTCATAAGAAAAAAAGAAATGATGAAGGTTACTCAAATATAAAACAAACATATAAAGGCAAAAGGACCACAAAGAAAGTTTTCAAGAAAAACTTATGCACCAAAGAAGACATCTCATCATCAAATGAAGATGAAGTCAGTGACAGTGAGACAAAAATAGTTCTATTCATGGAAGTAGAAGACTCTAATAAAGAAGATTCTGAAGAATAATATGTAGAGGTTGAAGAAGAATATGAAGAGGAATAACTTGACAACGAAGAAGAAGTGTTGTGTGCCATAGAAGTTATCAGAAGAGAAAAGAAGAAAAACAAGAAACTACAAGATAAACTAGACAAGAAAGAAGACACTCAGGAACTAGAACAAATGATCACAAATTTGAAGGTTCAAATTGAAGAAGATAAAATAATTGAAGAAGAATTCAAAGAACAACTAGAAGGAAGAGACACGATCATTGGAAATTTGGAAGCAGAAATTGTCACATTAAGAAATGATCTTATATGCAGAACAACTCAAAAGTTTTGAATGACATTATCGGCAGTCAAAAACCTCATGATGACAAGTCCAGACTTGGATACAATCAGACAGAAAAGGGATCAAGCTCCAAAACAACAAAACAAAAAACATATCCAAAAAGCTATGCAGAAACAATCAAAGGGGATAGGAAGGTCTACAAAGAAAATTACAGGGACACTCTTCCATTGAGAAGATTAAGATTTCAGAATCAACGACCGACGGAAATAGATAGGACTCAGGAAGAAGAAGGATTCATAAGAGTACTTCCTTTCAGAAGATATTCAACTCCCAGGTATCAAACTATCTTTTTTGGTTTATGTTATGCATGTAATAATTTTGGACATAAAGCTGTGAATTGCAGAGCTAACAACAAGAACTTAAACAAATTTGAAAGTCGTACACAAAAGGGTTATCCAAGAAGGCCTAGTGAAACATGGAGAATAAGTTACAACAGATTTGAATCTTTGAGCACTGAAGTAGAATGCTACAAATGTAACAACTTTGGACACATGGCCAAAGATTTTAGAATGAAAGTCCCTCCTAGAGAACCACAAGAGAACAACAATACTCACATACAAGAACCTCGAAAAAGGACATGGATAAGACAAAAGAATCAGTATAGAAATGAAGAATGCACACTCTCTCTACAAGCTAAGCAGAAGAAACGTGGTTGGTATGTTGACAGTGGCTGTTCAAAACACATGATAAGTGATCGAGACAAGTTTCTTACATTAAGAAAGGAAATAGATGGATCAATCTCATTCATAAATGACGATTCAACTAAAATCATTGGAAAAGACACAGTCAGAATTGGGAACAACAATACCAAGGAAAAAAATGTTCTACTAGTAGAAGATATGAAACATAATATTCTAAGTGTGAGTCAAATGTGTGACCAAGGTCACAAAGTTACTTTCAATTCACAAAAGTGTGAGATAAGAAAAGAAGGTTTAGGAAAATTGATTGCAACAGTTGCGAGAACTTCAAGCAACATATATGTATTAAATGAAATTGGAAATGAAAAGTGTTGCCTAGGAAAGGAAGATGAAATTTGGCTATGGAACAGAAGAACGGGTCACATACATTTTGATAACCTTGTCAAAGTCAGCAAAAGGGAAGCAGTTAGAGAAATGCCCCAGATCATGAAACCAACCAAAACTTTATGCAAGCATTGTCAACAAGGAAAGCAAACAAAGACCAGGTTTAAATCAAAAGAATATTCAACGACAAGACCACTAGAAATTGTGCATACTGATCTAGTTGGACCAACTATAGCAAATGGTTTAAAAGGTGAGAAATACTTTATGTTATTAGTTGATGAATATACAAGAATGACTGCAGTTTGCTTTCTCAGGAATAAGTCAGAAGCTTTTGAAAACTTCAAGGTATATAAGAAAATGTTTGAAAATGAAATGGATTCAAAAATCAAATGCTTGAGATATGATAATGGAGGAGAGTTCACTTCAAAGGAATTTATGGACTATTGCAGCAGGCATGGAATAAAAAGGCAATTCTTTGTTGCTAGGACACCTCAACAGAATGGAGTTGTTGAAAGAAAGAACATGACAGTACAGGAAATGGCTCGAACAATGCTAATGGATTCCAAATTGACAAATATCTTTTGGACACAGGCAATGCATACATCAGTTCACATTCAAAATAGAGTAATGCTCAGAAACAACACTGACAAAAATCCCTATGAGCTATGGAAAGGAAGACCAACAATTGTGAAGCACTTTAGAGTTTTTGGAAGCAAATGCTACATCAAAAGAGAAGATGGCAGAATGGGAAAGTTTGAATCTCGTGTGGAAAAAAGGAGTACTTGTTGTTTACTTAAGTACAAGGAAAACATACAAGTGTTACAACCTGAGATTGAACAAAGTTGTGGAAAGCATCAACGTAACAATTGATGAAACAAGTAGACAAGAATTAAAGGAAGAAGAAAATGAATCAATGGAACAACTTTACGGAGAAGAAGCAGAAGATGAAAAAGAAGTAGAAGGGAAAGATGAAAAGGATTCGACAGAAGCAAAAGAGAAAGTTCAACAAGTGCCTCCAAAGACACCTAGCAAATGAGTACAAAAGAATCATGATTTAGATCAGATTATCAGAAATTAAGATGTAGGAGTTGAGACCAGAAGAAGAATCTGTTCACTAGAACAAACACACCTAGCAATCTCATCTACGATTGAACCAACCTGTTTTGAAGAGGCCAGCAATGATGAATTTTGGAATAAGGGCATGGATGAATAATTGGATCAAATAGAGAAAAATGACACTTGGGAATTGGTTCCAAGACCAAAGGATAAGAATGTGATCGACACAAAGTGGGTATACAGAAATAAATTAAATGAATATGGACATGTTACAAGGAACAAAGCTATATTGGTATGTAAAGGATATGTACAGGTTGAAAGAATCGACTTTGAAGAGAAATTTTCCCCAGTTGCCAGAATGAAAGCAATCCGATTGCTTTTAGCTTATGCATTCTCCAAAAATATTAAAGTGTATCAGATGGACATAAAATCAAATTTTCTGAAAGGGAAACTTGAAGAAGAAGTCTACATTGAACAACCAGAAGGATTTCAGTTGTCAGAGAACGTAGATTATGTGTGTAAATTAAAGAAGGACTTGTATGGTCTAAAATAGGCTCCTAGAGCATGGTACTTTGGACTGGATAAATATCTGCAACATGTAGGGTTCAGAAAAGGAAGTGCAGACAACAATTTCTACATCAAGATAACTCAAGATAGTATTTTATTAATTGAATTTTATGTTGATGATATTATTTTTTGAAGTACCAATGATAGGTTAAGCCATAAATTTGAAAAGGACATGCAGAATGAATTTGAAATGTGATTACTTGGAGAACTATCCTTCTTTCTGGGTCTTCAGATATGTCAAAGAAACCAAGGGATTTTTATTTTTCAAACCAAGTATATCAGAGAAATGCTAAAGAGGTTCAGAATTCAAGATTGCAAACCAGTTACCACTCCCATGCAAACCAGTTGCAAGTTGAGAAAAGATGATGATTCAAAGTCTACAGATCAGAGAAAATATAGGTCAATGATTGGTAGCCTAATATATCTGATAACATCCAGCCCAGATGTAATGCAGGCAGTTGGACAGGTGGCACGATTTCAAGCAGCACCAAACGAATCAAATGTATTAGCAGTGAAGTGGATTTTCAGATATCTGAAAGGAACAAAAGAGTTTGGATTATGGTATCCAAAATGAAAGGATCTATCACTTATTTCCTACACAGATGCATATTGGGCAGGTTGGATTGATGACCTACGAAGCACCAGTGGAGAAACGTTCTACTTGGGTGAGTGTTTAGTATCATGGATAAGCAAGAAACAATCATCAGTATCTTTATCTACAACCGAGGTAGAGTATATTGCAGCAACAACATGTTGTACACAGGTTCTATGGATGAAACAAACTCTGACAGATATATAGGTTGAGTATGATGAGCCCATTCGAATCTATTGTGATAATAAAAGCGCCATCAATATCTCAAAGAACTTCGTGATGCACTCTAAGACAAAGAACATTCCAATCAATTATCACTTTCTACGGGAACATGTTGAAGAAAAGAACATCATAGTTGAATGTGTGGGAACAAAAGAACAAGTGGCAGACATTTTTACAAAACTTCTTCCACGGGAAACCTTTGAGTATCTTTGCCAAAGACTCAGAGTTATTTCTACTCCAAAATGAATGTTTTTGATTGCTTATCTTATATGTCTTAGATGTACATGAGGAAGCACCATAAAGAGGAAAGTTCATGTTGGGAGATCAGATGAGTCATTTAGGGGGGGCAACCCCGAATGGAAATATTTTTCCATTGATGACAAAGGGAGAGAGATTTATCAGATGCAGGGGATATAGGCATGGTTCTAGGGGGAGCATTGGTCACAGAGATGCAGGCATGGTTCCAGGGGGAGCATGAGTGATATGATTTTAGTATTTCATCGGAGTGTTTCCATCAATGCCAAAGGGGGATATTGTTGATTAATTGGGTTGGTTGTCATTGATGTCAACCTTTGAATAAAGTTTGGTAGCAAATTCCGATAGCACAAAGGTTTGGGTAATGGACCCAAGTTTGTTTGATTTATAATGGTATGAGTTTTGATATATTTGCAGGTAAGAATATTCTAGATGGATAGTACATGTCATTCCATTCCCGGTGGTATGTGAAACGTCACATAACTCCTCACGGTTTGAGAGTTATGGCCTTATAAAGTTGAAGGACCCTCATATGATTGACTTGAAACCCCAAAAGATCAAAGAAGTCAAAGTGCTTGCAAAGAAGAAATTATTTAAATAATAAAGTGAAGTGACAAATTCAAAGAGGATTATTTAAATAATAAAGTGAAGTGACAAAATCAAAGAGGATTATTTAAATAATAAAGTGAAGTGACAAAGTCAAGGAGGATTATTTAAACAATAAAGTAAACATAATTTTTTCTAATTATGGAAAGTGGTTATAAGAAGGTTAGCCCTAAAATGAGGAAAATAGGTTAAGTGGTCAAGTGGCTATTGGATACATGGACAAGTGGAAAATTGGGCAAAGTTGGACATAGGTGACTATGTGGACAAAGTGGTTGTGGACAAAGTGGCCCAGAAGATGCTTCTAAGGAAGCTACTTGGAGAGTATAAATAAGAGGCAAGGCTCTCTCATTTTCATCACACTTGAGCATATTGAATATATACAGGTGACTGAGGTAACCAAAGGATATCTAAGCTGGATTTCAGAGGGAAGGTAAAGTAAAGAAGGCTGAAATTCAAGGGAGGATAAATTCTTTTTATGATGCTTTCTAAGGTATGTTATTTATAGGTCATCTCACCATTTTTGCAATAAATTTTTTTCTAGAATGATTCAGACTGTAAAATTGGGAGGCCATTGAGGAAACATATCCAAGTATCTATGGTACGAATTTAATCTTGTGGGTCGTTGTATTTTTGGAGTTACACTCCGTGGAAAATAAAGTTTGTAGCTAGTCCTGAAACTAGTCTAAAACAGGGGTTTCAGGTAAAAACGTCTTAACTTCTTCATAATAGATCCAAATTTAGTAAGACAAAATGTGTTGGTTAGATTATAGTCTGTAGTATTCTGTGTACAATTTTCATATCCATACAACAAATATTCTGTGCAGGGCACGCTCTACAAGTTCGCTCTCTAGAATAAGTTAGAATTCAACAAGGTATGCCATTTTTGCTATAACTCCTTTTCTGGGAGGTTCCAAGTAGTGACACCTGGATAAATTGCATAAAACACATTGAAGAATATTGTGTACTATTTTCAGATATTTATTCATTACAGGCACATAGTTATGATTATTTCAATTTAGGGTTGTTGACTAATCCAAAACTAGTCATGTGAGACTAAAGTAAAGTTTGATGAAAATGATAGTCTCTTGTTGTTAAAGTTAAGGAAGGTTTGTAGGTTGAGGTACAGGTTGGTGGATGGTTGATGCACTTGTTTATGGTACAAGTTGATTACAGGTTGTTTGCTACAGGTTGGTGCATGGTTGATGCACTTGTTTATGATACAGGTTGAGGTATAGGTTGATGCATGCTTCAGGTTATTGGTATAGGTTGATTGGTTCAAGTTTACAACAATATATCTCACAATGATAGTGTGATAGTGGTTCCATCATTCTACTTATATTTCAGGGCAGTTGGACGAGGCAAGGAAAGGTGGTTGTAGACACCTTCCGGTTGTAGCCGGAGAACATAGGGGGTTGTAGCCTCCTTCTGGTTGTAGCCAAAGAATTGGGGAGTTGGAGTTTCCCTCAGGTTGTAGCCTGAGAAACTAGGGGGTTGGAGCCTCCTTCCAGTTGCAGCTAGAAAACAAAGGAAGTTGGTGCTTCTAATGAATGTAATTCTTCAAGACATATAAGAAAAAGCATTACGTGGTGTTCTCCCGCTTTGGGTTTCCACGTAAAAACACTGGTGTACTGTGTATGTGTATGATTGTTCATTTGTTCATTGTTTATCTACTTTACAAATATTGGATGATAATGATACAATGATATAACACTTTCATTATATGGTTAAAAAGGATTAGATTGCTATTACTGATTCACCCCCCCTCTCAGTAATCCAACACCAACTCCTATCTTTTTTAATTACAAAACGATTTGACTTCCTAGTGTCCATCACCAAATTTTAGTTAATAAGCCCTTGATCAATATTGCTACATCAACAACCATCTCACTGACATGTGCCTCCAATTGGCACATCATTGATGATAAGGATTTTTTCCATTCACTTAGTCAATATCAACTTCATCAACTCACTACTCATCTTTCACTTATGTCAACAACATGCAAGTGCTAGTGATGAGAAACTAGTTGATTCTCTTCTTAGTCGATCTTCTTTGGTTGGTTCTTCGTTCATTCGATTTTCCGTAGTTGATTTTTCTTAGTAAACTCTACCTAATTAATATTTACTTTAATTTTACTTTTAGATCAAGAAATATCACTATGAAAAAGTCTAGAAAGTGCTTTTTGTGACACTAAACATGAAGGGGTCAAGGCATACCTAGGCCAAAAATTGTCATTTAAGATCTAAAACATGCAATTTCTATTTTGATTCCATTACAAAATTTAGGAGCTACTCATAAACAACCCCAAAAGGGTCATAACTCAATTCCCCTTGGTCTATTAAATATTCCAAAGGAAATAAACAACTATAATGATCCACTATGAATCATAATCAATTAACTTCCATATAGAAAAATTGTTTATATAATAACAAGGGTTCTACTATCTCAAAGTATTTGATAATGAATAGGGTAACAACTTGCAAAAGAAAGATGATTTATTTACTATTTTTAGTAAATATTAATGTATTATAGTTAGGTCTATTTATTACATGTTGTTATACTAAGTTGAGGTAGTTAATCACCTTCTTTGTGGTTGCTCTTCATGCCCTCAACTTCCTTGTTGGTTTTGTCTTCATTAAGAGTTTATTATTATACTCAATCAGATCCATGGAGTTGTCACAAGTGTCACAATATTAAAGGATGTGGTGAACTAATGTTGTTTTATTGTCTCCTTCCTTACATTTCTCTGCCTTTGGAAAACATGTACTATATCCAACATAAATGACACGACTCATGAAAACTACCTTTGGGTCAAAGCCCTGGATGGCTTTATCTTCCTTTAAATCAAATGCATTGAAACCTATGACAATTTATCCCAAACTTGTTATACTTATTATAGTTACTCTGACAAACTTAAAGGGCCTGGAAATGAACCACTTTTTATTCTTCTTATCAAAAAATGTTAACTACTTTTTATACTACCTGCCCTTATGACATGATGGAGAAGGTAGATTGAGAGAGGAAAAGAAGGATTATTACTAACAAGAGAGGTGGGAGTAGAGAAGCATATGAGAGAGATTCCCTAAATGAGATGGAAAAGGTGGGAGTAGAGAAGCATATGAGAGAGATTCCCTAAATGAGATGGAAAAGGTGAGAGTAGAGAAGCATATGAGAGAGATTCCCTAAATGAGATGGAAATGGTGAATTCATGAAAGAGTCRTACATGACATTAGTGGGAGATATGATGTAAAGAAGGATTATTACTAACTAGTGAGGTGCGAATAGAGAATTATCTGGGGGAGATGGCCTAAATAAGACGGAAATGGTGATTTAAAGGAAGAGTAGTAGATGACATTGGTGGAAGAGATGATGTAGGGGAAGGTAATTCCCTTGTGTATGAAATAGTTTCAAATCTTCCTGTTAGAGATCACACTTTTTTTAATAAAGTCATTAACTTCAAGATTGAATATGTAGAAAGAAAATTTTATTAAAATATGAGGTTAATGAATCTTATTAAAATATGAAGTTAATGATTTTTTTCTTTCTAGTGATTCTAGAAAGAGTATTCCCTTTTAAATATGGTTATCCCTTTTAAATATGGCGATGCTCATTTTAATAATGTTTATATCTCTCATGTTAGAATAAGAAATTAATTCTAGGCTTTCATTATTGCCATGAACTTTTGTTATGTTGTTTGTATCATGACCCAATACTTTAACTCGATCTTTCCATTCGAGTCCTTAACGAGTCTCACTACATTATCTCTTCAACAATTTCATTTGTATCATGACCCAATACTTAGCCATATCTCTCTATTCAAGTTCTTAATGAAATCTCCCTACACTATTTCTTCAAAAATTTCATTTGACCACCTCATAATATAAGGAACTCATAAACAAGGATAGAAAAATAAAAATTTCAAAACCTCAATAATATCTTATTAGTCCCTGCCGAGGCATAGAGGGACTATAGCGATCGATAAATCGTTGACTTCGTATTAGTTTGTCCTTTGACCACAAATATTTCCATATAATCTATTGTTGGAACCAGGGAACTGAAAAGATGGATTTTTATATAATAAAAAGTATCATATTTGTCATGATCTGATTGGACAAGGGATTGGAGGTCTTATTGCCAGCTTCTCTATTCCCAATGTTATATATGTTGGCATATCCAAAGTATTTGATCGTAAATGGTCTTTTTGAATCATATATTTTCTTATGCATTGGTCGAAGGTGTATTAATGCTAGAATTAGTTCAAATGTTTGGTTTAGCATTTTCTTCTAGCTAAATTTATGGCAATGTTTGATATGCTGTCATATCCAAAGTTTGGCCTTCGAATACATTCTCTACTGTTGGAACTAATGTTACATAAATTATATAATAAAAAAAAAATGGGATACGTCAGGGCGCTGTCACATTGCATTCTTTTCTTAAATGTTTACATATCATTTCTGACATACTTTTTACCTAACAAGCTTGGTAGCGTTGAATGTTTACTTAGCAGGCTCGTTACAAAACATTTTCTTCCGTTTTTTTTATTTATATGCTTCAACAACATTGTTGGTTCAGTGGTTCATGCTTGTTTTTTTTGCATCTCCACTGATTTCTTATTTGGTTGTTGTTGTTTTTATTGTTTGCCTATTGGTGTTGTTGTATTTTGCACATTTGGGGTTGTGCAAGCGCGATTGGAACTGCGTCATTCCTGGTGGACTGGTCGTTGCTTGCTTCTTTGTTTATTGTGTGCTGCTTATTGTTGTTTGATTAGAGTTTGCATTTCTGACATACTTTTTACCTAAAAGGCTTCGCAACATTGAATGCTTACTTAGCAGGCTTGTTACAATACATTTTCTTCCTTTTTTATTTATTTATATGCTTCAGCGACATTGCTGATTCAGTAGTTGATGCTTGCTTTTTTGCATCTCCACTGATTTCTTATTTGGTTGTTGTTATTTTTATTTTCTTATGCATTGGTCGAAGGTGTATTAATACTAGCATTAGTTTGAATGTTTGGTTTAGCATTTTCTGCTAGCTAAATTTATGGCAATGTTTGATATGCTGTCATATCCAAAGTTTGGCCTTCGAATACATTCTCTACTGTTGGAACTATTGTTACATAAATTAAAAAAAAAAAAATTGGGATACGTCAGGGAGTTGCCACATTGCATTCTTTTCTTAAATGTTTACAAAGCATTTCTGACATACTTTTTACCTAACAGGCTTGCCAGCGTTGAATTTTTACTTAGCAGGCTCGTTACAAAACATTTTCTTTCGATTTTTTTATTTATATGCTTTAGCGACATTGCTAGTCCAGTGGTTCATGCTTGTTTTTTTTGCATCTCCACTGATTTCTTATTTGGTTGTTGTTGTTGTTATTGTTTTCCTGTGGTGTTGTTGCAGTTTGCACGTTTGGGCTTGTACAAGCGCGATTGGAATTGCGTCATTCCTGGTGGATTGGTCATTTCTTGCTTCTTTGTTCGTTGTGTGCTACTTATTGTTGTTTGATTCGAGTTTGCATTTTTGACATACTTTTTACCTAACAGGCTTGGAAGCATTGAATGTTTACTTAGCAGGCTTGTTACGATACATTTTCTTCCTTTTTTTTTATTTATATGCTTCAGAAGCATTGCTGGTTCAGTGGTTGATGCTTGTTTTTTTGCATCTCCACTGATTTCTTATTTGGTTGTTGTTGTTGTTATTGTTTGCATGTTGGTGTTGTTGCAGTTCGGACGTTTGGAGTTGTGCAACCGCAATTGGAACTACGTCATTCCTGGTGGACTGGTTGATGCTTGCTTCTTTGTTCGTTGTGTGCTGCTTATTGTTGTTTGGTTCAAGTTTAGAGGGTGGGGCTCACGTGGTTGTAGTTGGTCCTTTTGGTGCTTCTTGACTGGGTTGTTATTTGTTGCTTGTTCTTGTTTGCCTAGGGTTTGCAATGTTGGGATGTTGCATCCGTGGTTGGATCTGTTCTTACATTCTTTTACAGTGGAAACTCCATACAATAATATTGAGATAAAATAACATAGAAACAAATTTGCAGTCGATGTAAATTGTACCTTTTACGCGTTGAACCAGAGTTTGTCGACCTCAAATTATATTTCATTCCTGGCGATGTTTTTTCCATGGTTTATGTTTTACTATGGTTTCATAGTTATAAGAGTAAGTTTTGCTGTGAGAGCGATATAATTGTTCTTTCCCTTTTTTCTCCCTCTTGTAAACTGCATTTATGGTTTTATAGTTTCTCGCGTTTATGTGGTCGTTCCGATCGGCCATCGTTCGGTTGCATACTTAGCCATTTTTGTGGGTGCATCTTCGCGGATAGGTGCTATCAAACTATGGAAGCTCGTTTTCGGTGTGTACATCTTGCACCCAGAACTTCCGTGCTCTACAATTCAACCTCGCACTCCTCGAACTCGCAACTGTGCCTTTGCCTGCGATGAGTTTGTCTATCATACCTGCCTTTCCATACTTAGTCCAATTTTCAAATTTTGTTGGGTTGACGCCTTTCTGGGTTCAGAAAATTTAAAAGCATTTGTCACTCCCCTCCATCCCAGCTACCTTTCACCATTCCCAATAGACATTAATTATGCTTTGAGAACTCATAACCGACCAGACAGGTTCGAAAAGATTGGATTTAATAAGAGGAAAGCTTGAGGACATATCCCATTAAAATTAATAGACATGTGAATATTATGGGATCTGGTAATTTCTTTTGCCTAAATTTTTAATTT
>ML788725.1:344198-366511 GCA_009831015.1 Picea engelmannii
ACGAACGTGTCACCAACAGAGGCCTTGACATCATGTCCCTCTTTAATATTGTGCATATCTTAGATGTCAGATTCGAGAATCTGCTCGGATATGGGAGTGTTGATACGTGCTATTAGTCATTATTCGGGGTACATATTCGAAAAGATTGGCATTAATAAGCGAAAATATCAAGAACATCTATCATTAAAACGAATTAAAAAAAAATCTACGGAAGATAGTCCAACGTTTCTTTTAAATACTTATTTTCATTTCTCTCTATTATCAAAGAGTTGTGCTTTACGGTGCCTTCATTCTAATGTTCCTAGTCATGGACATGTAAGACAAGTTAGAGATGCGATTGAGGCCCAAATGAAAGAAGAGAGATTGGTTTTATGTGACGTGAAGAACAAGTATCCGCCGGTAGGTGTTCTCCCTGTATTGGATGCTTTAGTTGGTTGAAAAGCCTGCCTTGAGATTTGTTTGTTGAACTTCTTTGTTTTTTTGCTGGGAGTTGTAATGGATTTCCAGGTCACGTGCAAAATACTTCTTTGTTGAAGTATATAGTTTCTTTGAACAACACAGATTTGGCAAGTGTATCAATTTCTGCAGATCCCAGAAGAATTTATCTTCGTCGGGGGCGTCGCAGTTACTGTGGGTTGCAAAAATGGTCTCTGATATTCGTAAATGATGCGAAATATGGCTTCATTTGTGGATGTAACCAGAGGTGAGTAATAGAAACTGTATGGGTGGATAAAACCACATATTATCACTACAAAAGTTTATATTTCAAAGTTTGTCGAGCTACATTTGGTTCTAGTAGTCGGCTTGAGAGATAGCCATGTTCTTTGTCAAAGTTTGTTCAGTTTCCTCTGGATGTAGTTGCAGTATCCATAGATTTGATGTTGCCTTCGAACATTCCAGACCTTTCTGTTGGCCGCCATATCTGCCACTGCTACGACCAAAGATATATTCTGATGCGATCTGCACCATTTGATACACTTTCCAGACCTATGCTGCCCAAAGAAGTCATGTGCCTCAACAAAATAACATTTTGCAGCTGGCTTGGATGTTCCTTCCACTTTATTGTAATAAAGAAAAGAAGTTCAACATACAAATCTTCAGGCAAGCTTTTCAACCAAACAGATGATCGAATACAGGGAGAATAGCAGTGACAACATACTTGAATTTTTTTCTCATCTCGTAGCTAATGTCACATAAAACGACTCCCTGGACTTTTAATTTGGCCTAAATCAGATTTCTAAGTTGTCTCGGATGTCAACGGTCAGGAACATTGCAAGGAAAACACCTTAAACCCCAATTTTTCAATGGCAGAGGGAAATTAATAGTTGGCAAAGAATGGAATATTGAATAACTAGCGATTACAAGCAGACCATATATAGAAGAGACAAGGTATTAAAAAAAATGGGATAGATCTAGTTCGCAGTACCAATTAATTCGAAGACCCGCAATTGATATTCAACTTGTTTTTTGCAAATAAAGAATTTGATCGTCAAGAAAACTGTGAGCAAGCTTCATCAATGTACATATTTTTTTGGGGTCGGTGGTAGGCCAAATCACAATCATTGTGGCAAATAATCTTACCTATATTTTGTAACCCATATTATTTTAATATAGAATAATTGTGGTTTATTTTTTTGATAGTGTTTTCCAATCTTTGGTATTGTTTTTCATTTTATTTTGTGCCTTTTTTCCCTGTGTGTTGTTAAACATGGAGGACAAGCCTTTCTTTCTGTTGCCCAGTGCTTCAATTTAAATAAAGGCTACTCTGTTCGTTGCTTGCATTTTACATTGAAGATTAATTTTGTCATAGGCCATACTTATGTGGTGGCGACCCTATACTTAAATAAAGAAATTGGAGGACCCATCCTGTTTTCATTCTTCGGGTCCCAAAAATAGAATGAATTAATGACTTACAACAAGGTAGCTCAAGTATTGACGCAATGTTCCTGTTCAATATCTTGCATATATTGCATCTTCTTCTATTTGATAATATCCATGCATATATAGTAATATGAGTAATATTGGAGTAAATATAAAAACTTCCTCTTGGGAAAAAGTTAGGCAATTATCTTCCCGCCAGGTCCTGGGTTTGCGGTATTGAAAAAACTATGTTCCATGTTCCGTCATATACATCTTGCAGGCAAAGAGCTTCTGTGATATGCAATTTATGCTTTAACTAGTCATAACTCACCAGTGGTTGCAAAATCTTGGCATTAATAAAGGAACGACTGAAGCTGCATTGCTTAGTTAAATCACACCAAATTTTGATTACATTTAATTTAATTAGATATTAATGTTTATGGAGAGTCGACGTTTGCTCATGCCGTTGCAAGGAATACAAGATGAATAGACGATAAGGAATTTATCTCATTGAAACCACAATGCAAATTCATGTTTCTTGTTGCGTTATATACATCTTGTAGTCAAAACTTTCGTAGTTTCAATGAAATTTGCGAACCAAAGAGCATCCTGGAAATTGGGAAATCATTTTCATTTGAAACATAAACAATCCATTAATATATATTAGTACGAATACTATTCAAATAAATATCAAAACTTTTTTTATTAATACATATTAGTATGAATACTATTGAAATAGATATCAAACCTTTCTCTTGGCCAATACTTAGCCAATTATCTGGCCACCAGGCCCTGGGTTGGAAGTATCCACCACCTATGTCCCCTGTTCCGTCATATACATGTTGTATCCAAAGAAGTTCAGTGATATGCAATTTATGCTTTTACTAGTGAGAACCCACCAGGGATTCGAAAACATTGTCATTAATAAACATTGTTATGCGTCTTCTGGAGAGACCTTGTCTTCTTCCCATGTATTATCCCTTTCTAGTTATATACTTAGTCGCCTTTCTATGATCGTTGGTTCCAACATTGGCGTGTTGACATATATTTATCTCCATCTATATCCTCGCATGACGAATCCAACCGACCGTTGTTCCTTTTCATATTTAGTCAATTTTATTCTCGCGGTTTCCAGGTTGACGCTTTCGAACTATGTTGCTTCTTGTTCCGTGAGATACATTTTCCACTAAAAATGTTTGTGCTCTACAATTCCACCGCGGACTCCTCCGTCCTTTTTCCCTTTTTTTCTTCCTATGTATTATGAGACTATAAATTATGGACATGAGATTTTATAGAGCATGTCCAGCTTCCGCATTCCATACGTAGCCACTTTTTGGATCGCCGGTTCTCGGGCAGGAGGGCTCAAAATTGGGCCTCCATTGTTCTGTGCCCTACAAATAACACCCAGAATTTCGCGATATACAAATTGACAAGTGGACCTGCGGGCTGCCTGACTCAACATTTCACTTCTATTGTTTCATGTCCTCCAAACAGCGGTCGCAGTTCCACAATATAGAAATTGATAGAAGAACTCCAGGGCTGGCGGGGTCAAGATTGCCATTGTTTACGGATGGCAATCCCTATCAACTATCTAACAATATCTAGAAACATTATTCTCAATACTAAATTAGCTCTTACTAGTGACAATTGGACACACTGGTACGAAACAGTTGGCATCACACCCTCCGCCATGGATGATTTTAGGGGCTAAATTTCGCTCATGGGCTAATTTTCCATAGTTTTTCCAAAAATGAGATTCGCTATTTTAAAAATGATTCGCCCAAATTCTATAGGATAAAATTATTTTACCTTAAAAATCGCCAAATTTTTATAAAAACTATATAAAATCCTTAGAAATTTGAAATTTTTAGAAAAATATCGCCCAAACATTTATAGTTGGCATATGAAAGATTAGTAAGATTCGCCAAGGTTTCTACATTTTAAAATAAATTTCCATCCTTAAAATCATCCCTGCCCTCCGCAATATATAAATTGACTACCGAATTCCGACATCGTTCCCTCTTCCGTGTCACAGATTATGCTTTGAAATGTTCCAAGTGATAAAATTTGAACATTGGGGCCATGAGTCTTCTGGAGAGACCTTGTCTTCTTCCCGTGTATTATCCCTTTCTAGTTATATACTTAGTCGCCTTTCTATGATCGCAGGTTCCAATGTTGGCGTGTTGGCGTATCTTTATCTCCATCTATATACTCACATGATGAATCCAACCAACCGTTGTTCCTTTTCATATCTAGTCAATTTTATGCCCACGGTTGTCGGGTTGGCGCTTTCGAACTATGTTGCTTCTTGTTCCATGAGAGACATTTTCCACTTAAAATTTCTGTGATCTACAATTCCACCGCGGACTCCTTCATCCTTTTTCCCTTTTTTTCTTCCCATGTATTATGGGACTATAAAGTATGGACATGAGATTTTATAGAGCATGTACGGATTCTGCATTCCATACGTAGCCACTTTTTGGATCGCGGGTTCTCGGGCGGGCGAGCTCAAAATTAGGCCTCCATTGTTCTGTGCCCTACAAACATCACCCAGAATTCCGTGATATACAAATTGGCATGTTGACATATCTTTATCTCCATCTATATCCTCACATGACGAATCCGACCAACCGTTGTACCTTTTCATATCTAGTCAATTTTATGCCCGCGGTTGTCGGGATGGCGCTTTCGAACTATGTTGCTTCTTGTTTAGTGAGAGACATTTTCCACTCAAAATTTCCATGATCTACAATTCCACCGTGGACTCCTTCGTCCTTTTTCCTGTTTTTTCTTCCCATGTATTATGGGACTATAAAGTATGGACATGAGATTTTATAGAGCATGTACGGATTCTGCATTCCATACATAACCAACTTTTGGATTGAGGGTTCTCAGGCGGGCGGGCTCAAAATTGGGCCTCCATTATTCCATGCCCTACAAATAGCACCCATAATTCCACGATATACAAATTGACAAGCAGACCTGCAGGTTGGCTGGCTCAACATTGCACTTCTATTGTTCTGTGTCCTCCAAATAGTGCTCACAGTTCCGCGATATACAAATTCATAGATGAACTCCAGGGTTGGAGAGGTCGAGATTGCAATTGTTTATGGATGGTAATCCCTATCAACTATCTAATAGTATCTGAAAACATTATTTCCAATACTAAATTATCTCTTACTAGTGACAACTGGACATACTGGCACGTAATACTTGGCATCACATCCTCCGCAATATACAAATTGACTACCGGATTCTTACATTGTCCGCTCTTCCGTGTTATAGATTATGCATTCAAATGTTTTGAGTGATACAATTTGAACGTCGGGGCCTTACGTCTTTTGGAGAGACCTTGTCAGCCTGTTTTGGATCCTCCTGTTGCCGGGTTCACGAAATGTCCAATTCTTGGAAACTGTTTCAGGTTCCCGCTTTCGAACTCTGCTAGTTCTTGTTCCGTAATATACATCTTGCACTCGAAATTTCCTCTCTCTACAATTCCACCGCACACTCAGTCTTTTTTCCCTTTTCTTCTTCTCGTGTGTTATCGCCTTCTGGTTATATACTTTGTCGCCTTTCTATGATCATGGGTTCCAGCGTTGTCGGACTGACATATCTTCATTTCCATCTATATCCTCACATGACGAATCCCATCGACCACTGTTGTTTTCCATACTTACGCAAGTTGTCATTGTTTACGGATGGTAATCCCTATCAACTATCTAACAGTATTTGAAAACATTATTTTCAATACTAAATTAGCTCTTACTAGTGACACCTGGACACACTGGTACAAAACAATTGGCATCACATCCTCCACAATATACAAAGTGACTACCAGATTTTGACATTGTCTGCTCTTCCGTGTTACAGATTATGCATTGAAATGTTCTGAGCGATACAATTTGAACGTCCGGGCCTTGGGTCTTCTGGAGAGACCTTGTCAGCCAGTTTTGGATCCTCCTGTTGCGGGGTTCATGAAATGTCCAATTCTTGGGAACTATTTCGGTTGCCGCTTTCGAACTCTTTTGGTTCTTGTTCCGTAATATACATCTTGCACTCGAAATTTCCACTCTCTACAATTCCACCGCGCACTCAGCCCTTTTTCCCTTTTCTTCTTCCTGTGTGTTATCGCCTTCTGGTTATATACTTTGTCGCCTTTCTATGATCACAGGTTCCAGCGTTTTCGGTATGACATATCTTCATTTCCATATATATCCTCACATGACGAACCTGATCCACCGTTGTTCCTTTCCATACTTAGGCAATTTTATGGTCGCGCTTGCCGGGTTGGCGCTTTCAAACTCTGTTGCTTCTTGTTTCGTGATATACATCTTGAACTCAAAACTTATGTAATCTAAAATTTCACCACGGATTCCTCGAACTCGCAAGCTTCATTCTACCACAGTTCACAAATGTTTCAAAGTATTTATCGTTGCGTTCCATCGTTCCTAATATACATTGGTTGTGCTATTACTAGTGACAATTGAACACAATCGTATGAAACAGTTGGCATCCGACCCTCCACAATATACAAATTGACTACCTGGTTCATATCGTGTACTCAAAATTTCCTTGATCTACAATTCCACCGCGGACTCCTTAGTCCTTTGTCCCTTTTCTTCTTCCCGTGTATTATGGATTTCTGGTTATATACTTAGTCTCCTTTATATGATTGTGGGTTCCAGCGATGGCGGGCTGACATATATTTATCTCCATCTATATAATCACATGGTGAATCTGACCGATCGCTGTTTCTTTCCATACTTGTCCAATTTTAGGCGGTTTCGAACTCTGTTGCTTCTTGTTCTGTGATGTACATCTTGCACTCAAAACTTTCGTTCTCTATAATTCCACTGCGGACTCCACAAACTCGCAAACTTCATGCTACCACGGTTCACAAATGTTTCAAAGTATCTATCGCTACCTTCTATCCCCACTAACTTATCGTCCTTCCTAATATACATTGGTTACGATCTTACTAGTGACTCTTGCTAGTGACAGTTGCATACACTGATACGAAAAATTTTGCATCCACCGCTCGACAATATACAAATTGACTACCAGGTTCCAACATCGTTCCCTCTTCCATGTTACAGATTATGCATTCAAATGTTTTGAACGATTCAATTTGACTGTTGGGGCCTCATGTCTTCTGGGGAGACCTTGTCAGTCTATTTTAGATCCTCGTGTTGACAGGTTCACAAAATGTCCAATTCTTAGTCACTATTTAGGGTTCCCGCATTCAGACTCTGCTGCTTCTTTTTTCGTGATATACATATTGCATTCAAAATTTTTGTGATTTACAATTCCACCCTGGACTCCTTAGTCATTTTTCCCTTTTCTTCTTCACATGTATTATCGCTTTGTTGTTATATACTTACTCGATTTTGTATGATCGCGGGTTCCAGCGTTGGCGGGCTGACATATATTCATCTCCATCTATATCCTCACATGACGAATCCGACCGACCACTGTTCCTTTCCATACTTAGCCAATTTTATGGCCGCAGTTGTCGGGTTGGCATTTTCAAACTCGGTTGCTTCTTGTTCCATGTTATACATCGTGCACTCAAAACTTCTATGATCTACAATTCCACCCCAGACTCCTAAAACTCACAAGATTCACTCTACTATGGCTCACAAATGTTTCAAACTATCTGTCGTTGCCTTCCATCGCCACTAACTTCCTGTACTTCCTGATATACATTTCCTACCATACCCTCTTTGGTGTTACATGTATTACACTCAAAAAATTCCGAGACATACAATTTGACCCTTGTGCCCTCACCTGCAACGATTGTACCTTTTAACCCTGTTTTGAAGCTGCTTTTTCCCATCCCAACGACCTCCGTACTTTCTTAGTATGTAATTAGAAACCTTTCATGGTAACACCTCATCATGCAGGAACTGTCAACATTATCATTAATGAGTGAAACGCTCGAGGAGATCTCCCATTATTACGCATTAAACCAAGATCTGTGGAGAGTTATTTTGTCCCTTCCGATTGTTCATCTCGAACATGCGTCATCGTGTTGGCCAGTTCAAGAAATCTAGAATGATTAATCTCTCATCGCCATATCCGCCATGTTCGCATTTCTATGTATGCAATTACTAGTGTTTAATGTTAAGAACGCATCATGCAACACCCGACCAAATTGTTATTAATGAACGAAAGTCTCGAGGAGATCTCCCATTCACACACATTGCACTAAGATTTGCACAGGGTTATATTATCCCTTCCAACTTTTCATTTCATTCATCGTCTGGAGGAAACAAATGTTCTTGTATACTTATGGTAGCAGGTCGAAAACACTTTTGTGGAGATACAGTAAATATATTCGGACATGAGGACCAGAACTTCCAGTGGTCCAGGGCATACTTTTACTATTCATCCCATTCTTCCTAGAAGGAAGTGATTTGGAGCTCTGGAATCACTCGTGCAGGTTGTGTCCCTGAGGTTTTTGACTATAAGGAGGTGGTCTCTTGGTGAGCTGAAAAATATATTCCAAGCCAAAGAATTATTCCACTGCGCGACCATTCTCTTATTTCTTTGTCACCTCAAGTCTTCCGCAAGATGTTAAAATTGTCGAAGCCAACATTGACGTTTAGAGGACAAGACTGCAAGCGGTTCCTAGAAAAACATGACAACGGGTTGGACATCTTAGCCTAGTTCCTCGAAGACTCGACAACAGTTCCTGAAGATATCACAAAGTTGCAGGTAATGTCCTTTAGAAATCCATTCTGGGAAATTGCTTGGTTGTTTACGAGAATAACGTGACATGCATCCATGACAAGCATTTCCCATATAATTATTTATATTTTGTACTTCACAGTCAAGGAACAATTCGTTTTCGATTGGGGGAAGCTAATTTAGATTGAGATTTGTTCCCAGTTTTCATGATTCAAATAATCGAATAAATTTTATATGTCATCGTACTTGATTTTTGCAATAGTGCATTACTGCCCGTTTCCAAAACTTTCTCTTTCTAATAAAATAAACTGTGGATTCAATCCAGTAACATTATGGTGCCAGGACCTGTGGAGGCCTAAGGCCTCCCATTGTTTTTAGGAAGTTTTTAATGGCTTTGTCTTAGTTTTCAAAGATTTATTGTTAGGGAAGGATGCTCTGCGGATGTCTGGCCAAGCAAGCAGGTTTTTGAACATGAAGGGCACACTTGAACAAAAGGAAAATCACAGTGTACTCATTGTCTTTGGCTCAAAGGAAAATATTTTTTTCCTTCCATTCCACATCACAGAGAATATGTTTATTGCAAAAATAGAAAGGCAATACAACTACTGGTTGCATTTTTTCCATGACAAGCAAAAAAAACAGTTCATACCTTTGCCCTGGAAAGTCGGAGACTGCGTCTCCAGAAACGTCAACAAGATTGAAGAATTTGCTAGCCATTTCAAGAAATTGAACCTAACGTATGCTGAAAGGATAAAAGGGTTCGACCATGATGGGGATTTTCAAGAAAATTTAATGACAATTGGCTTTAACAACTATTTTATCCATAGACACCTCACCCAAGATAGGGACAGTGACGACAACAATCCTGCTTCTGGCGATTGCGACGCACACACATTGCAAAGCACAATTGAATCGTATAAACAACAAGGAAAAGTATCCAGTGAGAAGAGTGCCCAGTCCCCCTCTAGCACTCCCAAGAGCACGACATCATGGAGAATCACTTAAACGACCCACCCCAGTAAGAAATCAACCCAGAAATCTTTGAACGGAGGAGAGATAAGAACCCTCCTCGCATGAAAATTGATAGTTCTCACAAAATTCCATTGACAAAGAAGAGAAAAACCAATGCAAGGTAGGCCGACGAACCCAAAATTGAAAGTGAATAGGTGCAATTTGAAATTGAAATTGAGCACATGCACAAAATTGGGTCATCTGCAAGGGAAATAACTGAGACCGAAATTTTTGACGAAGATGAATCCTTCGTATTCTAGAGCACTTTTTTTGACAGCCAATCTAAAATTTTGTTCATTGAAAAGAGAGATGTAGCAAACAGGAAAGGAAAATATCGCACAGAGATTAACTTTAGGGAAATGTGGTCATCCCAAATCTCCCTATTTCACTAAGTAACTGGTGATTCTCTTCATGACTCAATTAGAGGAATTGAAGCAGAAAATTCCAGAGTGAAAGATTGCCTCATCGAATTTGAGCGGGCATTCATTGCAACCCCAGAATTTTCCAGTCCTTTAGAAAAAATTGTGCGTGCTACCACTGCAGCCAAGATGAAAGTATCCTCTACCCTCCTTGCATGCTCTAGAGCCCTTGTAGACAATAACATCAACAAAATAATGCAACTAGTTGTTGAAGCCCGAGAAACATCGCAAAATTTAGTTTCCTTCGGAAAGAAGGCAAATGATTTGCTCGAACATTTGGAGGCGAGTTTTAAAAATGATCAGCGTTTCTATGAAGAGGTGATGACCCATTTTTCCAACTATGCCATCAACACATCAGAACTGAAAAGAAGACAAGAGAAACTCCCCTCCCCAAAGCGGACCAAAAAAGTGAAAGCATGTTGGAAAAAGAAAGTTGACAACCTAGATCTCATTGTCGAATCATGTAAACAAGCCATGTCATAAAAGGAAGTTTTATTCACAAGCCTGATCCAAATAGACTTAGCCAGAAGTACCAACGAGGTTCAATACCCAAACTTAATTCTCAAATCCTTGTCAATAACCAAAGAAACCTTCCATGAAAAACTTGATATTTTAAAGGGGTTGTCTTTCGAAAAGTTTTACGGCATAGATGAACATCATCTAGATGAGCTCGAGCGTTGGGTATTGGACTATGCGACACACAATGAAGAAAATGAATAGAGTCTGCATATTATTTCAATGGATCTAAGGAAATTAGAAAATGACCTTTACGACATAGAGATCCGGGATGAAATAAACATGGCTCCCATGAGAAGCTACATCGAAGAATGGTTCCAACAGAGAATGGACACCCTCGTCCAAGAAGGGAAATAGTCAGTCAATAGGACTCCACTGACCATCGACCACAGCAACAAAACACATTGGATTCATAGTAAGTCAATACTGACATCTTCTTTTCTTTATCAATCCAGTTTAAGTGTATATTTTTATCTTGTTTTCTTTATCAATCCAATTATTACCTATTTAAATAGAAAACTGTAACCAAAGACTCATAACTTCCAATTTCTTGTTTTCAGGTCTTCCTCTCTACTGTCGCATACTTCTTCTTTCGACATTCCTAATTCTTGTACCTATTTCTTTTTATGGTCTGCGGGAGCCCCAATCCCAGTCTATATGACAAACGCATTTACATTTCCAGAAATATGTAACATACGTTATTATCTTTTGATAAATTTCCGCGAACCTATGTAAAAAACATTATTACTATTCTATTGTATGCTAAACTTTGTGTGTCCAAGAACCTTTTAAATGTTTTTGCACCACGTTGTTACTATTCTATAGTATGCTAAATTTATGGTGAGCCTTTCTTGCATAATGTTCTTACTATTCTATTGTATGCTAAATTTATGGTGTCCAGGAACCTATAATTTGATAAATTTCAATTTCTTTTGTGTCCAGGAGCCCTTGTTTTAAATCAAACTAATATGTAACAAACTATTCTTTTTTTCATATATTCCAAATAAAACTATTCTTTTGTCTCCTTATATATTTATGTGCTCCTACATTTTTTATCTTCAGCTATTATGAATCTGAAGACATTCTGTTTATTTTATTTCAATTCTCTTTTTTTTTATGCATATTTTTTCCTGCTTGGTCATTTTCAAAATTAAATATGAGATAAATTAGTCACTCAAATTTGAGATATCATATTTGACACACACACACACACACACACACACACACACACACACATATGTTTCTTTAAATTTCGAGGAATATGTAACACATTTTATTATTATTTTATATAAATGTCAAAATTTTGTGTTCACTACTTTTTTTCTACTCACATATATAGAGAGTAAGTCATTTCTTGCATCTTTACCTTAAAATTCAAATAGTCCACAAATCCGCTTGTCAATTTGTATATCGCGGAACTCTGGGTGCTCTTTGTAGGCCATGGAACAACAGAGACCCAATTTTCAGCTCGCCAACCCGAGAACCTGCAATCCAAAAACTGGCTAAGTATGGAATGAGGGTTCCGTGCATGCTCTCTAAAATCTCATCCTCATACTTTATAAAAGTACATATTTCATATGTATAAAATTAAATATCCACTTTATAAAATTACATATTTGGTATGTATAATTTATGTTGTCGAGGAACCTATAATTTGATAAATTTCAATTTCTTCTGTCCAGGAGCCCTTGTTTTAAAGAAAACTAATTCGGGAATGCTATTTTTTTGTGCTTTTGTCCATGAACCTATGTAACAGACGTTACTACTATTTTTTGGTATTTTTTGTCCACGAACGTATGTAAAACAAATGTAAAGAAAACTAATTCGGGAATGCTAAATTTTTTGGACATGAGGCCCTTAAAATTCAAATAGTCCGCAAGTCCGATTGTCAATTTGTATATCATGGAACTCTGGGTGCTATTTGTAGGTCACGGAACAACATAAGCCCAATTTTCAGCCCGCCAACCCGACAACCCGCGATCCAAAAACTAGCTAAGTATAGAATGACGACTTTTTGCATGCTCTATAAAATCTCATCTCCATACTTTATAAAAGTACATATTTTGTATGTATAAAAGTAAATATCTGCTTTATAAAATTACATATTTGGTATGTATAATTTATGTTGTCCAAGAACCTATAATTTGATAAATTTCAATTTATTTTCTGTCCAGGAGCCCTTGTTTTAAAGAAAACTAATTCGGGAATGCTAATTGTTTTGTGTTTTTGTCCACGAACCTATGTAACAGACATTACTACTATTTTTTGGTGTTTTTTCCACGAACGTATGTAAAACATATGCAAAGAAAACTACTTCGGGAATGCTCTTAAACTTCCTACCCACGTGTCTATACTAGGTTGCATTTATTCCCATTCCAACCTGGCAGGGACTACGCTACCATGTAGCACTTGTTTATCATATCAAATAAAATCATTTTCTTAAAACCTTGATAAAATCTTATTTATGCTATCGACTATTGAGTATGCAAAAAATGGTCAATGTTTGAGAAACAACTTCACTAGTTAGGGATATCCAACTTCGATAAAGGAATAACCGTATAATGAGGAGACCAAAAAGGTTGAGAATCCCTATTAGGTTATATGATATTGCAAGTGCAATTGACGATCAATGTTCGAGAAATACTTATTATGTTAAATGTTATTACAAGTGCAAATTATGATCAATGTTTGAGAAATACCTTTTTGTTAGGAGTACCTAACTTCAAAAAGGAATAGGCTATTAAATTTCAAAATACTTATTAGGTTATTGGCTATTAAATGTGTAGAACATATTTAATGTTTGAGAGAGAGTTTAGAGATTAATTTTTTAATCTTTCCATAAATTAAATTTATGGGGTAAGTGATATCTAAAGTCTTAAAAACAATGAAAATTATTCTTGTAGTGCTTGTGACTTTGTCTATGCTAGTTGAAGCAAACAACACCAACATAGTAGAGTATTTTGTTCTTTGACCACTTAGTAGCATTAAGTTAGGGATTTTAATTCCAATGTTTGCTATGAGGGTTTTGTTTAAACTCTTAGCCTCTTTGAAATCTATTTGGATCATGTGGCATCCCTACCTAGCATTCCTAACCATGAGATGGTTAGCCATGAAATAAGGCTTTCAAATTTTGGTTCTTAAGGGCCATATTGTCATAATACTAACTAAGTAAGCCTCCCAGGGAGGACCATAATTAAATAAAATGTATGCATGGGTATCATAATTAAAATTCAATAGAATTAGACAAGAATGGATCAACATATAATGGAAACCAAATGTCCATGACCATTTTTAAGCGTAATCACACACACCATGTAAATTACATAAATTTCCATAACATAAAATAACATTAATTTTCATATTCATAAACAATGATAGAACACTTATCTTTCAACTGAAGACAATCCAAGAAACTGAATGTGTGTGAGAATTTTTCCATTCAACCGTAGGTATCTAGTGTAGATAAAACCCCCAAGTTTAGCTATGAGGCCATAAAGGAAAAGGAACCAAGCTATAGACTTCTATCTCTCTTAGACCAACCCATGTGCTCTCATGCTTAGCTAATTTGCTCATTACATAGTACTCTAGGCATATCGTCTAGCCATCAAACATCCATGGAATTCTCTTTCACTAGCCTACACAACACAAGGAAGATATTCCCTTTCTTTTCTCAACAGTCCGTCAGGGATATTCTTCCCTTCAATGCACTTTTGTGTGGGAAAAAAGAGCTCGATTTGATGTATGTTTTTGGGGAATTGATTACAAGAAGAATACTTATCTCTCAAGCACCTAAAGAGTATCAAATACACAAGGGGTGAAGGATTCCTAACTTGTCCAACATTTATGCTCACCTACAACCATTTATATTTCACTTGAGGTCTATAATTTTCTCTTCACAATGTTGATTTTTGGTCATTTTTTGGATTGGTCAATGGTTAGCAATGGAGAACAACGCATGAGCCAATGTAAAGCATGCACATGAGAATTATATAATGAATGGAAATGATAGAATGAATGGAGTGAGTGGAAATGGGAGAACTGAGGGGAATTATGGAAAAAACTCCTTTTGACTTGAGGAATGATGTACTCTTACACTTTACCATGATGATTGTACTCAACCCATGCTTATGTAACTACATGAAAGAATTCCCACTAAACTATTACATGAATTTAGTGATTGGTTATATAAGTCAATGGAGTTGGATAGCTTCATTTAAGTCATATGGTGAAAAAGAAATGAGATCTAAGGATAACACTTGGAAATAGAGGATTTATTTTCCCATAGCCCCCCTTTCCTTTTCCCCTTTAGTGGAATCATAGCCCCTCTTGTGCTCTATGCAACAAGCTTAGATCAATATATAATGTATTACAACATTAATATTTACATAGCTTTAGGTTCATCATGGAAAGCCCACAACATAGTCCATATAACTATATTTGCATCATACATGCCTAGCAATTCACTAGTTGGGCCTTGGCCTTGAGCTCCACACTAGGAATCCATACTAGCATATTTACATCAGTTACACACAAGGTCATTTATTTAAGCTCACACAGCTCGACTCCCATCATTATAACCACACATTATAGTTTATATATAATTTTATCCAATACATTGCAAGGGTCAAAATCAAGGTATTACAGATCAACATTGTATTAGACAATTAGATAAGAATATGCCATCTTCATCAATCAAAAAAGGGAAGAAGGATAAATTGTTTTGTCTTCATTGATTGCAAAAGGGAAGAAGGATAAACAATCTCCATAAGATTTGAATTCTTGCTCATTCAAATATGTAGTCCAAAATAATGTTTATCCTGCTTTGAGAAAGGAGAATCCACAATTAGGCTCTTTTATTGTCAAGGACATTTAATGTGCCCTCATATTATGAATTAATTTGCAAAAAATCAATAAATTCATGAATGCTTACAATAAAAATGCTATATTATGTATATTTAATGTCAACTCTCATTGAATGAATTAACCCCAAATAGACTCTAGATTACTTGGTAGGTTTATGTTCCATATCTTTTTTACTATATATTTTAGAAACCCAAGAAATTGTAGAGAGGTCATGGAGGAAGGCCCATGGTTCTCATACAACCTTGACCAATTTCTGAAACCATGTTTTCCTGAATTTAATCTTGGTTCAATACCCATTTTCTTAAACCCAACTTGGTTGATGTTGCCAAATCTCCCCTTCCACTTATTGGAAAAGGAAAGCCTGTAAGAAATTGGAAATTTTCTAAGTAATTGAGAGAGGTCAAACCAAAGAGGACAAGTGAATTTTCTCCTATGCCAAAATTTTCTTAAAGGTCTACTATAAAAGTTAATAGTAGAGTGTGAAGTTTCTAAATGGACTCACAAACTAGATTGCAATAATGTAATTTTCAAGTGTAGCCTCTATCTAAAGACATGCATCAAAATAACTTTTTCCCAAAGGCAAGGTCTCTTGACCAAAAAAATAAAAGAATAAAAAACTCAATTGATATAATTATGTAGTGGAAAATCCTGAGGGGAAGGAACTAGAAAAAGATGTAGAGACATTAAAATTTGTGTCTTTGGTAAATACCCTCACTAAGGAGTCCTGAGTAAGCTATATAATTCAAAGAAAATAACGTCCTTTGAAACTCTGTTATCTTTAAATCAATTGACAAAATAGATACAAATAAGGAAGAAAAAGGAACATCCTACTAATATCCTCAATCAAAAACTATAATCAATGTGTTTTAGACTCATACAAATAATTAACAAAAGGTTCTATATTTGATTACCACTCTAAACTTAATAATAATCAAAATATTAGAATATCAAATTCTAGAAATTAATCAAATTATAAAATTTTATGGTGATAATATAATTATTTTTTCTTATAAAAAAGAGTTGGTTAATAATTAATATAATTCAAACTTATTAGTCCATGTCGAAGGCCCGGGACTATAGAAATTGATTTTGCGTTGACTGCGAATTAATTTTTGTGTTGACCAAAAAATTATCTTTTTTTTTTCTATAGTTCAACTTTGTTACTAGCAATTCAAATTTATTTGTTGGCTTTTGATTGGTCCTTCAAAACAAGATCTTATTGTTGGGTCGACGATGACAAGTTAATAAGTGATTTAATTGTGGACTTGTAACGCATGGTAGGGAGAGGCGCAAGTACTAGTGTGAAAGTTCTTAGACGATATCGATTCATGAAGCTTACCATTGTGTCAATTGTTGAACAAAGAATATACAAATGTATTTATTATTATACAATGCATAGACATATTTTAATAAATATAAATATATTTCTATGTACTGTATGGGATGATTTTGTGTGGGGGATTTTATGGATTCTAAGGAGTTTTAATTGAGTTTGTTTGTTCAAAGTAATTGTTGTTGAGTTCTTTGCGTGCTAACATGATATAATGTGTTATGAGCAAGAAATATGAGTTTCTTTGAAAGTGGCAAGTGTTGCAAGTAGTGGTTTGTTACACATGAATTTGGGCTTCAACAAATCTATGCCATAGGGTAAGAAATCCTATGCATCTATTATCTTTATTTGAGCCAATTTGGTTGCATGCGTGGTGCAGTTAGTTGTGCTATGTTAAATAGCTAGTTGTTGTTTTGTTTTTTTGTAGCGGTGATTTAAGCGGGTTAGGGTTTCTTGCAAAAAGTGTTGATGTCGAAGACAATTAAAGGTTGACAATAAAAAATGGCGTGTTGTGTGTTGTGAGTTGCATGATTTGTGGTGTTGGACTTCTACAAATCTATGCCAAAGGGTAATAAATATTGTGCATTGGGTGCTATATTATTATTTTGTGTGGTGCAATTAGTTCTACTCTATTGCTGGTTGAAATGGTTGATTGTCGTTTTTCTTTTGCATAGGTGATTTAAATGCGTCTAGGTTTCTTACAGAAAGTGTGGGTGTAGGAGATAATTAAATATTGATAGGAAAATAATTTGTTCAGAAAGACGAAGGTGTTGTCAATGTTCAAGTGTTTTTTGTTGCGAATTGCAGCAGTTTCGGTGTTGGGCTTCTGCAAATCTATGTCAGAGGGTAAGGAATCCTATGCATTAGGTGTTATATGGAAATGAATATTAGAAATTGATGTTGCACATATGTTGTCATTGATGTCAAAGTGGTAATGGAATGGTCTATTATAGCACAATAACAGACAAGGATGAAAACAAAAGTGCGCACAATAACAGAAAGTATGAAAAATGTGTGCAATAACCGAAACTAGAACAAGTGCGCATAATAACATAAAGTATGATGCATAAATAGAGGAAGCTGTAAAACTATGAAACATAAGTGTGCAGAAGGATCAAAGGAAGAAATGATCAACCATGCAGAAAATGATTAATGATGCAGAAGGTATGGCACAAAGTATGGCACATAGGCGGTGGAAGTGCGTGAAAGGTAAATAGAATTGTAGAAGAACATTGGATGGTACAAAGACAACCATAGGAATGTAGGAAATGAAATCGAAGAAAATAGAGTTGAATGGCCCTTGGATCGAGATGAAGCCAGTGTGACAGAGTGGATTGCAACGAAATATGTGGAAGTTGTGCAGAAGAAAATTTGCAGGGCAGCTTGAGCCAATGCGGAAAATGGCGCAGTGGAGTGTGACAAGACGAAGCTCGTATGACAAATGATAGAGTGGAATGCGACAGGATGAATGAAAATTTAGAAGTCAAGTGAGAAATTCACCAAGAAGCGCTAACAATTTGATGGGAAGCTAGGTGAGTGTTATGGATGACAAGTGCGATATAAGAAGACTTGTGACTTGAGTCTTTCACTCCCATTTTAGCTACGCATTAAGTAATCCATAATGTAAATTGTTGCGTCAATTTTGAGGAGATGAGTTGGAGCTCGTTCGTAGGAAGATTTGGTCTGTTTGTTTTTGTCAAAGAATGTTTAGCTATAACTGGACCATGATCTAGTCAAGTTTTTTCCACGATATAACCGTCATGCATCCACATACTTTATTTAGATAGAAGTGTAATGAATAATACTTTGATCTGGTCAAGATATGTCCACAATATAACTGTTATGCATCCACATATAGTCTGTTGAAATCAGGAAAAGATATTATAAATCAGAATGTGCACACGAGAAAAGAAGAAAAATGTTTTGTAAATTGTTCAAAGGAATTGAATTGAAGATATATCATATCGTTTTTTAATTGAAGAGAAATATCTTATGAAAGGTTTAGTTGCGCAAGGAATTTTAATTAGAGAAAATTGAATACATGGAGGCAGGGTGGTGCAGGGGAGAGGGTTTTTGTCCTCACTCTATAAGTTGGTGGTCAATAATATTGGTGTCCTTATCCCAATGACAGGTTGGAGCATGTCTGCAAGTTGGATCTTGCTTGTGAAGGTTCGAGCTTTCACCAAAATAGTCAGTTGGAGCTGGTTGCAACAGGTTGAAATCTGTTTTGCAAGTTGGAACTTGCAGTGAGAGTTGGAGCCTTCACCAAATTAGTAACTAGGTGCTTATTATAAACAGATTGAAATTTGTAGATTGTGTAAATTGGGGCTTGCATCAGGGATGGGTGTCCCTCTCAGGTTGTAGCCTATTATTGTAATGAATGAATTATAAAATAACATCTTTTGTGGTTTTCTCTAGTTTGGGTTTTCACGTAAACTCTCTGTGTACTCTACATAGCTTTATGTGATTGTTAGAATGTTCCGTAATAATGATGTGTGATTAAAGTGTTAAATATTATAAAAAGTATACATTATTGATGCACCCCCCCTCTCATTACTACTAAAGGTTCCAACAATTGGTATCAGAGCAAGGTTCCTTCAAACACAATTTAACCAATGGAAGGAAGATCCTTGCAACACACATGGGAAGAGAAGACTTATCTCCAAAAAGATATTTGTACTTTCATGGATCAAACTATTCTTCATGGAGTGTAAATATGAAGTCATACTTGTAATCTCTTGAGATTGATGTCTAGAATTCAATTAAGAGTGGATACACCCCTCCTAAAGGCCGACCAAAAGGGGCAACTGCAAAGAAAATATATAGATTCCATGCAATAGCAAAGAATGTAATTTTAGTCTGATATTATGAAGGCCAAAGTAGAGCAACAAATTTCATCCAAAAAGATTTGGGACAACCTTGAAAGTTTATACTCAAAAGAAACCCCCATAGTGGAAGCACCTGCCATTCTAGTCAAGGAAAAAGGAGATTCATTCAAAGATGAGAAAATCTAAAAAGGGACAAGTAGTATTGAATCATCATAAGAAGGTAGCATGGAAGAATCTAAAGATGAAGAAGCTCATGAAATTGTGTGGGGAGAAGAACTCATTTCTTCTCTTGTTGAATTAAGAAAAGAGAGAAGAAAAATGAGCAACCTAGGCATGAACTGCTAAAGTATGAAGAAGCAGAGGAATCAAATGATGTTATTCTGAAAGTACAATTAGAAGCAGCGTTGAAAATAGAACAAATATTGATGAACCAATGAGAGGAAAAAGAAAATATATGTGATTCTCAAGAGGCTGAAATCATGTCCTTAAAGGACGTGTTTCATAAGACAACCAAGGCTACTAAACAGGAAGAAGATATTTCAAAAGAAAACTAGTCACTGAAAGGACAGCTACAGAAGACCCAAGAGAAAGTTCATAATTTTAAAAGACAGATGGCAGATAGTAGTATTGATTAAAATACAATATTAAGGGAAAAGGAAGAAAATATTGAAAGGTTAGAGACTTGAGTTGTTGATCTAAAAGAAGAAGTGGAGAGGATGCAAACAAAACAAATGAAAAATTAGATATTCAGGAAGAGAATTGAAGTCCTACATGAAATTCTTGGCCAACAGAGATCATCATTTGACAAGTTAGGTATTGGTTTTGGCATCACTCAAGAAGGTGAAGGATAAATCTCTAGACTCCCATAAAGAAAGACTGAAAAGAAACCTAGAATTCATAGAGGCAGCAGAGAAAGGAATCATGATCAACGAGGACCAAGAAGGATTGCCCCTCTAAGAAGAACAACAGTACCCAGGTATCAAAGTATATTTCTTGGTGTTTGTTATTCTTGTAATAATTTTGGTCACAAGGAAGTGAATTGTAGGGTATATGTAAAAGGTGAACACATGAGAATGAGGAATCTTCAAAATGTTGAGTATTATACATGTCACACTTATGGACACATAGCTAGAAATTGCATAAGCTTACCTTGACAAAGGAATGCAAATATTTGGAAGGAGAAAACAAAGGATGAGGATCTTGTACAACTTAACAAGGTCAGATATTACAACCAAAGACTGAATCTGGTATGGAGAAGAAAAGAGAAAAAACAAGTCAGAGAAGGACCTAATGGTTTTGTGCATTCAACAGAAGAAGAAGGCTACTCTTTAGCATGCATATTTTAGACTTCTTACATATTGATCACTTGAGATAGTTCTGATCAATGAAAGAGGTGCTCAAGGATAAGGGAATGATGTAAATATGATCATGAGCAAAAGGAAGCATAAGGTTGGAAGATGAGATTTGGTCTATCATATCTTGAGGAACAAATTCATAACTATTTAAGGGCATATATATGAACATTTTTGGATTGTTGGAGGACTACCTTTATGGAGGATTAGAGACATAATTTGACAGTCATTAGGAATGCTCAGGAGTTGTTGTTAGGAAAACATTAAAAGAATTATTGAATAATAAATTGAGATTCACTTAAAGACAGTGATCAACTTGTATGGAAGATTGTCATTAAAGGAGTTTATTTGTTGAGTTGAAGATTGTTCTAAGCACATATTTAAAGGTGTTTTATTTATAGATTTGTGTATGATTTTGTGGACAATTTAGAGACTTATTTTGGCACAATTTCAAAAGGGTTAAGTGTTGATTCAAAGGATAGATTTAATAATGGTTAGTGTAGAAGTAAAGTACAATATCATGCATTTTCTTGAAGGTGACTTAAGCCAGGTTGCAGAGAAGATCTGAGAGAATATCAAGGACAAATTTGAAAATGAATTGTAAAACATTGAGAGTAGCAAAGAGGACTTGATTGTAGCAGAAAGAGAAGTACCAAACATTGAATTTTTTAGAGAAACCTTAAGAATTCTTGTAGCAGCTCGAAAGAAATCTTGCAGCAGCTCTGAATAATTCTTGAAGTCCTTATGTGGTGAAGTCTGTGAAGCATTTGAAGTAATACATAGGTATTGCAAAGAGCCTAAATGTTATATTCTCTTGAAGCATCCCTACAACTATGGATGACAGTGTTGGAGTGTCCAAAGTAAACTTGGAACAATCCATAAGGACCATTGTTGAGAAATGTTTTGGAACAATTAGTTGCAACTACATTGAAGTACAAATATTGGAAGACTATTTTGGGAAAATGTTTGAGAAAGAAGTGTTGAGGATTTTTCACCTAAGGATGAAAAAGTGGTCAAAGATGAAGAACGAAGAGTAGCAAAAGGAATGTGAAAAGGAGTCACACAAGTTGAGTAGTGATGAAGGCTTTGCAGATCAAGTTGTCAAATTGGTATAGGAATGGGGGACATGTCCTTATTCTTCTAATTTACACAAGCTTTATCATAGGAGCTCCTGAAAAAGGACAAAAGTGTTGACAATTGTTGTAGAAAGAAAATGAAAATATTTGAAGATCAAGACTAAGAATCCCTATCTCAGGGGGAGTTAGTACCATCCAAGGATGAGTCAATGAAAACATAGTGTATTCAGAAGCTTGCCAAAAAGGTTCTTAGCAACACCAACAATGTACCAACTACAAGGGTAGAAACATCTGGGAAGAGTTCCTTATCAATCTCTCAAAGGAACCCCATTGTCATTGTTGTCAAAGGGGAGGAGAATGCAGTAAAA
>ML788725.1:376159-392580 GCA_009831015.1 Picea engelmannii
ACCGTTAAAGGTAGAACAACAAGGGGGCTCCGGAATGAAACCTCAGCCGTAGATCTGGGCGGGTGGACTCTGGCCATCCAGATCTGCTCATTGCTTACCTTAATGCGCTCTCACGCCCCAACTTAAAGCCGACATCTCTTCCTCACATCTGGCGATCGTTACAGACCTTGAGATCCTCCAGAAGAATCTCGTCCTTTCGTCGAGACTTATCATCACGAGAGTCCGAACTCTCGATCACGAGGCTCCCAAATTCCTGATCCTCGGTTCCCCGATGTGGCAAATCTTTCGACACGTATCATTCATAAATTTTGTTGGCCAGATCTGTCCCAGGATTTACACCATGGAAAGTCCCGATCTCTCATCATCAGGATTCCCAATTTCGCAATTCCCGATTTCCCGAAATGGGTAATCTTACGACACGTGGCCTCCGTCATTCAGACGACTTAGATCTATTCCGAGGTTTTCACCATGGAAAATCCCGAACTCTCATCATCAGGATTCCCGACTCTGCGATTCCCGATTTCCCGAAATGGGTAATCTTACGACACGTGGCCTCCGTCGTTCGGACGGCTTAGATATATTCCGGGGCTTTCACCCCTATACACTGGGGTCGTAACCCTCGGGTAACTCCTGACAGATCCAATGGCTGTCAGGTTTTCCAGCCGAGATCTGACGGCTCAGATTGGTTCCTACCCGTGCATTCTTCCACGACTCCCTAGACGTGGAAAAATCAACGGTCCAGATACTCCCATGGACCTTGGAGATCTACGGTCCCGAATTCTTCATTGTCCACGAATACACAGAAAACAAAGGGGTAAGGCATTTAACACCCTACTTACTCCTACCAAACTAATGGTCATGCGTGACCACAGGTTTCCCAATGGAATCTCGTCCGTCGATTAACACCTATCAGGGTTAAGACACTTAACACTCCATCTTCTTCCTCCGATCTAACGGTCGTGAGTGACCACAAATCTCCCGACGAGATCTCATCCGTCGATTCGATACTTCATCCTTATGCTGCCATATCAGGTGTTCAAGAGGATCATTCCTCCTCGTGCAGGGTTACTAAGGCTTTACGCCTTCACATTCTCTTTCCCGGTTCTTGATGGGATTTTCAAGGAGGGTATCTCTATGGGGAGGTTCACCCAGGGTACTATCTGAGGCAGAAAAGGGTATCATCCTCCCGAGAACCAGACGTGAAGTCTGAATTAGATCAGTGCGCATATAAATAACGATTCATGAGGACATAAGCCATACGTAGTCTTTCGATACAAATATACAACTACTAGTACTGATCAAAATACCATACAGATATTCTTATAATGAAATAATTCACAGTTTCACAGCTTATGAGCATAATTATCAGAATACATATATTTCAAGATGCCAAAGGAAAAACACTTATCAGAAATAACACCAGGGGTCAAGCAACTGTTGAGAGGGGTGCTCGTTTCCACCCAACCGTAGGCTCAGCGACTCCTAGCGGATTTACCACTAGACACCCTCGAGCTGAGACCACGATGCGGTGAGACTGCATCTCTATTTGCCAGTGACCAGGAGTGAAGGTTACTTTCCTTCCTCTCTGCTATCACTCACTCTGCATATTGTCAGAGTTCTCTTCTTCCCCTCGCGTCTTCCCCCAATCGCTTCCACCCCACGCCTTATCCTCTTGCGAGGTTGCGTGTGGCGCGATTTCCCTCGCGTTGGTCAGTCATGATGGCTCTATGGATGGGCGGTTCACCTCCCCATCCCTCATTAATTCTTGAGGAGCCATCAACCTGCCAGCCTGCGAGACATTTAATTCAGGGCCAGCGAGCCGCTTTTGGTTCTCCAGGCCAGTGAAGTCCAAATACGGTATTAATTCTCGGTGGAAGTTAACGTCACCTTTCCAGGTGCCTTCCACCGCCATTGTGGTCTCTTTTTCTGCACATCCCCTCTCAACAGTCCTGCAATATAAATTCATAATGTTATTCACATTTATTGACCTTTTCCATAAGGTCCATTCACATCACATATTCACATTCATGAGTTTTCCACAGTTCTGGCTAGTCCAGTTATTTTTTTACAAACTAGGGGAAACAGGGTGTTACACCAACAACTTATTCTTATTTTTCATCTACAAATATGGTTATTCGGTTATGTTTGTTGTGCAGATGCAATTAGTTTGTGTGCTTGTTGTCTAATAGTATATGCTTCATGCATAGTGAAAGTGTTGTGTTTTATTGGAGTTTGTTGTCTAATAGTATATGCTTCATGCATAGTGCAAGTGTTTTGTTGTTTCTATAGAAGTTGCGTGGGTGGAAAACAATCAAAGGTGTATAGGGAAAGACCTTCATACATAGTGAAGTTAGTTATGTTGTGTTGCTAGTCAAAATGGTTGGCTATTGGTTTTTTTTTGGTAGAAACGATTTAAGCGGGTCAGAGTTTGGACAATTTGGTGGCATCCTGCATGGTTGTATTTTATGTGCTTTGTATTGGGTTTTTGCTTGGGACAATGAACATTTGGTTTGTTTTCAATTTCTAAGAGGATAATTTGAAGCAATTCTTATTTTTCATCTGCAAATATGGATATTCACCTATGTTTCTTGGATAGATGAAATTTGTTTGCGTGCTTGTTTTCTAATAGTATATGCTACATCCATAGTGCAGGTTCTTTATTTTATTGGAGTTAACTCTTGTGGTTTTTTAGAGCCCTTGCAGTTTATCATATGCAAAATTGTATGTATTGATAGTTCTCTTTCAATTTCATTTGCATTTGAATATGCATATATCAATATTTTTTTTCAAACCACATAAATCATAACTTATCAAACCATATTTGTAAAAATATTATATCATTTATCTTATGCGATAACAGATTGATTTCTTGTTACTACCTTTAAAATTTGGCAACAACACCATTCTATTTGTGTCACATGTGCATCATTGACAATAATTAACAAAAAGAATATTATGAAAGAATATTTAAAGAAAAAAAAAAAACTTTCATATCAATTAGAGGGAACTTACAACAACAACAAAAATGGCAATGGAAAATATCTTTAAAAATACAGGGAAAAAATTCCACACACTAATATACAACATGATATATCGCCTCCATGTTGAAAGAAATGAAAAAAATAATAGAATTAAATTATTAAAAACATTTTCTTGTCTTATATAATTTACATGACTTCAATTGAAAATTCATGGTTTTCCCAAGAGTAGTTACTACTAACTAATCATCCATATGTAGCGAATATACCCAAAAAAATGGGATGCATAATCATTGATTTGGAGAAAATATTAAGGAAACCTATTATATGTTCATAAAAAATGTTTATATTTAGTCAAAAAATATAAGTGTATGCATAGCTATAATCATAAATTAGGCTACTAGTTTTTCATTTCTAATGAAAAAATGAAGAATTTTAGCGCAAATTTCTTCCAAAAAATTGAAATTTAGCCAAATTGGCGAAATTCCACTTAAAAAAAATATTGATGGATAGTTACATTCTTCAAAAGATATTCTAATGTGCAATTGACTCCGGCCTATGTGTGAAGACGTTTGCTTTGACATTTTTCCCGCATCGCGCACACTTGTTTCTTCTATGCTTTGTACATGTTTTTGGCTTCCAAAGTAAATATTGCATCCATTTTCAATTCTCTAGCATCTGTGCATTGCAGTGCTTTGGCAGGTCAACATTTGCAATACTTTTTTGATGAACATGTGCGAGAAATCAGTGCAGCTATGTCTTTCATATCTTTATTTTCATTTGGAGGTGAAGATAACTGCATTTTTTGAAAGATATGTCTTGATGTAAGGAATCTGCTGCAATTGTCGCAATAAATGGGATCCTAGTTAATTTTATTGTCATTTCAATGAGTATATATCTTTGTTTGTTGAAAGATTGGTTGTCATTGATGTCAAGCCTTGAATAATTTCAGTAGCCCCAAAGGAATGGTTATGTATCCCATAGTTGATAGAGGAAAAAGGTCATGAAGGAAGGTGTAAATTCAGGTAACTCATGCATGGATGGATATTCCTCGTTATTATGTTTCCGGTGATAGGTGGTACACCATGTGGTTCCTCATGGTTAAGGAGTTATGGCCTTTTGAAGTTAGAAGCCCCGAAGAATGGTCAAGAAGCCCCTAGTTGGTTACACGTCTTTAATGAAATGGTAAAGTGGTTGTAAAAAGAAAGTCTAGAAGCCCCTACGTTTAAGGATAGAGGTTACTTAGAAAAAGTATAAATAAACCTCAAGGAGTCATTCACAAGTACATTCACTCACTTATTCTAATTGAACATCTTCTAGTGAACTAGTGATCTATTTGGTAAGTTAGCGAAGGAGAAATATGAGGTAGCGACAAGAGAGGAGTGCAAGATTTTTGGGGTTGTAGAGGAGAGAAAAGTTCGTTGAGGAAACCCTAGTTTGGTTAGCCCTCATGGGTTAGACCACTAGTGGCCCACGAGTTTCTTAGGGCTCATCATGCAAGGCCCTGTGTGACAATATGTCTTAGTCCCATGAGGACAAGAAAAATTTGGGGGTTATGCTAATACCAGGTCCCAGAAAGTCAGAAGTTAGATTATAGGTTAGATCTATTGTGTATCAGGTCAGTTGCAGAGGTATTTCTATGTTTATGTGTTTGTTGTGATGGTTTTACTTGGTCATGGTACGATACATGCTTGAGGTATGGTTGGTTTGGCACACGATTGAGGTACATCTTGGCTACATGGTTGATAGAGGTATATTATTGTATTTGGTTATGACATGATTGGTATGGTTCATCTTTGAGTTGTGGATGTATGGTTGAGGTATACACTTGATGTATGGTGGCATATGCATGTGGCACATGCCTTGGTTATTTGAGGATCTTCATTGATAATATGGTACAGGTTTATACATGATTGATGTTATGGTATATGGTATTGGTTCTATATGCGGTTGTTGTTCTAGTACATGATTTATGATGTTATGGTATCTACACTTGGCATATCTTATGGTACATGATTGATGCATTGTTAGTACATAGTTGATGCATGGTATGGCATAGGTTTTGGTATACCAGGTTAATGGTACAGTGACAGGTTGACAGGTTACAGGTTGATGTGACAGAGGCAGTGATAGTGGAAGTGATATAGATTGTGAAATTGACAGTGACAGTGACGGTGACAATGGTAGTGACAGTTGGTCTACATTTATATTTTAGGGAGGAAAGATGGGGCAAGGAAAGGGGATCATATCCTCCTTTTGGTTAGTGTCGGAGAACATGGGGAATTGGAGATTCCTTTAGGTTGGAGCCTAAGATTCAGGGGGTTGTAGCCTCCTTCTGGTTGGAGCCGGAGAAATCAAGGAGTTGTAGCTTCCTTCAGGTTGGAGCCTGTAAATAGGGAGTCATAGCCTCCTTCCAGTTGTAGTTGGAGAATTGGGAAGTTGGTTCTTCCAATGAATGTAATCTTTGATATATAAGAAAGTATTATGTGGTTTTCTCCCATTTGGGTTTCCACATAAATTTTGTTGTACGTGTATTTGATGTGATGTAATGCTTCTCATGTTTATGTGCTCGTGACACATTGATGATATACTATTGATTGATACATTGATGATATACTGCTGATTAAATTGAAGTTGATATATTATGGTTAAAAGTGATAAAAGTGCTCATACTAATTCACCCCCCTCTTAGTATTCCAACATTGTTGTCGAGGAAAAGAAAGAAACAATATATTGTCCCATTTGGAAATTCAATGGAACACTAAGGAATATGGGAGGGAGATGTGGACTGCATAGAACAAATATTTTGCAGATGTTCAGTATTGCAATGTGAAATGTGCTACTACTTATGTGCAGAAACTATTGCGATGGTTTTTGCATGTTGGCACTAGTAGTTTCACATCTTGGTGGTTCTGCATATGGCTTTGTTGCTGGCATGTTTGCCTAGTACACATAGTTATTGGTTGTGTGCAGTCACATTGTCCACAGGTACATGGTGGGCATAGTAAAGACTTATTGTATTTTTTACCATTGTGTGGAAGAAAGACATGATCGCAAGTTGTTATGCTTCTGTGAGTGCATATTTGCAATAGTTTTGTACTTTGTTGTGATTCCTTTGTTGTTGTATACTATGATGCCTTTATTCGTATTGTTTTCTACAATTTTTGCGGGTGCTTTTGTTGGTACGATATGTAAATGTTGTTTGTAGGCACCTGTTTTGCAAAGAAATCACATAGACTAGTTTAAATCCTCATGCGGTGAATCCATTCTTCCAACGCTTGTACGGAGATTTCATATCGCTTATGCTCTAGAATTATCATGCTTGGATGCTTCAACAATTGTGTAGTTCATATATCTATTATCAGTCTACTTAGGATTGTCTATCTTTATTCCTTGTGTCGATAACTAACACACATTGTCCTCGCTCATTGTTGCACTTTCGCACTTCCACATTTGTTGACGGGCGAAACTGACCGTCCGTCAACTGGGAGAGTGGAACCGGTCCGGGGTTGTCTAAATAACCCAAGCCGTTTGGAATGGACCACTCTGACGAGTTTAACGGCTCCGTTGGCCGCTCTAAGTTCCTTTAAGAAAACCAAAGAGAGAATTGATCTGAGCTAAGTAATCTAACCAAAATAAACAAACAAACTAAAACTAACTAAAATAAACTAAACTAACTAAAACTAAACTAATACACTAATCTAATTAAAACAAACTACTAAATTAAACTAAAACTAAATATAATTATTCTAACTTTTATATACAATCTACTAATTACTATTATAATAACTCAAATCAACTATCTAATTACCAGCTGCAATATTACTTATTCACAAATGTACACTATAAATAGCCTACAGATTTAATTAAAACCTGCAAAATTCATGTGTTTTCTTCCCCAAGACAGTCAGGAATCTTTTTGATTTTTATATTTTATGAAAAAGAAATTAACATTACTGAAATTAAACAATCTAATATATTTAATTAAACTTATATCTGAATTAAACTACTTAATGAAAACAGTAAACAATAAACTAATTGACCTGGAAACGCTCCAAGTCTTCCCTGTGTATGATAACTTCTAAGCTGGTCGGAGGAGGGAAACTCGCACCGGTTAGTCCATAAGCTTCTCGTAAACGATTGGTTGTGCTGCTCCTTGAAGTGTTTTACAGGACAAACAAGATATAAAAGAAAATCATAACAATCTTATGATTATAAAGCTCTGCAATAAGGGAAACCTGTTATGCAAAGAATTACATTTAACAATTCAATCTATGAAGAAGATAAACTTGTCATTCACAAACTGAATTAACAATTGTTATGTCTTTTATCTATTTGGAAGAGACAAGATATGGATAACAGTGATTAGAATTATATCATTTGCACATGATTTAGATAGCTAAAGTAGTCATAAACCATAAACAAATTGATATACACAACATAAAACAAAATATTGATATATTGAGAAGCTAAAGCTGTGACAAAACACCAAATTCTGCTTCAATCTGTATTAGAACTCCATATCCTTGTTCTCCCACGAATGAGGATGATGATTATTACAAAAATCATAAGTATTTATAAGTCTCTTCACAAGGTAAAACTTCCTTGTGGATAATATCAAACAGTTTTACATAATATGGGAAATATCCCAAAATCACCTAAACTAAGAAAATAAAATGCAAGTGAAATATTTGAAATATCCCCTAACTGCTCAGCAACTCAATTGCAATTCGAATTTACCTGCAATATAACACAAATATCCAATTAGAAAGATATTTCAGCGACAAAACACTAAAAAAATGATCCTACAGACTTAGCTACAGAATCATCTGATTCTGTAGCTAGTCTAAAATAGAAAACATAATCAGATAGAAAACAAATCGAAATCATTTTAAAACAATCCAATTTAATTTCCTTTTATTAAAATCGAATTACTAATGGTTCAAGCAAATTTATCATTCAAGTCAAACCAAATAAAAAAGGATGCAATCGAAACGGGATAAGAATGCTCTGTTTTTAGTTGCCATGGAATCGGGTCAAATAATAACCACATTGTTTCATATCCAAATGAAATTACAAGTAAATCATATCGTATAAGATACGATGTAATCAAAATCGATATAGTTATAATCGAACACCATCATAATCGATTGGTTACGGCTGTAACAGGGTGCATAGGTTTCATATCATTTTAATCAAATGCCGATATAGAAAGGTCGTTACGATTGTTACCAAACGTTCATAACAACATCGAACTTCACCATAGATTACAATCATTGAGCGTTTACATAGTAAATCAGACAGGATCGCATAATGATCGTAACCATCAACAACAGTGATAACCATAAACTGGGCAATAATCAAATCGAAATGTGACTGAGCTAAAAATAGAAACACATCGTAATCCTAGGCATAATCAATTTCATTCCCAAATCAAAATTAAACAATATATGGATCAAACTGATCATACGGTCAAACTATGTGAATCGATAGGTTGGATATAACAGTCATGATTCAAATCTATTCGCAATTTAGTCATGCATCCACAAAATGGTATTCGAATACAGCTGTTAACCATAATTTACCAAACATATCGTATATGACCAATTCGAAATGAAATATTAACTGTGTTTGGAATTGATATACCAGAAACGACCTGTGTTTAGAAAATATTGAAATCTTCAATAATCGACAGAGTATTCAGTTCAAACCAAATCGAAACAATCAAATCTATCCTACGATCAATCGAATCAAAACCAAATCCAATCGAAACTTAAAACAATAATGAAAATTGATTTATTAAAACAAAATTATATACAAAAGTGCATGCTTATGCGATAGAGCAGATCCACGATATAAACAGAGTTTATGAGTATGTCATATAAATAGGTGAAAGTCATACCAGTAATGTTGTTCGAGCTATGCCAATTTTGAATTGACGACTGCTGTAGCTGACTCCACGTTCTTGAACAAAATCAAACCTGTTGTTCACTGTTTCTTATCGGTGGATGGCAACTTTGCCTTTTGACTGGTGAGCCTTGCAACTTGATCCTCCAGAGCATGAATTATGGACTGCAGCATGGGCACGTCGAGATAATACCTTTCCAACCATGAGCCACATTGATCACATGGTGGAGTAGCTGGTTCGACTAGAGAAGGAGGGGGTTTAGACGAGTCACCTGGGGTTTCACAAGGAATTTTGATGCCTGGATAATTAGGATCACTTCGCAAGCAAGGTGGTAGGTTCTTCACAAAATCATATGCGGGTTTATTACATAGACCTTCAGAGTAGGGATACTCACTTGCCAGGTAACGTTCAACCTCTGAGTCAGAATCTTCACTTACCATAATAGGGTCAGGGTTGACAGGTGATTTTGGTTTATTTCTTGCCATACGAGAGATTAACCGGGCGTTTTTCTTGCCTTTAGAATTGGTAGAGGGTTTGGCTTTAGGCCTTTTAGCCACGGGTTTAGCAGCTTCGGTATCCTGGGTAACAGAATTGGGTAGGTCAATAGGAGAATCGGGTAGGGGTTTAGGCAACAGAGCACAGTAAGGCACAGGGGGTACTGCTTTGCACTCGCTTACCACAGGTTTGTCAATCTGTGGTGGGCTCGAGTCACCAAAATCATTGCGTTTAAGAAAATCCTCCCAACAGTCACGGTGTAACCCCAACTTACAAACTACAAGCATTTTAATCAACCCAAAATGAAAAAGACTGGTATCGGACTGGTTCCGTTTGTATCTTTTAGACATTTTAAACAAAATCCTATGCAAGTATTAAGGCATAGTAATCTCATAGCCCATGAAAACCATTAGTATCCGAAGGTGGTACAAGAAAACGAAACCATACCTGCCCTCGCAGGTAACGAACTGCTTGGTAACCATGAGCAAATCGTGCCAGCATTGTTTAAGCATATTTGCGGGCAAACCCTTGTCACAAGAACTCACCCTTCGTGACTGGAAGAGTAATGTCCACGGGACATCTTCCACTTTGCAATTTTTGACCATTTCTGTCCGACAGCAGGCAGACCGGTAGCCAAACTGAGAAATTGCTCATCAATTTCCAATTGCACGTCCCCAACCTTGGCTCGACAGCCATCAAAGGTTAACGCGAATTGCCGAGCCACACCAGGGTTATAGCCATCAAACTTTCGTATGAACGAGAGCCATCCGAATTCCTCAAGGTCACTGTAAGCGCCATCGAACATCAACAATGCTTGGCTACCATTGGGTTCTGCCCTTACGACCGGGGCCATGGTGCAGGTGCATGGTAGGGTTTGGATTGAACACAACAATACTTAGTAGTAAAAATCGATAGGACTAACAGCTGCAAGCGTTCAAAGGGGAGGCAAATCAATATGCGCGTGCGAAGGTGGTGGGTTAGTTCACCGCCATGCACAACATTAATGGCACAGTACAACACTGTTTAATCAATTATGACATCACTCAAACCACATTAATCAGTTAACACAAAGATTTAAATGGTGGATAGTGATACCAGCGCGCCATGTATAACTTTAGACTATTGCCATTCAAATATGAAATCAGACTCATTTTTGCATAATCAAAGTTTATAAATCATTTCAACAGGAGATTTCATAAAATCGATAGGTCAAAAGCTTATAACAGTGAGGATCACATCATATAAAACAAGATCAATCATGACCCTTATGAAATCGAATATAACCCATAACTTATCATGCTCAATGCCTTATCAAATAAAATAAAAATCCAGTTGCGCAATCAAAGTAAGAATAGGCAAATGGACAAAGTTCGAAAAATAAGCCAAAGGTAAGTACCAATCAGAATATCAATGAGCAGATCATGACAGTCCAAATAACGATGGAAGAGTTTTCACGCTTTCAGTCGTGAAAAATAAATTGAAACCAATTTTAAAATGTCGTATGAAATGAAAACATCGTCTCTTTGCAAAATGCGACGATACCTTGACATTCAGGAGACAAAAGGTGTAGGCAGCTTATAAGGCAATGGAAAAAATTGAATTGGTTGCCAACAATGGCGACACACTGGGAGAAGCAGTTATCTTTGTCAAAAGAAATAATTTCAGATTAGGATAATAAAGAAAATTTCAACTCCAAAACAACAACCAAAAAATCGTACAAACATCATCATTACTATCTTTTCCAGCGATGTTTTAAAAGATGCAAACTAATAACAGTCTTAAGATCAACAAGTCATGATTTTTATGATAAAATCTTCAATACTGTTGGCATGGCCATTGCTGCCAGCAGGCGTCCATAGCCTCGACAGGGTTGCCATTTAACCCACTCGGACGTCTGTATCCTGTCAAGAAGTTCTAGATCAGAATAAAGGACTTTAAAAGAGGTTTCTTATCTTTTTTCAGATTTTCGTGTACCCGACATTGCTTCGCTGCCAGCGGGCCTGTTCAGTACCCCGGCGAAGTTGTCTTGGCGCCATACTTGCATTTACCCACTGCCAGCGGACCTGTTCAGTATCCCGACAGGTTTACAAACACTTCCCACAGCTCTCATTAATCTTTTTATTTTGTTTTTCTTTTGTGTATAGCTGAGCGGGGTGACGCTGAAAAATCTTGATAATTTATCATATTTTTTTTTAGACCTCATCAGAATTTTTTGACACCGTCCTTTACTCAGCACCAGAAATGTTTTATTTTTAAAACAACTTACTATGACAGGGAGACATCCTTTTGAGTCATTCCTTTACAGAAAAGGGACAGCGTGAAAAGATAAAGAGAATCATGACAAACTTCATTCAGAGATTGAAATCAGTAACTTCTTTCAAACAACAAAATTTTTCAGCATAAATATCATTTTTAGCAATATATCACTGATGTTCGTGCAACCTTTTAGAATTTATTTCAGCGAAGATATTTTTATTATGGTCTTTGTCTGAATAGCTCAGCGCATAATTATGCATATGTTTCAAAAAACATAAAAAACTGATCAATCCAAATCAAAATAAAAACGAAAACAAAGGCAAATAAAAACCAAAGAAAATATTTACATAATATACAAGGGTAGAAATCAAGAAAAGTATCTTTTCAGGGCTTGGCCATTCACCGTATAGGTGTCAAGCTTCCCTTTAAGATTCTGCAATCGAAAGGAACTAGGACCCAACTTTTCAGCAATAAAAAATGGCCCAAGCCACAAATTTTGAAACTTGGTATGTTCACCCTTCCCTTCGTGTGGTTTGTCCCACTTTAAGACGAGATCGCCTACTTTAAAATTCCTATCAGAAGCATAATTAGAATCGAACCAACTTTTAATCAGTTGTTGATGTTGATCTAACTTACGCTTAGCTTGGGTTCTTACCTCTTCTAACTTCATCAAAGCGTTAATACGGCTTTCTAAAGGGGGACAATCTTCTTCTTGGACTTTTTGTGATAATTGAAGAGAAGGAAGAAGAATGTGAGGTGGCAGAATGGCTTCTCTGCCATAAACGAGAAAAAAGGGGGAATTACTTATAGTGGCTTTGGGTGTTACCCTATCAGCCCACAATGCATTCAGCAGTGCATTGTGCCAGTTCTTGTGATTTTCAGCCACGGTTCTCTTGATAATTTTGATCAAGTTCTTGTTGGTTGATTCTGCTAAGCCATTGCCCTGGGGGTAATAACTAGCAGAATACTTCAGCTTTATTCCCTTTTCTAAGGCGAACTCACTCATCTCAAGAGAATAAAAGTACGAAGCGTTATCAAAGACTAGACAATCAGGGATACCAAAACGGGTGATGATATTCGAGTTAAGAAAAGCGATCACCTAACTTGTGTTAACAGTTCTTAGCGCGGCGGCTTCAGACCATCGAGTAAAGTAATCAGTGGCTGTCACAATATACTTTTGATGTTGTGAGGATGGAGGGTTAATAGGACCAATGATATCAAGGCCCCATTGCTGGAAAGGAGAATCGATCGAAACGGGTTGCAAGGGGAAGGCTGGTTTTTGCAATCGCCCTGATGCTTTCTGACAAATGATACATTTATGGCACAAGGCATGGGCGTCTCTAAAAAGTGTTGGCCAGTAATAACCGGCTCTTAAAACCTTATGAGCAGTGGTGTTTCCACCGAAGTGACCACCAGCTTCTCCTGCATGCAATTCAAGCAAGACTTTTTCTGCTTCGTCCTTTTCAAGACAACGCATCAGTACACCGTCGAAATTCTGACGAAACAATATACCATTAACTAGATGAAAGGAGGCGGACTTTAGTCTCAACTCTCTTCTTTTGCCAGGGTCAAGGTGACGGGGTGCCGATCCATGTTGAAGACAGTGTCTAATATCGTCGTACCAAGGACTTACGAGGTTTTGTGCACAACAAATCAAATTCTGATCGCGTTGTTCTAAGTTTGACGTATCACTATCTTCTCGCTGTTTGGTTTCTGAATCAAAAACAAACTTACACAACCCTTGGCCTCTCACGATTTGTGCTGGGGTGATTTCTAAGTCATACTCTTGCAAGGAGGTGACCCAGTTGGATCTTTTCTCTCCTAACTCCTTTTGCACTAACAAGTTCCTAACGACAGGGTAAGGGACAATGACCTTCGTTCTTGACTTCAAAAGATAAGACCGGAAATGCTTAATTGCCTTGAAGACAACGTATGCTTGCTGATCGACCACTGGGTAGTTAAGTTCAGCACTTTTGAAAGCAGAGCTCATAAAGGCGATAGGTACTTTGTTGTTCTCAGAATTCTTCTGAGTTAGGACTGCGGCATAGGAACAATCAGAGGCAAAAGTATAGAGTGTGAATTCTTGAGAGAAATCAGGGCTCATGAGAGACGGAGCGTCTATTATGGCCTTCTTTATAGAATTGAAAGCTTGGTTTTCTGTAGGTCCCCAGTGATATTGGGTGTCTTTCTTAATCAGGTTCTGGAGAGGCCTAACCATTTCGGAGAAACTGGGGACAAATCTTCTCACGAAATTAATCTGGCCTAGGAAAGACTGCATGGATTTTTTGGAGGTAGGTGGGGGAAGTTTAGAGATGACTTGGGTCCTCTCGGGGTCAATAATAATTCCATCACTAGACACAATGAATCCTAGTAGTTTACCTTGTTCTACTGCAAAGATGGACTTCTTGGGGTTCAAGGAGATGTCGTATTTACGACATCGTAGCAGAACAGCTCGTAAGTGAGCTAGATGATCGTCTTTGTTCTTAGAATAAACAGTCACATCATCTAAGTAGACTACTACGGAATGATTGATTAAGCCTCTAAAAGCAATGTCCATTGCTCTCTGAAAATTAGCACCGACATTGATCAATCCAAAAGGCATTTTGCGATAAGCATAAGTGCCCCATGGGGTACATAAGGTAGTTTTTAATTGGTCTGGTGGAGACATCAAGACTTGGTTGTATCCAGAGAAACCATCTAGTAAGGATAGTCTCTCAGAACCAGATACTTGTTGAAGGATCTGTTCCATGGGCGGGACAGGATAATTATCTTTATCAGATGCTTTGTTGAGGTTTCGGAAATCGACACAAAGTCGAATTTCTCCGTTTTTCTTCCGCACCGGGACAAGGTTGGATACCCATTGAGTATGTCTAACAGGAAAAATTATTTTAGCACTTAGGAGTTTATTCAATTCTTTTTGTACGGTCGGTTCTAGTTTAGGATGCATTTTCCTCAGTTTCTGTTGGAAGGGTAAGGTTTGGGGCTTCATCGGGATGACATGCTATATAATATTAGGATCGAACGTTTTAATATCATCGTAAGTCCATGCAAAGACATCCTTGAACTCTTTGAATAATTTAACAAAAGCAACTTTTTCTTGTCTAGAACATCCCAAGCCTAAGTTGATACACTGAGGATTTTCACTAGTCCCTAAATTGACTTTTTCATAAGACAATGAGGAGCTGTTGGTTTTGCAATTGACCGTCTTTTTAAATTTATCTTCAAAATCATAAAACTTTTCTAGTCTAACAACAGATTTGGGTATGAGATTTACCACGTCCGATAGAGCCTCTGGAGATTTCAGATTAGGTATTACCGTAAAGTCGTGCAAATTGTCGTCATGCGTTTGTTCATCTATCACAACATCTTGGAAGGTTTCTTCCATGTGCAGAAAGTTAATGATTTGTTTATCATCGTCGAATACTCTCCAGTTTGTGATATTTTCAGGAACAGATGGTCGAAACAATAGCTCCATAGAGAATGCTTTTGGGGATAAGCCTTCTGCAGGAAGAAGTTTAGAGGCAACATTAGTGAGTAGATCTGCTTCAGCATTGTTTAATCTAGGGATGGAATTTATATTAAAAGCAGAAAATTTGTTCATTAAACTCCATACCTCAGACTAGTAACATTTGAGATGCGGGGAAAGACAATGTATAGAATTTCTCACCTGCCTGACCACTATCTCAGAGTTGCCAAATACAACTAGATTTTGAATGTGCATGTCCAAGGCTTTTCTGAGACCTTGCAATAAAGCCTCATATTCTGCAATATTGTTAGTACATTCAAATTCTATCCTACAAGCCAATAATGTTTTGTTACCTATTGGATCGATAATGATGCAGCATGCACCAGCTCCTTCTTTAGACTTGGAACCGTCAAAGTATAGAGACCAAATTTGATTTCCATCAGGCTCGTGAGACTGTTGCATAGAAGCTGTTGGTTGCGTACATGTTAGGATCTCGGACTGCTGTCACGGATTGTTGATAGGTGAAACTTCAGCTGTGAAATTTCTGAAGAAGGTGTCCATTCCTTGGACTTCAGGTGAATCAGCCGGAGGTGTATATGGTTCATTTGGGTCATTCAAGTCTGTTACCATGAACTTGAGGTAACGCTCACGGTTCACCTTGATTTTGTTGGGCTTACTGTTTTCTGGAAGCCATAAGTGAGACCAGTCTATCGCGAAGTAACCATGTAGCTGCTCCGACCAGTCCCTGCTCAAAAACATACCATACACTTCTGGAATATCCACCACAATTATATCAATAACCTGATGAACCTTTGGGTTAGACGATAATCTAATCAATACATTTTTCAATTCGCCTATAACTTTAACATCTGTTCGATCAAGTTGTATGATTTTCAAAGAAGATGGTTCAACTTCGGCGTTAATCTTTTGGCAAACTGACCAAGGCATCACATTTGACGATGCTCCAGAGTCAACCATACAATTATGCACATTTCTGTTGAAGATTTCGAAAGTTAAAAGAAAAGGAGGTACATTCTTGCGAGTATTTAGAGTCGTAGCTTGTGGTTTCTTACTCGTGGTTTCTTGTGCTACTTTATCTAGACTAATTGCATTATTTACATTATTTACATTATTTACAGGAGTTACAGGAAGGCTTCCTTTATCTTGAGGATCAAGATTAATTTTTGTGGAAGTCTTCTGTGGAGCTTTGCTTTGCACAACCTTGTTACCATTAGAATTACCATTCTTGCCATTGTCCGAAATATTTTGCAACATCTTTTGTAACAAAAATGGAAATTTCAACAACTCATAAATAGAA
>ML788725.1:395831-443978 GCA_009831015.1 Picea engelmannii
GATTTAGATAGCTAAAGTAGTCATAAACCATAAACAAATTGATATACACAACATAAAACAAAATATTGATATATTGAGAAGCTAAAGTTGTGACAAAACACCAAATTCTGCTTCAGTCTGTATTAGAACTCCATATCCTTGTTATCCCATGAATGAGGATGATGATTATTACAAAAATCATAAGTATTTATAAGTCTCTTCACAAGGTAAAACTTCCTTGTGGATAATATCAAACAATTTTACATAATCTGGGAAATATCCCAAAATCACCTAAACTAAGAAAATAAAATGCAAGTGAAATCTTTGAAATATCCCCTAACTTCTCAACAACTCAATTGCAATTCGAATTTACCTGCAATAGAACACAAATATCCAATTAGAAAGATATTTCAGCAACAAAACACTAAAAAATTGATCCTACAGACTTAGCTACAACATCATCTGATTCTGTAGCTAGTCTAAAATAACAAACAGAATCAGATAGAAAACAAATCGAAATCATTTTAAAACAATCCAATTTAATTTCCTTTTATTAAAATCGAATTACTAATGGTTCAAGCAAATTTATCATTCAAGTCAAACCAAATCGAAAAGGATGCAATCGAAACGGGATAAGAATGCTCTGTTTTTAGTTGCCATGGAATCGGGTCAAATAATAACCACACTGTTTCATATCCAAATGCAATTACAAGTAAATCATATCATATAAGATACGTTGTAATCAAAATGGATATAGTTATAATCGAACACCATCATAATCGATTGGTTACGGCTGTAACAGGGTGCATAGGGTTCGTATCATTTTAATCAAATGCCGATATAGAAAGGTCGTTACGATTGTTACCAAACGTTCATAACAACATCGAACTTCACCATAGATTACAATCGTTGAGCGTTTACATAGTAAATCAGACAGGATCGCATAACAGATCCACGATATAAACATAGTTTATGAGTATGTCATATAAATAGGTGAAAGTCATACCAGTAATGTTGTTCGAGATATGCCAATTTTGAATTGACGACTGCTGTAGCTGACTCCACGTTCTTGAACAAAATCGAACCTGTTGTTCGTTGTTTCTTATCGGTGGATGGCAACTTTGCCTTTTGACTGGTGAGCCTTGCAACTTGATCCTCCAGAGCATGAATTCTGGACTGCAGCATGGGCACATCGAGATAATACCTTTCCAACCATGAGCCACACTGATCACATGGTGGAGCAGCTGGTTCGACTAGAGAAGGAGGGGGTTTAGACGAGTCACCTAGGGTTTCACAAGGCATTTTGATGCCTGGATAATTAGGATCACTTCGCAAGCAAGGTGGTAGGTTCTTCACAAAATCATATGCGCGTTTATTACATAGACCTTCAGAGTAGGGATACTCACTTGCCAGGTAACGTTCAACCTCTGAGTCAGAATCTTCACTTACCATAATAGGGTCAGTGTTGACAGGTGATTTTGGTTTATTTCTTTCCATACAAGAGATTAACCGGGCATTTTTCTTGCCTTTAGAATTGGCAGAGGGTTTGGCTTTAGGCCTTTTAGCCACGGGTTTAGCAGCTTCGGTATCCTGGGTAACAGAATTGGGTAGGTCAATAGGAGAATCGGGTAGGGGTTTAGGCAACAGAGCATAGTAAGGCACAGGGGGTACTGCTTTGCACTCGCTTACCACAGGTTTGTCAATCTTTGGTGGGCTCGAGTCACCAAAATCATTGCATTTAAGAAAATCCTCCCAACAGTCACGGTGTAACCCCAACTTACAAACTACACGCATTTTAATCAACCCAAAATGAAAAGACTGGTATCGGACTGGTTCCGTTTGTATCTTTTAGACATTTTAAACAAACTCCTATGCAAGTAGTAAGGCATATTAAGCTCATAGCCCATGAAAACCATCAGTAGCCGAAGGTGGTACAAGAAAATGAAACCATACCTGCCCTCGCAGGTAACGAACTGCTTGGTAACGATGAGCAAATCGTGCCAGTGTTGTTTAAGCATATTTGCGGGCAAACCCTTGTCACAAGAAATCACCCTTCGTGACTGGAAGAGTAATGTCCACGGGACATCTTCCACTTTGCAATTTTTTGACCATTTCTGTCCGACAGCAGGCAGACCGGTAGCCAAACTGAGAAATTGCTCATCAATTTCCAATTGCACGTCCCCAACCTTGACTCGACAGCCATCAAAGGTTAACGCGAATTGTCAAGCCACACCAGGGTTATAGCCATCAAACTTTCGTATGAACGGGAGCCATCCGAATTCCTCAAGGTCACTGTAAGCGCCATCGAACATCAACAATTCCTGGCTACCATTGGGTTCTTCCCTTACGACCGGGGCCATGGTGCGGGTGCATGGTAGGGTTTGGATTGAACACAACAATACTCAGTAGTAAAAATCGATAGGACTAACAGCTGCAAGCGTTCAAAGGGGAGGCAAATCAATATGCGCGTGCGAAGGTGGTGGGTTAGTTCACCGCCATGCACAAAATTAATGGCACAGTACAACACTGTTTAATCAATTATGACATCACTCAAACCACATTAATCGGTTAACACAARGATTTAAACGGTGGATAGTGATACCAAGGCACCATTGTATCGTTTGAAACCATGGACATTCAATATAGAATCAAACCCAAAGTTAATACGCGCCATGTAATAATTCAAACCATTAAATCCAAAATCCAAATGTTTCACCAGCGTGCCATGTATAACTTTAGACTATTGCCATTCAAATATGAAATCAGACTCATTTTTGCATAATCAAAGTTTATAAATCATTTCAACAGGAGATTTCATAAAATCGATAGGTCAAAAGCTTATAACAGTGAGGATCACATCATATAAAACAAGATCAATCATGACCCTTATGAAATCGAATATAACCCATAACTTATCATGCTCAATGCCTTATCAAATAAAATAAAAATCCAGTTGCGCAATCAAAGTAAGAATAGGCAAATGGACAAAGTTCGAAAAATAAGCCAAAGGTAAGTACCAATCAGAATATCAATGAGCAGATCATGACAGTCCAAATAACGATGGAGGATTTTTCACGCTTTCAGTCGTGAAAAATAAATTGAAACCAATTTGAAAATGTCGTATGAAATGAAAACATCGTCTCTTTGCAAAATGCGACGATACCTTGACATTCAGGAGACAAAAGGTGTAGGCAGCTTATAAGGCAATGGAAAAAATTGAATTGGCTGCCAACAACATTTCAAATGGTTCTACATCGGTGATTGTGACAAGCAAAGTAATTTGCAAGATATATCATCGATTTATAGTAAATTCATTTGTTGTCATTTAGAAGGAAAGATCGAGCATTCTCTCAGTCTTTTTTGAAGATACACAAGGCTTAAAGATAGACAGTGCTAAGTAGACCAAGCATAGTTATGTGGACAACATACCTACCGAGCACCAACACATGGACTGACAATAGAGAAACCATTTTCTTAGTGTACTTAAGAAGTTGTGTTTTTAAGGCTTGTGCAAGGAACCCACATAGGTCAACGTCCCACATTGCTACACTTCTGCGGTTTGGATTTCAAATAGTTTTTCATATGTGATTGTGACAAGAGTTGTAATTTGTAAAATAGGTCATTGGTTTATAATAAATTGATTTTCTTCCATTTAGGACCAAACGCATATAGAAGCATTGTGAAGCAAATCTGTTGCTTATCTGTAGATTGTTTGATGATTTTTTATTATCGCTATTGCTTTTCGAAAGGTATTTGATACAAGACTTTGTGTTTTTAGGCATTGTGTGGAGAACCTGCACAGGGAACTATATCACATTGCTACACTTCCAGACTTGTGCATTTTCAATAGTTTCACATATGTGATTGTGAAAAGTCACGTAATTTGCAAAATAGGTGATTGGTTTATAGTAAATTGATTTTCTCACATTTATGAGAAAACACCATGCATCTAGAAGCAGTGCCAAGTAAATGTGCAACTTATCTATAGTGTAGAGATGTTATTGTTGAAAATTGTATCAAGGGAAAGAAGCTACTACCAATACCAGGCGCAACACAATGGATTTTACAATGTTCAAAGTGATAGAGGCTGGGGATGCCACCATGTTGAACATTGCAAAGGCTCGGGAAGCTATCAAGGTCATATATCAATTTTTTTCTATATACAATTTTGATGTTGCTTGGTATTCAATGTGGACTGTGATAATTTTGACTCATACTTAGAAGGAGAACCTGGGGCAATGTGAACAAACTTAAATAGAATCACCATGTGATGAGATCAATAGACAATTGTATATAGTGGTTATTAGTGTTAACTAAGCCCCAAGACATTTGGACACAATAGTTGCCTGGAGTTGTCAGTGGTAATTAAGTCCCAAGACACTTAGCAATGACATATTTTTATGATTTTTTATTTGTTTGTTAAATAATTTGGAAATTTGTTGAAAAACTACATAGGATTAGTCCTTTCATGTACATGAACCAATCAAGAACATAAGAAATTATATTTTAAAAATTTAAAATTGTTTTTTAAGTTTCAAATATTTCATTTAATATTTAAATTTAACACAACTTTGATAACTTTATAAAATTGTAATATTTTTTTTGCAAACTAATTAAAATCAAATGAATTTGACTTGGAACTAATTACATTATAACTTGTGATTTTGCAATTTAATGGAAGACTAAGGGGAATGGGAGGGAGATGTGGAGTGAAAAGAACAAATATTTTGTATATGTTCAGTATTGCAATATGTAATTCTCTGGTACTTATGTGCGGAAACCTTTACCTGGACGATTTATTAACGTCTCGCATAGTTATGTCTTAGGTGCTTTGTGCATTTTTTTTTTCCCTCAGACAATGGACATTTGGTCTGTTATCGATTCTCTAGCATGGTTGCATTGTGGTTTTTTTGCACGTTGGCACTTATAGTTATGCATCTTGGTGCTTATGCATATGACTTTGTTGTTGGCATGTTTCCTGATTGCCAATAGCTATTGGTTGTGTGTGTTTACATTGGCCACATGTGTGTGGTGGGAATAATAAAGACTTGTTGTATTTTCAACTATTGCGTGGAAGAAAGACATGTCCGCAAGATGTTATGCTTCTACGTGTCGACATTTGCAATAGTTTTGTACTTTGTTGTAATGCCTTTATTGCTATATGTCATTTATTCCTATTATTTTCTACAATTTGTGCGGGTGCTTTTGCTAGTGTGATATGGAAATGTTGTTACCGAGTGCCTACTTTGTAAAGAAATCGCTTAGACTATTTTAAATCCTTGTACAATGAATCCATTCTTCCAATGCTTTCACAAAGATTCCATATTGTTGTCGTCTGGCATCATTGTACTTGGATGCTTCGACGGTTATGCAGTTGATATATCTATTCTCGGTCTACTTAGGAACATCCATCTTTAAGCCTCGTGCCGAGAACTGAGACACGTTGTCCTCTGCCATTGCTGCATATTCTCACTTTCACGTTTCAAATGGTTCCGCATAGGTGATTATGACGAGCAAAGTAATTTGCAAGATAGATCACCAATTTACAATAAATTCATTTGTTGTGATTTAAAAGGAAAGAGTGGGAATTCACTCAGTCTATTTTGAAGATACACAATGCTTAAAAATACATGGTCCTAAGTAGACCAAGTATTGCTATGTGAACTACATATTTGTTGAGCACCAACACAAGGGATGATAATAGAGCAAGCATTCACTTAGTTTATTTTGAATTCTTGTGCACCCTCATGCACACCTACTTAGTGTACTTAAGACATTGAATTTTTAAGCATTGTGCGAGGAACCCACACAGGTTAGCCTCCTACATTGCTACGCTTCTGCAACTCCACATTTACTTTAGTTCCATATGAGTAATTGTGACGAGCCACATAATTTGAAAAATAGGTCGTTGGTCTATAATAAATTGTTTTTCTCGCACTTGGGACCAAACACATCTACAAGAAGTGCGAAGAAAATATGTTTCTTATCTATGGATTGTTTGATGGTTTTTTATTATCATTATTGGTTTTCAAAAGGTATCTGATATAGGATGTTATGTTTTTAAGCATTGTGCGGAGAACCTGAACAAGGTATTGTCCCGTATTGTTGCACTTCCACACCTCCACATTTTCAATTGTTGCACATCCGTGATTGTGACAAGTCACATAATTTGAAAAATAGGTTGTTGGTTTATAGTGAATTGATTTGCTTACATTTACAATCAAATTCCATGCATTTACAAGTAGTGTGAATAAAATGTGTTTCTTATCTACAGTGTAGATATTAGTGTAGGATGTGCAGCAGGTTGAAGAGTATATAGTTAACATAATTTTCCTCTCTAGTATTACAGTGTACAGTCCAGTCACACAGGCAGATTGGATAGAATGAAAGTTTTGCATATTTCCAAGATTTCCAATTTACCTCGAAGTTATGCCCCATGTACAAAGTAGTGGCTTTGATAGGGGATTCACACGGAACTGGGCTGCATTAAATGTCGCTATATTACACTGAAGGGTCAAGCAATTTGATTTAGATAGACCAGTTATACCCTTGGCATGTACCTAGCGATGACGCCATGTTCCAAAAGGCACATCACCAATACCACAAACCTGAACTGTTATGTCCTCATCTATGGGGCTTCACTGGGACTCCATTGTTATTCATCGATCAATCTGTTGGTTGGTTCTTTATCTTCCTCTGTCTAGGACCTCTACTCGCTTTACACTATATATATGCCTTCTTATTCATATGTATTCATTGGAGAAATATTACAAATTCCATTTTGTGTAGCCCCTTCCCATCGATGATGTCCCCTATTTTTGCGTGCTCACTGTTATCTTTGCACTTCTCAATAATTTAGGTCCCTTTTCATGGCCCAACTTCAGTCACATTCCAGGACGTTTGATTTTCACTCTGGCCAGACAGTTCAAGAAGCCACATGATAATTTTCACAAAGTGTGATACTTTTCCATCAATTGTTAGGTAGAGGCCCTATTGTCTTATTTTCCAACAATATGCAGTCGTAGATGCCACAATTTCCTGAATTGTTCTTCGAAGATGCAACAGTGCACCAACTCTCTAAGCCTGAAGTTGGTTTTCCTGTAACGATGGATAATCACCTTTGTTGAAGTGGATAGCCCAAGCCTGTGGACCATCTGCTCCACAAAGATAGGAGGTCCTTGTCTTATGTACTGTTTGATTAGAGAAAAAAGACAAGGAGAGGATGATTCTCTCTCTTGATGGAGCTTGAGTTCATCTATGGAGTCGGTGTCTGGATGGTGTGCTTTCAACAAATCCCTAATTCATGACCACATACACCATCTAAGACAAAGAGTCATGAATTTGGCCAAATGAAGGCCAAATCCATCACGTACCTTAGGGATTGCTTGACTTACTCCAGGACCTCTATCAGGTTGCAACTACAGCTTGGATAGATGATTTTCTCTTACTCAAACCCATCTACCACCACAACTTGGTTTGATACTCTGGTATGTTACTAATGATGATTTTCTCTTACTCTATCTTGGTATCTAATATCCCATGAAGTTTTTGGCTCCAGGATGAGTGCACTAATGGTCATGGGGGCCTATTAATACCCAAAGTTTTGGGTTGATATCACGTGCTCGCACAAACAAACTTGCGCATGCTCATTCCATTTTTTCCCATGACCAATTTGATTTTCGAACATTCAAAACAACTGTGTGGGGGAACGTGGGCCATACAAAAGATGAGATGACAAGGTAGTCAACAATGCCCTGATTCCAAAAAAGTTACACGGAATGTAGCCAGGTGACAGAAGGAAGCGAGACTATTAATCAATAGACCAAGTGGAGCAAAACTGAAAGAGACACAGCTACAAAGCATCCAACAATATAAAATGAATCAAGCACAACAAGTAAATGGTTTGATTAACTGAGTTAGTGCTAGTCGTTCATTGTTCAATGCATGCTCCAGTGGCTTGTTGTGAGAGTCTATAGTATTGTAATGTTTCTAGTCATGTGTCTAGGTATGTCATATGTTGAAGGTCTAGAAGAATGTGCATGGCATAATGCATTGTAATATATGAGACCCAGTTATTGTTGATATATGATTTTCTTAATGTATTATTGTAATTGATTGAATGAGGATGGTAATAAAGCTATATTGATTTGAACCTATGATGTGTCAAATATGTGTCTAGATGGATGTGTTGCTTCCATTATCTTTTATCATCTATTAAGTTGCATGGATGGACATAAATGAGTCTAATAAATAGAAAAACTGCTAATTTTGACATCTAACATCTTCATTGCTATGTGTTGCACAACATTCCATTATTATTGATTCATAATATGTTGTTCATGCAGTGTGTAGTTACTTCGTTTCATTGAAATTTGTAATGGAATTATTCTAATGTTTATGCAAATCAGTTTTCTTTTTTGCTACATGTTTATGAAAATGAAATGTTATCGGGGTGTGCCATATATGCCAAGGCAAATTGGTGGTTTCTTATTATTTTTCTTTTTCAGGAATTGGTTAAGGTAATCAAGGACTATTTTAGAAACAATATGTATCAAAGAAAATCAAACTTGAACATTAACAAACAAAAAAGGTATGGTACTTTGAAATTGTATTCAACAACCTATGTTTTTTTCTTGTTGGTCAATGCTATAGAAAAATCTTAAGCAACATTTGAATGACATAAATTGGAACATGGAAGATACAATAGATGTTGAAAACTATGAAAATAATGGAAAGTGTATTGTCGATGGAAATATTGACCATGTTCTGCATAGAAATGGTCTACTTAGATTGGATGCATTTACATATAGTCCTGGGGATTGTTTGTTTGATGCATTACACATCCTTCTTCATTTCCGCTACTCTTTGATTGAATTGTGAAATGGATTAATAGATCATTTCTTGGTCTATTTGCACAATGGAGATAAAGAAGCATTGGAATCATATGAGCTTGATCTAGGATTGGATTTCTTGTACAGATTGCATGGGATTCGAGACATTGACACATATCTGTTGAAAATGCATCGGTATGCATCCTCAAATCTAAATGATGATAAGAGAGGGCTATGGGGGGCTACACTTTTCATACGATGGTTAGAAAAATGGTTAAATATATCAATTGTAGTTTGGTCACTAATGAGGAAAACAAAGTATTTGCATTTCAACAAAAATGTAAATGCAAATCCATATTGCATTTTGTTTCATGATTCAAATTATATTAGCGGTCACTACGAACCATTTATATACAATAAAATAGCTAGATGCAAACTTGAACAACCTCATACTTTCTTGTCATCCATGTGAAAAAACCTCGAACTCTATTGGAAATGTAATATAGAAAAAAAACATTCTTATGGATTGAGTAGAGAAATTCATGTTGTGTCTAATTGTGGTGATAGTTTGTTCAAAGCGCTTTGTTATTTGATGGATACAGAGTTTGATGCAAAATCATTGAGATTTTACATTGTTCAATCTTTTTTCAGTGCAATCAAAAGTGGTGACCATAATGCATTGCATTACTTTCACCAATATCTTATACTTGTCCTTGCACACAATACAACAACTATTTCGAATTGGAAAAAGTATCTTGTAAATATGGTGATGCTATATGAAAAAGGAAATATAGAGGGTGGGGCATTCTTCTTACAGTGGATATCATTCATTTTCAATGTAAATATCCAAGTGTGGTCCCTCCATCATTGCAATATTGTCAACTTGTATTGCACTAGCTCAAATTGTGATAGAATAGTTGATGTACTGTCATTTGAATCACAAACATTTCATGTTCATTATGAACCATTGCTAAGCGAGAAGTAAAGTTAGATATACCATGAGCATCATCACCAATGCACAATGAGCGCAATGAATATACATGGAAACAAGCACAATAAAGATACAGTGTTGGCATTGAGAAAAACCATGTGGGACAATGTATTGGTTCTTGGACATGTACTGGACAGACACCAAGATGAAAACAATGCACAATGGGATTGACAGGTTCCATCATTAGCGTCCATGTTCATATGGATATTTTCCAAAAATCATTTCCACAATTCATGGATGAAACAATGAAAATTTCAATTGCATTGAAAAGATTATTACAAAACAAAAATGCCTATCAGACACGAAGAGTCCATGTAAACATTGCCATGAAAAGATTAAAAAAATTGTGTTCCAAGGCTTTATACAGGGTTGTGAACACCACTATAAAAAAAGAATGGACTCATGTTCTCGAACAAGATAGTAAAAAATGCATGGAAGAGACAAATTATGAGTGTGAAAGTGATATGGAAACATAATTGGATAGTGACAGACCTAGTGAAACATTGGTGCATGGGTTCACATACTTGCAATGGATCCTGATTTGCAGGAAAAGATCATTGAAGTTGCACCTGTTGAAGGGAAACATCCACTTGGAATATTTATGGATAGATACGCAAAAGAGACAAACTTTCCAACACTTTTTTATGGGAATGCGCATGATGATGACATTGTAAAAATATTTAGTTACCAAAAAATAGTGAAATGGGAATTGCTACATGTTAGTAGTGATTTCTCGTATCATACTGCAATTTTTTTCTTCAAAATAGTGCGAACAATAATTGGCAAAGTTCTTTCTTGCGTGTGGATACGAATAAGAAAAGGAAAATTACAAGGAAGAAATTTGTTGGAAAAGGACATGAAGTACAATCTAAATTTGGAAAATATACTTAAATCTGATATTGGATACATAGATTTCAAAAATATCTGCACTTCTCTTGATTACTTCCAACATATTAAGAAAAATGTATTTTCAATGATATGACAATTGGGACCTCCAACCTTTTTTGTCACATTAACCAGTGCAGAGCATCAATGGCATGAATTAGTGTGTGCATTGAAAGATTTGTATAGAAATAGGAGAAATGAAAAGCACTTTGAAGCACCAGAAGACTAGGACATCGACTACATAGTAAGAAAGGACCCAGTTACTTGTATTCATTACTATAGGCATAAAATTGATTCTTTAAAGAAATTGATATCTCATGACGAAATCTTTTTCGAGAAGGTATCAGATAGTTACTTTGTAACAGAATTTTAGAATAGAGGAAGTGAGCATGAACATGGATTGTTGTGGATAGAGGATACATTGACATATGGAAAGGACATTGATTCAAAAATTGCAACCTTCTTGGACTAGTACATAACATGTGACATAGATCATTTGCATCATGATCTTTCCAAATTGCATAGGCATTTCCATGTAAGAAGTTGTAAGAAACGAAAGAATTCACAGTGTTGATACAACTTCCCTATGCCATCGATGAGAATGACAATTATTCTTGAACCAATTGGATTACCAAACAAAGCTTCTGATGAAAATTCAAAGTTGTTTTCATCACTAGACCAAAAAAACTATGACAATTTAATAACTTTTGAAGACTTCTTGGTGTAAATGGGACTAGTATAGGATGAGTACTTGTTCCTCATACAATGCACACTAAAACAACTGACAATATTCTGGAAATGAAAACCTTCACATATTTGGAACAACAACTTTGCAAAAGACATGCCAAATTTGTGGAATGAAAACACGGATGCACAATTTGTTCTGAATGCATATGCAGCCACATCGTATTGCAGTTCATATATGAATAAAGTTGACAAATATATGACAAATTCATTTAGAAGAATACAAAAAGAACACGAAAAAATATGAATTTATGCTATGCAAATGATCTGTATGTTTGGAAATACAATTTTGAATCTTCAACAAATGTCTACACAACAAGCAGTCCATATTGTCCTTGCTCTACCTTTGAACAACAATTCATGACAATGTATCTTTATAAATACATCTCCAATAGATAAACATACATTTGTCCTTAAGCCAACATTCTTATTGAAACATGAACCTAACACTTCTGAAGATGTCATGTGAAACTCTATTATCAATTACTGCATTGAACGTCCATATGCGATCAAGAATATATGCCTTGCTAAATTTGTTTCCAAGTATTAAAAAGATGGTAGACACATATCAAAAAGGAGAAAACCAAATGTGATATGATTTGTCAAATATAACAAGTACATTAATTATGAAATTTTTTGGAGAGAGAAACTAATGTTGTATGTGTCGGTTCAAAAAAACGAATCTATGTTCAAGCACAATTGGACTACATGGGAAGCTGCCTATTGTTTTCACCAAACTAGAATACAATCCAATGAAGCTAAGTTTACATACAATGTCAATGCAACCTTAGATGATATGGAAAAATCAATTCAACAAGTAGACAATGATCTTCTAGATTTTGATGGTACATTTACCCAACAAGGAACAAGCACAGTTGATTGTGAACAATACAATTTGCAACCATATTTGCAATGCATTGGAGGGAAAATGTAGCAAAAAGAACAACTGATATTGGATTCCAAGTTGCAGTGCACCCATTTTTGCTTGAAAATAGTGAATATTACAGACTTAGAGAATGTTGAATAGAGAACAACAAGAAATTGTCAAAGACATTTCCCTAAAGAAGCTAAGGGATGTGCAGACGCCATTGTACTTGTTTTGTACTAGTGGAGCGGGAACATGGAAAACATTCACGGAAAAAATGATATTCCAAATGCTTATACGAATACATGATGCAAACAAGACAATTGATCTGTTGAAACCAAAGGGATTGATAATGGTATATATAAGTAAAGTTGCTTACAATGCAGGTGGAACAACAATCCATTATGCATTTCGGATGCCTTTCAACAAGTCCCAGTTCATTCCACTTAGTAGAGAATTATTAGACACATTGTCAAAGTTTTATCAAGAACTACAACTTTTCCTCATTAATTAAGCTTCGTTGGTTGGAAGTCAATTCCTATTTTTGATCGATAGTCGGCTAAGAAGCATAAAACATGTACAAACAAGGTACTTTGGAAACATAGATATGGTGTTTTGTGGGGATATTTACCAAGCACAACACATACATGATTCCTTAATATTTGAGCACCCTATGATGAACATGCAAATCATAGCATATGACTTTTGTCCAGATAGCGTGAAGTGTTATGAATTGCAAACTACAATGCGGAAAACAAATGGAAAGTTTATTCATATTCTGAATAGGATGCGAACAAATATTCAAACAAGAGACAATTTGGACACATCAACATGAATTGCATTCGACCTACTCCAAATCACATAACATTTCCTTATTTGTTTTATAGAAACAAGGATGTTTCATTGCATAATAGGTCTATGCTATTGTTTATGCCTAGAAAATAACTTTTAATCAATGCAATTGATGAAGAAGAAGACGATTGTGGTAGTGTGTGATGCAATGAACATACAACAACTTTGGCTTCACAACTTGTGTTGAATTTATATATGTTAGTTGAAATATATGCATGCAATACGATTTACATGATGGTTTAGTGAATGGTGCAGATGGTATAGTCAAAGAATACACCAAAACATATAAGGCTGATCTTTTATGGATAAATTTCTATGATATGCATATTGGACATTGATAGGCCATGACATTATATTCTTTATATAGAAAAGACATTTCACTTGACTAGATACCCATATTGCGAGTAGATAAACCAACATAGACAAAAGTGAAAACAAGCCATTTGAAAATCCATAAACAATTCCTAGTTCAATATGCATGTGCACGTACGATGCACAGATAACAGGGGCTAACCCTAGACAGTGTTGCATTTGATCCTGTCAGGATGTGAAGACATGGATTGGTGTACACAACATTGTCACGTGTAAGGAGCATAGAGTCTTTGTATCTTCTAATTCCTTTGACTATGGATAAATTCAATGTTAAACAAAAAATCTTTGTCGAGATGCAACGTTTGTGTAGTGATGCAAGGTGGAATCTAGAATGTGATTCCCATATTATGCAATTGGAGTCGTGTATTTCAATTTTTTTGCTGAACACCCATAGTTTTCATGTGCATATCAATGAAATAGCTAGTGACTATGATACAATGAAATTTGATATTTTGTGCATTCAAGAAACATATATGGCATTGTCGATGAAAAATCAACAGTTTTAGTGTTTTAATTGCCTCTCTAATTGAAATAAACATGGCATGATGATACTAGTAAAGAAACATCTACCCATATTGTAACATATGCATTTTGAAGAACCAAATGTAGAGGTGCTTGTGGCGAGAGTAATAGTCAAAGGATTGCATATTGTCATAATTAATATCTATGCAGCCCCATCTACAATTCTTTCCAACATAGTAAATGCAATTGTGAAAGCATTAGACAATTAGATTGCAACCAAATCATAGTCATTCTAGGAGACTTCAATATTGACATGTGTCAGTGTAATGAGAAAATAAAAGAATTGCAGAGTTACATGTACAACTAGAATCTACATTTCTTATTAGACCAAAGAAAACATGTACAAAGAATGTTAATTGATCATCTCTAGTCAAATGCGAAGAAGTATCTATCGAAAATCTTTATATTGAATTAATATTGGAGTGATCATGATACAATTTGTTTTTCACTTTCAATTTTAAATGCACATATATCAAATACATATTAGAGCAATCATGATACAATTTGTTTTCTACTTTCAATTTGAAATGTATATAAGTCATAGTGAACATTATACTACTAATTTACATTGAAGAAAATTTTACATTTTTTACAAATTTGTATTTCCTTCATATTGAAGAAAAGCATATTGTCATATCCTTGTTACACATTTAGAAACATCATGTTTCTGTGTTGGTTCAATAAATTGTGTTGAGCATGACAAACAAATCCCCCATAATTGATTTTGATCATATAGAAAATAAAACATGGACAATTCCCATTGCATTTGCACTTTGGTAACATCCTCTTACATGTCTATTTGTGTTGTTGGATGTACAATAAATCCAAACTATCACCAACCATTAATAAAAAGAAAATGAGGCAAAAGAACAAACATGAAACAATAATTGAGAAGGTGCATATTTCTAATTTTGTTTGTGTAGTGTTTCTTTTGTTTTCATTCGTTGTTTGTTGGTGTTGTATATTTCATGACATTTTGACATACAATGTTATTTTCCTCTTCATCACATTTCTTGTAGTACTTTGACATCAAAATGAAATGGAAGAAATGCAAGAAATAAACTAGTTGCAAGCAATATAGTATTACATATTCATTAACAGTTTCCAAACAGGGGGTATGCCAATAACAATGATGCAATAAACATCTTCTTTTGGTAAATTATGTAGATACATTAATATATATATTCATAGTGCATCATACTGTATAGAATCTAGATTGCATATTGCATCTCCAATACATTTCTTGAGTAAGTGAAAAATATTTGTGTGGGTTGTCCTTGCAGCTCGAGACACATTTTACAATGGGTCGAGTCCCTACATAAGTGGCAAATTTATTTCTTCCACTTTTGTGCAGGGGTTGTACCTATATCTGCTTATATTTGTTGTTAGGGACTAGGGGATATAAATTCTTCATTCTGCATGGAAAAAATTCAAGATGTCACTAGACCAAATTCTGCACCTTCGACTTGACCCATATGCTAGGGCAGTTGCAAACAACTAGGAATCACCAATTTCTCCAATGGTCTCGAGCACTACCATCATCATCCTCATCGAGTGTCCTTGGTAACTAGAAGCATGTTAAGAAGTAGAAGCAACAATAGTAACAATTTCAAGAACGAAATGGCTCGGTTCAACAAAGGTATTGATATATGGCGACAGGGAGAGTAGACAATGTTTTAGAAAGTTGAAGCTTCATAGGACCTTTGAAGCATAGTCCAAGGAACTCTTTATCTGGTATGTCCTTGCAACTCGAGACAATATTTGCAATGGATTAAGTTCCTCTAGAAGTGGCAGGTTTATTTGTTCGACATTTGTGCATGGGCTATAGTTGTATGTGCTTAAATTTGTTGTTAGGTAGTGGGGCATAGACGTGCTTCATCCTGTATGCCAGAAATTCAAGTTATCACTTGACTGAATTGCACCTTCGACTTCACCCAATTATTGGGATCGCTGCAAACAACTAGCACTTGCTAATTGCTCCAATAGTCAGGAGATTGGCCATCCTTGTCCCTAGTTCATTGTGCTCGGTAACTAGGAGGACGTTGACAAGTAGAAGTGACAAAAGTAGCAGTTTCAAGAATGGAGTGGCCCGTCTAGCAAAGGTATTGATATATGGTGACATAGAGATCAGATGATCTTTTGGAAAGTTGAAGCTTCACAAGACCTTTGAAGCACAGTTCAAGCAACTATTTGTCTGGGCTAAGCATATTTCTCTAGAACTATATGCTCTATTGGCTTTCCAATAGTTGCGCTCTCAGTGTCAACTGACGTGTGAGTGACAATCGGAGGATGGTTTTCACGTATGGTCCATGATGGTTAATTTCTCCAGACAGATTCGATGAACACATATTACTTCAATAAGTGAAATTCATTTGTCTCAGCTATGGTTCTATCCACCGACAACTTTCACAATAGCGGGAGTAGTTGCAGAGGTAACACTTTTATTTGGTACACATTTTCCTCATTATCGACCACTCTTTTCTCACATTTGTTTTAGATGAGAAAAGGATAACCGTAATTTATCCTGCACCTCATAAATCCAAACAATGACTAGACCAAGTTCTAGAGCTAGAACTTGATCCAGTTACTCATGGAGATGGAAAAGGATAACACCGAGTAATTGGTGCAATGGCTAGGAGTAGGGTGATCATCATGTCTCCTTCATATTCCTTGATGACGAGGAAGACATCGAAAACTATAACTGTTAGAAGGGGAAGTCCCGAGAATTCAAATACCAACTTCAACAATTTTTTTGATTGATGGTGACACAAAGAGCTTATGTTTGGTTAGAGATCCGACGTATCACAACAGTTTCCAAGAATAGTTCAAGCAATTGTTTGGCTAGGCTAAGTATCTTGTTTTTAAATTGTAGACCAAGTGCCCTTCTTGAGAATTGAATAATCAGTCTGAACTGACATGAGAATGAAAAGTTTGAAGTACAAGCTATATGCATGTACCATGAATTGTACAAAATTGAATGCCTATTTGCAAAAGCAATGGATGCGAGGACTTTGGGATTTAAAACATAATCCCTAGGATAAATGGAGGTGATGGTTGAGTGGCTATTGATGTTTCTTAAATCGTGGTAGATGGAACCTCTATTTGTGGAAAAATGAGGCTTCATTGTGGATACTATGGTGTTGGCAAATCCTATAAATAGCTGAAAAGTCAATCGAAATTTTTTGTCAGCTTGTTTTAGTTTTCTCTCCATCTTTTTGCATCGATGTTCCTACGATGATACATATGCTAGTCTCATAACTTCTTGCATATATGGTACGTGTACAATCTTTTTGAATCAGATTGCTTAATGCTCTGGTGCTACCAAATGCCATGTGCCCCTTGGATCCATTGTCTCGTTGTGTCATCGTCTTCACTGTCATGTATATTGTGCATAGCTTTGCAAGCTTGATAATTTCGCTAAATATGTCGACTTGTAAACATCTACTATTTCCCAATATGGCTATACCAGTTGTTTTCCTCCCAACATATCTGCAACTATATCTAATATGTACTTGGCTATGTCTTTTGTCATGTAATATGGTACTATGCATCATTGGATCCTACATTGTTTTAAGACTTAACAATAAATCGGACCTGTGTTTGTCAAAGTACAATTTTTCCCATGTTTGATCCATAGGCTATCTTTTTACATCTAGGTAGGCTGACACCAATCAAGACACATGCATATATCAATAGGCTCTCTATTTTATACATCACAAGTCAATACGATCGGGTGACTGCAATTTGAGAATTGATTTGTTTAGTTGAACCAAACTAGAAATATCTAGAATCTAATCAACGAATTTTGCACATCTAAGTGCCACAAAAACAATGACATGTAAAACAAGTATCGATGTCCAATAGTAACAATTGGAAATGTATGTATACTATTGTGTAAATTGTCAACTTGGCCAAAACATATATAAAAAATGTTCTTTATATTTCTTATTTCCCGTGATTGCTATATGGCTATGCAACTCTGCAACTCCAAAATTTTTCCTGGATAGAGAAACTGAACAACCAAACAAAGTGACAAGGAAATGCCATGATTTTCCATGATCAATACTTTATCGCTTCTATGCTAATATATCTCAAGTAAAATTATATTAGGGTTGCAGTGTTCTATATATCAATTTGCAGATGCTTGAGACATAGGAACAATTAAAATTATGGTGAGAACAAGAAATGCAAAACAAAACATCTTGCCCACAAAACAATCGATAGTTTTGTCACAACTGACAACATACACAACCAAAGATCTAGAAATACTAACTGCATTAACAAAAGTTGTAGGTATAGATCCACAAGTCTATATACAAACTTCCTATACAAGATTATTTAAACACACACACACACACACACACACACACACACACACACACACACACACACACACACACACACACAGAGTTTAAATTATTGAATTTTGTACTATGTAAACAAGTCCAGACAATGTCAAGGTACATTGATACTAGAAAATGCATATTCAACTCCATTTCAAATTGTCTATGCAATATGTAATAGTCTTGCATTCCATCCACTTATTGGCTTCAAATATATGCCATATGAAATATGTTAACAAAAAAATTCCCAAGTGTTGTTTATATTCCATATGATTTTTCCAGTTCATGGCAAATTTACATTGACTAATATAGGGTGGCTACACATGTCACATAGGCAATATATAAAAAATGTTGCGGTGATTCATCTACAATGATTTCTATGTGTTGTTTTCCATTTCCTTGGACACAAAGTAGAACCATAATTTAATTGCTTGTTAAATTGATCTAAATGCAAATGCATATAATATATACATTATATACGCATGTTAACTATGTCATTCTCATATAAGCAATAACATTTGCATTGTGTATGCAATTTGGATCCAAAGTATTTACTTCCCATTGTTAACATTTCAGCATACTTCCCATTGTTAACATTTCACTATGCAAAAAAAGTATTTGATTGTGATCCGGCTATAATTATTAGTTGTATGTTGTATTTGTGTTGCATGTTTCTTCATCGGTTGTTTGTATTTATATGAGAATTGTTTTGGTGATAATAGATGCCCCCTGATGTGTGAGTTTAGGAGCATATGTATATCTGAAATACATCAATGTTTCTTTCTATTGAAATTGCCATAAGAATAGGAGAGTTGTAGTTGATGATAAGAGGGATGGTAAGAGCAGCTCATCGGAGGAAAAGGGCATTTGAACTAACACCAACATTATCTGGAAACTGAAATGGAAATTTGTGTACAAACAAGGTGGGCATGCCCCATGCTCGTGTCATGAAACCATAATAATATGATGGTAACTGAAAATTGTTGATGAAGTGAATGTATGCATCATCCTCGGGGGTGTCAATAATGATCAATTACAGTTATGTGGAATGAACTGTCTCTGAATCGAGAAATGTAAAATGGTGTAAGCTATCGATAACTCAGGGGAATTGATGGCATAGAAACTTCATAGGTCTTCAGCAATGACTGAAAAAACTGCAACGGTTGCATAGTAAGACCCACTGTAACATGAAACTTTGTTGGATTCGAATGTTATGGGGATCAACGACATCAAAAAGAAATAATGACTCTTTCTGTGTCGTCTGAGACTGCTCATTGATAGGGGAATGAGAACCAAGATACTTCCACCTTCCTGGAAACTTTATCGATGTCAACAGGGAAGGGGGCACTACTAGAAGAAGCAAATGGCTTCTTGACATTGATTTGATCAAAAAGGTATTAGGGATTGGATGGGTGAAAGATGGATGAACTAGTGACATGGACGAAGCTCAAACTGAATGGGACATAAGAAATACCCTTGGTTGGGGAAAATGAGATGATGACAACAACCGTAAAACATGATCCAATGTCAGAGGGATGATCATATATTAGGTAAAATGTGTTGAATGTGTACATATATTGAGGACAAGGGTGTCGGTGATAATCGATATTTGAATATGGTAGGGATAATGTTGTAGATATGGTGATGAAATTGACATGACCCAACCATTAAGGGCGAAAGGGGTTGTTGAGTGCCAAGGAAAAAGATGCCACCAGTTGTGATGCCAAAAATCTATGCTACATGTTGAAACTTGAAATATGATTTATACAAATAAATAAAGAACAATTGGGTTGAAAGTACACATACAGAAACGGGTGCCCCAGTGAAGTATGTCTTGGTCGTGTGGGGTGCAAGTAGGGAATGTAACTGATGAAGGGTGGGGGCCCCATGGGTGAGTTTCTATACCAGGTAGATGGATGGAGAATGAAATTCCATATGGGCAATTGATGTTGGATGATATGGAGGGTTAAGGATAATGCGGAGGTGCATTTACGGTAACCAAAAGCAAGATGTGGGAGTCCATAACGGGGTGGTTAGCATGATGATCAGGAAGAAGTATGACATTCTTACTTTGATTTATAACACTACCAGGACTCCCGAGCCTAATGGATAGAACAACATGAGTGTTAATATGCAAAGGGGTAAAGATATGTGGGACAACTCATGGCAGTGAGAATGCTACCGGGTGATAGTACCTGAATGCAAATGGAGTTGATGGTACCACAGAGTCTGGTGTGGGGATCCTAAGGATAAATTTCAAGGGGTGTGACTGGGATATGTAGTTGTTTTTAGAGGGCGTTAGTGTATTCCAGTTGTGATTATATACCTGAAGGGGTTGTGCGATGGTCTAGGCCAAATGTGTTAATGAGGTTGATGACCAGTACCTACATGTGCAAAACCAAATACCCGATGTGAAACATATATGAAGATGAACTATATATGACATTTATTTGAGATTTAAATGTGCGAGATATGCATACATGTGCTCGGGGTGCAAAAATAGGCTCCTAGGGCTCGATGATGAAAGGAGGAACCAGTGGTACCATGGTGAAGATGGCCAAGTCAGGATCCCGGTGGTGCAAATGGTGTATAAAATAGAGCTCTTGAGCTCCTGAACAAAGATGAGGAAGTTGGCGAAAGAGGCGTATATATGGACATGGGGCCCACAATGCCACCTCATTTGTACTTGTGGAGGTCTAGGAGTGGTGCTTTTGGATGTTTTCGAGTGATACGAGAGCCTACAGACGTAGATTCAACTTGTGAGAGAGCCAGGTAAGTCGTTACAACCTCCTGCATAGGTTAGGTACTTTTTGCTAGGGTTGGGGATTGTACAGTTGATTTTATGGTTGGGTAGAAGAGACCGTGCAAGACAAACCATGGTTCCCACACACATGTGTGTGGGTAATATTGAAAAATCCACACACAAATTGCACGACTATCTCAATATCCCCCGCGCATATGTGCATGGGTATCGTGTTTATTCCCATGCAGAGGTGGGTTTGGGGTCAATGCGGATGTGGGGGGTACAACCGCGCAGGGAGTAAATTATTCTTTTTGGTGAGTGTTGGGTTTTTTGTGATGATAAAAACTAACTCAATTTTGTTGGTTTTGGTGCAGGTAAATCAATGGACGGACACTATGCCAATTTAGTGGAGTGAGCGGGACTGGGAGACGCTATGGAGGGTTGCGGGGGATGATCCCCGTATTCAGCGACATTTGACCCTAGCCAGATTGCTCTGGTTTTTCGATTGCACACTGATCCAGTCACAGGATTCCATAATAGAGTAGATCATTAGGATGTAGTGGCAAAAGTGACAATTATTTGAGGTGCGAGGGTGCGATGTCCGTATGATAGCGGACACCGATATTTACTTCATCACAGGGCTCCCTTTCTGGGGTACAGAGTTGCCTAAGCAATGGAGGATTCCACTAGGGGTGATGCTAGCAGTGATGGTGGGCCGACATTGTTTGGGGAACGTGGTGATGAGAGTGGGGTCTATCAGCATAGCCGCTATAGACTCGTTGTAGACACAATTTTTATGTGCGATGATCGTATGGATTTTTGGATCATTAGGGACCCAACGCATCTCTGGGGCACATATGGAAATCGTAGAGAGAGGGATGGAGGGGGAATTTTATGCATGGTATTGCATGATGCAGGCTTGCATGGTTGCACAAATAGACAGGTGTTTCTCTGCTAGGAGTGAAGAGTTTGTATTTGGGTTGATGTTGATTTTGTTTATCTCAGAGAGGGTGATTCTGCTACACTCTAGGGTGATTTTGGATACGTCGTTGCCGCATGATCCTCGGTTGATGAGGTGGGCACAATTTTTTCCTCGCTAGGGAGGTGACAAGGTGGGTTATTATTTTACCCCGACGTTTGAGGGGGTCTGGCAGCAGACACCTCAGATTATACTGGATTTCCCATACCACGGATTAGACTTCCGTCATGACCCAGATTTGCGTCTACCGGTCGGTGAGCTATGGGATCATTGAGGTGCGTTTGTTGTACTTTGTATATTTAGATTTTCTTTGATTTTAAATACTTTGATGTTGGGAATACTGATACAACCTTTTTGTGTGTTTATTCATATGTTGGGTCGAGTGGGAGAGAGGCTGAGTTTGTATGGGCGACAGAGGAGGAGCGGGAGGGTGAGGGTTGGGTGTTGTTGATATGATGACCCAAGGGCAGGGCCATCACAGGCTCCTAGGGGGGACCGACATGTGTTTATGTGGCTGATGATATGGCATCAGTGGTCTAGGATGTAGAGGACTTGCGGAGGCGTCTAGAGGCAGTTTTGAATGGAGTGCCAGAGGACAGGTGGTCACATATCCGCAACGAACATATATTAGAATAGTGCATAGGTGGGGACCGTAGCTAGAGGTTGATTATTTAATGGGTAGAGGTGGTGGGTGCAACATTGATCAGTCATATATCAGTGAGGGAGGTGCCCTCTATTGGGGGAGTGAGGGATCCTCCAGATGGTGGAGATCCACCAGCGGACCCACGAGTTGGTGATTTTTTAGGGCTAGGGGCTCCATATAGGTTGGAGCATGGACGGGCATGGCCCATTTTTGTATGATGTATAGAATTATGTGAACTACCTCTTTTTATATACTGAGGGTACATTTTGGGCATGGGGCCTAGCCGTGGGGCTAAGGCAGGTGATGTGTTTTTTGTATCAGAAACCTGTATGATATTTTTTTATCTATATATATGAGTAGAACTTGTGATGATGCTTCTGATGTTTTTGGTAAATATATGTGATGTTTATGAATGTTTCCTTGTTTTATGAATGATGACTAATGTTGAAATGTATGTTAATGTGATAAATTTCAATCTAGGACTTGATTAGCCATATTATCTGCAAACTGGTTTAGGCTCCTAGGGATATGAGTAAATGTGATTGACTCAAAATTGCATGATAAATGTATGAATTGCAAGTACTTGCAACATAAGCATGGATACCGGATGTGATACACATTGTTTAATTGCAGGACGATGAGTTGGGAATCTAAGAGGACACTTAAGTGAAAGATAGGGAGGTGACTGGCCTCTGAGAGGAGGCCAATGATAGCAGTGTATTCATCTTGGTTGTTAGTCGTAGGCATGAGGCATATACCATTGGAGTGAATTAGTACATGATCCAGGGAGTAAATGGCCCAAGTTGTTGAAACGAGATTCTGAGTCCAATGGCTGGCACCATCAACATACTCGATGTGGCAAGCGAATGGAGAATTACTTTGTCAAAACAAGGACAAAGGATTAGGCCAATGGCGTGGTAGGGCGAGGTGGTTAACAAAGACAAAAAACACTAGGAAAATGCAAGAAGATCCAAAGGTAGAGTGGCTATGCTTAAGGGTATAACTTCTTTAGGTATAATAAGTTGACAGGGTCCTTGAGTGTGTCTCCTTCACGATGAGCAAGAATGTAGGATCCTTTGGTGAGGCAATGATGAATGATATAGGGACCTCACCAAGGAGATTCAAATTTTCCATGGCCTAGGGTGTCATGGGAGATATCATAGGCTACTACTAGATCTCCTTCGGTAAAGGATCGAAGTGCTACTTGATGATCAAAGATGGCCTTGGACCATTTCTTGGCGGCTTCGTTGTTTTGTAGAGAGGATCAACGGTCCTCGTTGAGAGATTCACAAATGAGCAATTGTTGCTAGATGGGATTTGTATCTGGGAGGAGATCGATTGCAGTGTGTAGAGTAGGTATTTCACATTATATGGGGAGGACAACTTCCACCCCATGAATGAGATGAAAAGGCATGAAACCAGTGGCAATTTTGACTACTATGTGATATGCCCATAAGGCCGAAAAAATCATGTGATGCCATTTGGTCTTATTTTTATGTATCGTTAGCTGCAACATTGTTTTGAGGACTTAATTGACTGCTTCGACTTTCCCATTGGATTGTGGGTAGTAGGGGGATAGGAACTCGTGAGTAAATCCTAGTTTGTTTGAGATTTCAGCAAAAACTTCATTCTCGAAATGTTTTTTGTGGTTGGACACTAGTTGGAGGGAAACTCCGAAGCGATAAATGATGTGATTGAAGAAAAAATGAGCATTTGTGTCTATTGTATTATTGAAGGTGGGAATCACTTTTTCCCATTTGGTAAAGTATTCGACAAAAACCATAATATACTCGTGCCCATTTCTAGATGGAGGGTTGCAAGTCATGAAATCAATGCCCCACTTACAGAAGAGGCCAACAATGATGACTGGATGGAGAAGAGTAGGTGGTGCTCAAGATTTGTGTTCATATAACTGACACTTGTCCCAACACTTGACTGCATGGATACAATCATGGAATAGGGTGGGCCAAAAGTACCCACGTGAACTATTTTATGTGCAGTGGCTATGCTAGAAAGGTGACCTCAACATGCTCCATTGTGACAAGCATTGAACACTATATATGCTTCCTTAATGGGGAGGCATTATCGGAGAATGGTGTCAACTCCCTGTTGGTATAACACTTCTCCTATGAGGAGATAGCATGAAGCTTGGTGACGGATTCAATGGCAATCATCTCGAGAGAGGAGAGGGATAAATTTTTATGTTCGAAGATATACAAGGACATCTCTGTACCATGGGTCATTGGATGAAATGAGGAATAAATGTTCATCTGGGAATTTTTCATTGATAGGTGGGTTAGATGAGTTAGATGGTAGATCGACCATGAGTTCTGCTAAGATGAGGGATTTTTTTCTTTCGGGAGTAGTGAACTCTAGATCGTATTCTTGGAGGATGATGATCCAACGGGCGAATTTTCCATTGATCTGGAGGCGACTGAGAAGATAGTGCATAGGTTTGGAATCATCCACTATTGTGGTAGTGCGAAGCAGGATGTAGTCATGCAACTTTTGAACTATGAGGACGACAGTGAGGGAAAGAGTTTCCTCATGATTGTATTTGAGAGGGGGTCTTTAGAGATTTTTGCTAATACAATAGATGATGTGTCGTGTTGGTCATTTCCTACTTGGAAAAGCACTCCAGAAACTGAAACTTCAAAGGTAGACAAGTACAATATATAATCCTTATCATAGTCTTGGGGACTAATTAAGGGTGCTTTGTTGAGTGATTCTTTGAGAGATTTGAATGTAGCTTGAGCATGCTGGTCCTAGTGAAATGGGACAGCACATTGTGGTAAGCACAAGAAGTCGTGGGGACGAATAGCATAATCAGGAACAAAACGTCGTAAAAAATTTGCTTTTCCTTGGAGGCAGTGCAATTGGCGTAGGTTATTGGGAGGAGGAATCTCGTTGATGGCCTAGACCTTAAGGGGGTCGACGGTGATACCTTGTTGGGAGATTATGAAGCCTAATAGGTGGTTGGTTGTGATGCAAAAGATGCACTTCAGGGGGTTAAGACAGATATTGTATCGTCGAAAACGCTCAAAGATGATCCAAATATATTCAATGTGTTTGGATCATTGTTTAGAATGAGCAGTGAGGTCATCCAAGTATGCGAGAATGATGTGAGCCATATCATGGAAGGCATATTCCATGGCACATTGGAAGGTGGCTCCAACAGTTTTGAGTCTGAAGGGAATCACTCGATATGCAAATGTGCCCCAGGGGGTTGTAAATGTGGTTTTGTATTGATTTGCATGGAGAATTTGAATCTGGCTATAGCCGAAGAATCCATCCATGAGTGACAGAACTTCGTGGCCAGCACAAGCATCAATGATTTGGTTAATGAATGGTGTAGGAAAGTTGTCTTTGAGACAATCTTTATTGAGGTCGCGAAAATCGGTGCACACCCTAATAGTACCTTATTTTTTGTTGACATGAACTGGGTTTGAAACCCATGATGTGTAGGCTATCGGGTAGATGAAGCCAACAACGTGCATTTTATCGATTTCGGCTTTGATGGCTAGGGATTTGGAAGTGTGAAGTGGTCATTTATTTTGGTGGACAAGGGTAATATCAAGCTATGTGTCGATGCGTTGTTCTACAATGGACGGGTCTAATCCAGGCATATCGGTGTAAGACCAAGAGAAAACATCCTGGAATTCCTGGAAAGGGGCCTTCTATGTTATGATTTCTTTGGGGGAGAATGTGACATCGAGGTTGATTTCTTCCATGACATTGGATTTGACAGAGATGTCAATTTTAATCATGGGGGATACATTTTCTCTATTGCCTTCTTCAAAAGCGTCAGGTGAGGGTATTGGATTTTTTAACTAGTCCACATGCCTAGGGGGAATGAAATCCTTAGCTTCAATGGCACAGACAAGGGAATATGAGTGTGGATGAAAGGGTTGGAAGCCATAAAAAAAGGATCGGTGGTGAAAGGCATCCCATGGGTAATCTGGTGCGCATATAACTTCCAAAATGTCTTCATCGGATTGAAAAATGAAGGAGTATAAGGGGTTTGTGACGGATGGGATCATGGTATTGAGATTCATGGGCGAGGCATCTATTGATGGAGGGTGGGTTGAGGATTGGATAACATCATTCAAATCCGAGGTGGATGGACCTATGGGGGGGAAATGAGAACCTTCATTAGACGTCATGAACCAAATATCCATATACAAATTGGATGTTGAATGGTGTGGAGGAGGGGGAATATCATAAATGGGTGTTATAGGGGAGTTTGGGGGGTTTGGTGGGGAGTCTGCGCATCTTGGTGGGATGGATATGGCCAGTGGGGTAAAAGGAAGGAGGTTGGGCCTTGGAGGGGGATTGTGTAGAGCCTGGTCTGTCAGGGGTTGTACTTTTGGTGTAATGGGTGGGATGGAATCCCGTTGGCATGCTCGTCCCTCAATAATGAGTGGGCATTGATATGTGTAATGATCCATCTAGTAACATCACACACAGAGGCATCACAAACGTTCATTTACTGAGGTGGAGACATAGTAAATGGTTTGACTATTAGTGGTAGTGTGGGGAGCTTAAGAGGGTTCTGGTATTGGTGTTTGTCTTATTTCTCTCAGAGTCTCCCAATAGGTAGGGATGGTTGGGAAATGTTGTGTGTAATGACCATACTCCATGCATAGGGTGCATGCATGGTTAGTATGTAGGCCTTTTATATTTGTATAAGAGGACTCTATTGAGGGTGGTGGCATTGTTGGGGTAGAGAGTAGGGGTGTTGATTTGGTAAGTTCACGAGATTGTGTAATTCGAGCAATGCAGGTCAAAGGTGGGTGGGGTTTCTAATGGTAGTGCAAAGTGAACATGGGGATTGGATGTGTGGTGGGGAAGGGAGAGTGGGGTATTTCTTTTTTCTGGCACCCTGTTGGTTTGTGGTGTTTCCCCCTTTGCAAGTATTTGGGCTTCTTGTAGTGGTAGTATTGCTCCCAACTGTGTGACCGGTTGGGTGAGTGGGTGGTTGAGCCACTGATTACGGACCTGAAGCTATGGATTGAGCTAGGAGAGATAAACCCGATACCATATTTTGTGGTTTGAAATACCATACAGGGATGGATATCACCATATTTGGTAAGATTAGGGTATCACCCACTCGGTATGTTGTTACTCCGAGGGGTGGGTAAAAGAAGGGTATTTGGGTAAGTGCCTTTAGGACTGTCTGCCAAATAGGGAGTTGACCTATTGTGGGAAGGTTGTTGGACGGTTATTCCAGGAAAGAATCTAAGGGGGGTTCCTCAGGGAGAGTTGGTGGTGTATAAGTAGGGATGGGGTTCAACGATTCCTCTAGGGGATGATCATCAAGAATAATTCTGTCATTTGAGGTGACGAAGTAGACTTGATCTACACATGGGGTAGGAGGTGTGTGTCCTTGGTATGAACCAATTAAGGATAGGTAATGTAAGTTTAATGGTATGACATCTACCATCGGTAAAAGGTCAGGTCTTGAAAAGATAAGGGGAAGTATGTTATCAATGTGCCTTGATTGATTTGGTTCATAATGGGTTAGTTGGTCAATAGTGACGATCTTCCCATTGTGAGGGAAGAGAATGGTGTGAAACACAAAAAATGCTACCTCTTGCATGGAGTACATGTAGCTTCATCCAAAAAGGATATTATAGTCTAGTTGGGCATCTACAACTTCAATATCAATGAGGATGTTTTTTCCCCCTAATTCTACAAGGACATTTTTGTAAAGACCTTCTGGTTGGGAAGGTCACCCATCATAAGCTCGGAGGGTGATGGTTGAGGGGATTAATTCAGGGTATCCCAGATGTTTCCAGACATGACATGATGCAAGTGGATTCCCCCTCATCAATGATGCAACAATGAACAATGATGTTTTTGATCTAGATCAGAATTTGGAAGGAAACTAGAGATGGGAGACATGGGTCTGTTTTGTCTACATAGAAAGTGATTAGACAAGTGTCTACTGAGTTGACTGCTCCCAATTGTGAAAGAAAATCTTTCCTTTGGGAAGGACATGTCTGGAGAACCTCAAGCACTGACATGGCAGTCAGGGATTGTGCAAGGTTTTCAACAAGGCTATAGCTATGGCCAGCCTGGGCATGTGGTTTATGCATGTTCTTGTGTAATGGTACATGAGGAATGCGGGTGGTGGCTTCATGGTTGGGTCAGGGAATAATTAAATATTTTCTGACAGGAAATTGGGGAGACTCAGATGTGGTGGGAGGGAGTCTGAGGGCATGTTGTATCGAGGGTTGCAAGTTTGTAAGAGGATTTCCTCTTCTGTGGTGAGGAGGATGTTGTGATCTGATGATTTATTAGTTTGTGGTTGGTTGAGAGGAGGGAACTATATTATCTGTTGTGGGTGGGGGACAATGTCTAGTTGTGTGTTGATGACCCCTTGGTGAGGGATCAAATTTTTCAAAACCACTGGTTGTGGTGGTGGCATGCAGTTAGGAGGTACCTGAGGTGGCCCTTGGGGGGAAGGAGGGCATTGGGGATTCATAGCTTCCTTTATTCACTTGTAATCAACTATTTGGAGACAATGATGGGTGTAATGGTAGTACTTGCCACATAATGCACATGGGAAGTTAATTCAAAGGTTATTATTCCTTCCTTTACGTGGTTGTCCAGTGTTATCACCCCCTTGGGAATTTTGGTTATCTTGGTTGTGGTTTCCCCCCGGAGAAAGGAAATATGACAAGGGGTAAAGATATGTGGGACAACACATGGTGATGAGAATGCTACCAGGTGATAGTGCCTGAATGCAAATGGAGGTGATGGTATCACAGAGCCAAGTGTGAGGATCCAAATGATAAATTTCAAGGGGTATGAATGGGATATGCAATTGTTTGCAGAGGGCGTGAGTGTATGTCGGTTGTGATTATATACATGAAGGGGTTGTGTGGTGGTCCAGACGAAATATGTTAATGAGGTTGATGACCAGTACCTGCATGTGAAAAACTAAATACCCAACGTGAAACATCTTTGAAGATAAAGTATATATGACAATTATTTGAGAATTAAATGTGTGAGATATGCATACATGTACCTGGGGTGAAAAAATAGGCCCCTGGGGCTCGGTGATGAAAGGAGGAACTGATTGTACCATGGTGAAGGTGGAAAAGTTAGGATCTCGGTGGTGCAAACAGTGTAGAAAACAAAGCTCTTGATCTCCCGAACGAAGATGAAGAAGTTGGAGAAAGAGGCGTATATATGTGCATGGGGCCCACAATTCCACCTCATTTGTACTTGTACCTGTGGAGGTTTAAGAGTGGCACTTTTGGATGTTTGCAAGTGAAACAAGAGCCTATAGACCGAGATTTGACTTGTGAGAGATCCAGGTAAGCCATCAAAACTTCCTGCATAGGTTAGGTACTTTTTGCTAGGGTTGGGGGTCATATGGTCGATTTTATGGTTGGGTAGGAGAGACCGCGTGGGATAAACCGTGGTACTTGTGCACATGTGCACGGGTAATATTGACGAAGTTGCGCACAAATTGTGTAGTTGTCTCAATATCCCCCGCACATATGTGCACGAGTATCGTGTTTATTCCCACGTGGAGGGGGGTTTGGGCTCAACACGACTGTAAAAAGGGAAGCCGCACACATGCGTGCGGTTATTAGAGTAACTGTGGCGTGCATGTGCGCAGCTGTATGGAGGAAAAACGTGCATGAATTGCACGCCTAATGTTGGATTTGGTGTGCGATAACTGCGCAATTGTAGAATGGAAATGCATGTCGATGAGTGCGACTGTAATGGATACAACCATGCAAATGTGCACGGTTGTGGGGGGTACATCAGCACAGGGAGTAAATTCTTCTTTTTGGTGAGTTTTTGAGTTTTTTATGATGAGAAAATCTAACTCAATCTTGTTGGTTTTGGTGCAGGTGACTGAGTGGACAAACACTATGCCAATTCAGTGGTGTGAGCAGGACTAAGAGGCACTATGGAGGGTTGTGGGGGATGATCCCCGTATTCAGAGGCATTTTTCCCAAGCCGGATTGCTCCAGTTTTTTGATTGCACATTGATCCACCCACAAGATTCCCTACTAGAGTACATCATCAGGATGTGGTGACCAGAGAAACAGTTATTAGAGGTGCGAGGGTGCGATATCAGTATGATAGAAGACATTGATATTTACTTCATCACAGGGATCCCTTTCCAGGGTACAAAGTTTCCTACGTAGTTGAGGATTCTACCAAGGGTGACGGTAGTAGCGATGGTGGACCAACATTGTTCAGGGACCGCGGTGATGAGTGGCGGGTCTATCAACATAGTTGCTATAGACTCATTGGAGACGCAGGTTTTATGTGTGATGATCGTATAGATTTTTGTATCGTTGGGGACCCAATGCATCTCTAGAGTGCATATGGAGATTGTAGAGAGAGCAATGGATGGGCGGTTTTATGTGTGGGCTTGCATGATGTGGCTTTGCATGGTAACACAGTTGGACATGTGTGTCTTTGCTGGGAGCGAAGATTTTTCCTTTGGGTCGGTGTTGTTTTTGTTTATCTTGGAGAGGGTGATTCTATACGCCCTAGGGTGATTTTGGATCCACCATCACTATGTGATCCTTGGCTGATGAGGTGGGAACAGTTGTTGCCTTGCCAGGGAGGTGGTGAGGTGGGTTATTGTTTTACCTCGACGTTTGAGGGGGTCTGGCGGCAAACCCCTCAGATTATACATAATGAGGGTTGCTTCTATGTGTGCCATGCCTATGCCAAACATCTTATGAAAAATATCCAATTACAGAAGATACGGCTTCGTGCAATCGCTTTTCCTTGCTGCTCCAATGCATTTTAAAGCATTAGACAGAAGTATTGCAAATGTGGAAGTGCGGTAGTGCACTATCGTTCAGTAACTTGTACAGACTCGTCGCACAACTATTAAGAATAGGCTAGGTGTTTCTTGTGCGATATTCATACCTGTGCGAAATGTGAGTGTACAAAATACATAAGTCCATGATCTGCAGAGATGCATAGCTATTGATATCCACATATGCAAGTGTAACACTTATAGGGTTCATTTTCTTTAACGATTTTCTGGGCACCCCACATAGTTGTGTCTTTCTTGCTTTATAATTTTTTTTTTCCTTGCATAGTGGACATTTTGCCTATTTTCAATTCTTGTGCAGAGAATTATTACCAATTCTCTGACATGCTTGCATTGCAGTTCTTTTGCACGTTGCCACTTGCAGTTTCACACCTTGGTGTTTCTGCACAAAATTTTGCTAGCGACATGTTTTGGGACTGCACATATGTGTTGGTTGTGTGTGTTTACATTGGACTCACCGACGTGGAAAACATAATAAACACTTCCTCTATTTTCGACGCTTGTGCCCAAAAAACACATGCTATTGAATTACTATGCTTTTGTGCATTTGCATTTGTAATCGCTTTGCACTTTGTTGTCACAAGGTAGGTAATATGGAACAAGGCCTAGTCACTTTTGGGGAATTGGTTTTTGTCGGATTTAGAAAAAAAAAATACAATGATTTAGAACAAATTCACTTGCACAATGGTTTAGGCATGCTCCAAAGTAAATGCACTTGATCTTGAAGCAATCTAAGCTCTCTAATTTATTTATTTATTTCAAAACATTTGTCCACGACAATTTTATAATCTACAGTTAATGTCAAATACAACCCATTGCATTATAAGGTTGTAACTTGTATATAAATACCTAGCTACCTCCTTTTTCTTGGTGAAAATTTTGTCCCCGTGAATCCATTAGTGATCTCCAGACTGACTACATATAGATAAATTTAATAGTGTTCTAGATTAACTAGATCTCCTTGTTTTCAAAGGTTCCTATTCACTATAGATGCATAGTTTGAAATCACTAAGATTTGAAACATTAAAAAAGACATTAAATTTATGGGTAAGGCCTTTATTTCACTAAAATCCATTGCATGGCTAGTTTCCCCTACCTAGCTAGGGTTCCCTGTCAAACTAGAGGTCCTTGAAAAAATAGGGGGCCTTGTACACCAAGTCATCCATGTCAGATTAGCAGTGCCTCTATTTCTTTCATTGGAAAGCTTGAATCATTTGCAATGCATAATTGGAGACTCACATTGCAACAACTTCTCTGGACTCATATATATTGTATATGTACCAGGCTAGAAATCTATGACAAGCAACAATTGTACATGTCACAAGAAAATTATGTTAATCAATTAACAATATTTTAATTCACTTCATGCAAAAAATTGTGTGTTCCATATCCTAAGAAATAATGAAATCTAAGAAACAAAAGGGAAAAACTCATAGCATTATGCATAGTCCCAACCACAACTGGACTATGGCAATCAGTTTTTTCCCCTGTTGATTGCAATTTTGTTTTTGCATTGACCAAAAATTTCATGTTTTTTTGCTACACTTCAACTTTGTTGCAAGCGATCCAACTTTTCCCCTAGCTTCTGATTGGTCCTTCGAACCAAGACCTCATTGCCGAGTTGGCTACATAAATTTAATAAGCAATTTAATTATGCAATTGTAGAAAATGGTTGGAACAACTACATGTACAAGTGCATCTATAAGAATTTAATAAGCGACTTAATTGTCCAGTTATAGCATATGGTGCATGTGCAAATGCAGAAAAGGTGCATGTACAGGTCTCAAAGCTAGGATGTACATGTGTTATAGTCTCGACCACGTCTGGGACTATAGAAATTGGTTTTTTTGTTGACCACAATTTTGTTTTGTGTGTTGACCACAAATTTCATGTTTTTTTCCATAGTTCATCTTTGTTGCAAGCGATTCAATTTTTTGTCCTGGCTTCTGATTCGTTCTTCAAAACAACATGTTATTGTTGGGCCGACGATGATAATTAAATTCCACACGTTTAGCAGATGGTTGGAACATGTGATTGTATGATTGTAGGACATGTGCATGTATGGGTGTGACACTGGTGAATGTACGGTACACGACAGGTGTTGGTGCATGTGCGAATGTGGAACGGGTGCATGTACAAAGTGTTTTATACATGAGTCTCTGTGTGTATATATACTTTTGCAGAGTTGCATCCCTGCCGACATAGGCATCAATGCACTGCACATTGCAATATTAAACAATTAATAATTATTTAATTATTTAATATTAATAATGAAGAAATAATTAATAACTAATTAATAAACAATATTAAATAATGCACATACAATGTCTGATTAAATAACCATAGATATGCGGGGATATGCCTATGAAAAATTATTCGCAAATAAGAAACAACCCATTGCACGTTGCAATATTAAATAATCAATTATTAATTACTAATTATTAATTATTAAATAACTAATTATTAATTATTAAATAATTAATAAATAATAAATAATATTAAATAATGCACATGCGATGTATGGGTACAGAACCATAGATGTGCGGGAATATGCCTGTGCAAATGTCTCCTCACATAAGCAACAGCCTGTTTCACATTGCAATATTAAATAATTAATAATTATTTATTTATTTAATATTAAATAATTAATAAATAATATTAAATAATGCACATGCAATGTATGGTTACAAAACCATAGCTATGCGGGGATATACCTATACAAAAGTCTCTGCACATAAGCAGGAGCCCGTTAAATAATGCACATATGATGTGCACATTGCGACAACCAAGATGCACATTGCAATATCAAATAATTAATAAATAAATAATTATTTAATATTAAATAAATAATAAATAATATTAAATAGTTAACAGGTTCAATTTTTTTCCTAGCTTTTCATTGGTCCTTCCAAACAAGATCATGTTGTACATTAATAAATAATAGTATACGATACAATCATGAACCAAAGATAATTGTCAACAGATAACAACTATAATAACTTTTCTTGCTCTGCATTGCTACTAATCCTAGATTTACATATACATGAAATCAATTAACATGCAAATTCTACCTTCTTGGATAGGCTGCAAATAGAACGTCGTTTCACAATTGTTCGAAGTATAAGAAGTTCACCAGGTTGATGTAATGAGTTCTATGAATTCTGTGCACAAGTGTTCACAATAGACTGAATGTTGCTTGTACGTGGGCCATGTGTATGTCGACCGATTTCTGCCAAATATCCAATTTTCAAAGATATGGCTTCCCACAATCGCTTTTCCCTACTGCTCCAATGCATTTTAAAGCGTTGGTCAGAAGTATTGCAAATGTGGAAGTGTGATAGTGTATTGTCGTCCAATAACTTGTATAGATTCACAGTGCAAGTTTTGAGAATAGACTAGGTCTTTCTCGTGCGACCGTCATACCTGTACGAAATGCAGAAGTACGGGAGATATAGGTCTGTGATGTGCAGAAATTCATAGCTATTGATATATGCTTATGAAAGTGTAACAATTATATGGTTCATTTGCTTTGATGATTTCTGGGCACCCCACATAGTTGTGTCTTTGGTGCTTTGTATATTTGTTTTGCCTCACACACTACATATTCTGTCTATTTTCAATTCATGTACAAACAATTGTTACCAATTTTATGGCATGCTTGCAGTGTAGTCTTTTTTCACGTTGCCACTTGCAACTCTGCACCTCGATGTCTCTGCATAAAATTTTGCTAGCGACATGTTTATGGAGTGCCCATATGTATTTGTTCTGTGTGCTGGAATTGGCCTTGCGGATGTAGAAAACATTACAAAGAATTCCTCTATTTCTGACAGTTGTGCGAAGAAAACACATGCTAGTGAGTCGCTCTGCTTCCACACATCCACATTTGCAATAGCTCTGCAATTTCTTGTGACAAGGTAGGTAATATGGAAGAAAGCTCAGTGACTTTTGGGGCAATGATTTTTCTCAGATTTAGAAAAAAAAGGTAGTGATTTAGAATTGGTGCAAAGTAAATGTACTTGTACAATGGTTTAGGACTGGTGCAAAGTAAATGCACTTGGTCTTGAAGCAATCTATGCTCTCTTGTTTACGTATTTTCCAAAAACTTTGTCAATGATCATTTTATAATCTACAGTTAATGTTGATTACCTAATGTACTTAGCGATTGCATTATAAGGTTGTAACTTGTATATAAATACCTATCTACCTCATTTTTCTAGGTCACCATTGTCCCCATGAGTCCATTAAGGATCTCCAGGCTGACTACATCTATATAAATTCAATAGTGTTCTAGACTGACTAGATCTCCTTATTTACGAAGGTTCCTTTTCACTATAGATGCATAGTTTCAAATCACTGAGATTTGAAACATTAAAAAAAATATTAACTTTATGGATACAATATTTACTTGACTAAAATAGATGCATGGTTTCAAATCACTAGGATTTGAAACATTAAAAAAGAGATTAAATTTATGGATACAATCTTTACTTGACTAAATTCCATTGCATTTTCCCTTGCTTGACTAGTTTTCCCTGTCAAAATTGAGGTCCATGATGAAATAGGGGTCCTTGTACACCCAATCGTCCCTGTAATACTAGGAGTACTCGTACTTTCTCATTACAAAGCTTGAAGCATTTGCAATGAATAATTGGAGACTCACATTGCAATAACTAGTCTGGACACATATATATTGCATATGTACCAAGCTGCAAATCTATCACAAACAAGAATTGTATGTGACACAAAAAAATTATGTTAATCAATTGACAATATTTTAATTCACATCATGCAAAAAATTGTACTTCATCCACATCATAATACATAATGAAATCCAAAAAAGAGAATGGAAAAACCCATAGCATTATGGATAGTCCCAGCAACACTTGGTAATATAGCAATCGATTTTTGCATTGACCGCAATTTCATTTTTGCATTGACAAAAAAATCCATGCCTTCTTCAGTAGTTCAACTTTGTTGCAAGTGTTTCAGAATTTTTTCTTGGTTTTTGATTGGTACGTGAAAACAAAATATTCTTTCCAAGGGAACTACAAAAATTCAATAGGCAATTTAATTATGCAACTATACCAGATCGTTGGAAGAATACATGTACAGGTGCATGTACAAGAGTTTAATAAGAAACTTAATTATCCATTTATGGTTGATGGTACATGTACGGGTGCAGAACGGGTGCATGTACGAGTCTCAAAGTTAAGATGTATGAGTACATAACCATGTTTTCACAGGGGTGTACTTTTGCAGACGTGTAGACAAATCATCCAAGCAAAGCTCTTCACACATAAGCAATAGTGCACTGCACATTGTAATATTAAATAATTAATAAATAATATTAAATAATTAAGCGATTCAATTTTTTTCCGTAGCTCCTAATTGGTCCTTCAAAACAAGATTACATTGCATATTGCACATTACACATTAATAAATAACATTGTATCTATGTAGGGATATACCTGTGCAGACATGCAAACAAACTGTCGAAGTAAAAGTCTCTGCACATAAGCAACAACACATTGCACAACACAACTGCCACTAATAATTAATAATTAATTAATTATTTAACATTAAATAATTAATTAATAAATAATAACTAATAAATAAATAATATTTTTTTTTTGTAAATTAGAGATTTGTATTAAAAAAGACCTTGCACAGTAAAAAAATATGCAGTTGTCGACTCAAACTTGTAGTGAGGTGGCTGAATCGCCCAAGTGGGATACCAATGCAGCCATCTGTCCATCCATGACATAGTTTGAAAACTAAGAGCCTTTCATAGCCTATATGCCTGAAAAATGTTAAGCCACGCAGGGCTGAAACAAAATAGTAAAACCATAGCGCCATTGGCAAAAAAGTAGTTTGTGAACCTCAGACACCAGTCGTCATTTTGAACCCGGGTCCAATTGAGTCTGCGTCCCTTGCACATTTTTCATTGATGCCATAGCTGGGGCCATTATCCCTAGAGTTGGAGTTGTGTGAAGAAGAGAAGAAACCAATGCCTCAAGGCACTCCTCATGTCGTTCCCGCAGCTCATATCTGAACAACAAATCCACCAAGTCACGTCGAACTTCGAATACTAGGTCCCGAATGATTTCAATTGCACTCTGAAGCTCCATGTGTTCATCACAGTGTGCACAGGGAGGCTGAGGTGGAGGTGAAAGTGGAGGTGGAGAGGCAGGAGAATCATGGGAGGAGGCGGAGTGACTAGGAGAAGCAATCGGAGTGAGCGGGTGGGAAGGTGGAAGATGGGTCGAAGGTGCTTCCTCACTGATTTCATGTGCGTAGCCAAGAAAATTGCCCAAATTATCAAACAATTCGACCATGCACACCTTGGGGGGGATAGAGGAGGAAGGTCTAAGGTGGACAAGTGAGTAGAGGGAGGTTGCAGGTATGTCTTATCGCGATGACACCCATGAGAATTATACCAGGCGGAGCCTCTCTTCAATTTTCCTCTTTTCCTCGACATCTGGACGATGAAGAGGAGGGGAGGGGCAAGAAAATTCAATGGGACACAATGGAGAAGGGACTGTAAGCCAGGGAAGAAGCTTAGAAGTGCATGAGCTGAGAAGTGGGAATGAATGGGATAACCCATCGCCGAGAGATAATGTCGGAGGAACCTACCCGCATGACAAGACTTGTTGGAATACCATTCCATCGTCTTAATGTCGCCTATGTGGAAATGCTAGTGCGGGTACTCTACCTGGAGAATGAACTGTTGTGACTTAATTCCCATAATAAATAGTCAGTGGTGTGGTGGAGGTGGCAAGGCATATGGGTTGAGGGAACCAAGTGTATGCCTTCCATGCCGTGGGTGTTATGTTCGCGGTGACACCCCGTCCGGGGTAATTAATAAATAATATTAAATATTAAAGAAATAATTAATTATTTAATAAATTACATGTTGCATATTGCACATTGCACATTGCACATTTATAAATAATATGATACCTATGCGAAGATATACCTATGCATAGGTGTTGACAAATCGTCAAAGCAAATGTCTCCACGCATAGGTAAAAGCACATTGGATATTGCAATATTAACTATGCAACTATAGTAGATGGTGCATGTACCTGTGCAAAACAGATGCATGTATGTGTCTCAAAGCTACAATGTACAGGTACATAACAATAGTTGTGCAGGAATGTACCTATGCAGAGGTGTGAACACGTCATCAAAACAAAACTCTTTGCACATAAGCAACAACACATTGCAATATTAGATAATTAATAAATAATTAATCATTTAATATTAAAAAAATAATCAAAAAAAATTAAATAATTAATAATTATTTAATTATTTAATAATTTTCACATTGCATATTGTCCACTACACAATAATACCATATCTATGCACATGTGCCGAAAAATCGTCAAAACAAAAGTCTTTGCACATAAACAACAACACATTGCACATTGCAATATTAAATAATTAATAAATAATACTAAATAATTAATTATTTAATAAATTGCACATTGCACATTAATAAATTATTATTAGTCTTTTAATTATTTGTTTTTTTTTCTTTTCCTAAAAAAAAAAGTAATTTTATTCCATAAGAAAGAGAATTACATTTTAAAGATGCGTGTCCACATGCATTTGTTGGACTAAGTCATATAGACTGTCTAAAGTGTCATAGCTAGGACAAAATAGATGTTACTCTCATGCATAAGAGCTACCAAAATACATAGAAACAGATAGTGTCTAGGAATACTAATTACATAAATAGGCCTAGAGGCCTCAATACAACAAAAAATTGTATAACCATAATATCATAAGCTGAGGATAATCAAAGTGTAGTCACAACTAGCCATATGTTGATTTGAATGAAAATTGATGCATCTATTGAGGAAAATTATCAATAAAGGGCCAGTGGTAGTACTCATAAAAGATGCCCTCATTATCTTCCACTATCATCCACTACCCATGTTCCAACTGCAATCCTTCCTTTGAGAGTCGATCAACTTCCATGTTCCTTTCCCTGAAAACATGGTGAATTTCAAAAATATTAAAAGAAACCACAAGCCTTTGAACTTCTTCAAGAATGGGAAGCAATAGAATATTGTGACATTGTGGTTGATTTTGAACCCATTTTACAACCACTTGGGAATCACCAAAAACTTGGAGAGAAGTCAATTTTTTTTCTTTGGAAAAAAGGAGAAGGATTTTTATTGACATAAGTTCTGCAAAGTTGTTTGTACCAAAACGTAGGCCCATTTTTATTTTGAAGCTCACTCTATTGGATATATTAAACATTGCCCCACCTCCACAAATTTGATGCTTATTTTTGGATGCCCCGTCAAAAAAATCCCAAGGCCTTTCACATTACACCATTTCTACTTGAATCTCCCTGATTTTTTGGCCTCCTTTTTCCTAGGGGAAATGTGCCAAGATACCAATACATTGAGCTGCAATAACTTCAAAAGGAATGTCCTTGTTGTAGAAAATTGTAGGGTTCCTGGCAATTCAGGTACCCCAACAAACAAGGGATGGAAGGTATTTTATGTTATTGGTGGAAGGGGTAGAGCACCATGACTTCTAAGCATCCTCCACCTGATGCCCATTCCAGTTGAGAACTCTACCAATCAATCTAGAGATCTCTTTCTATAGGACATAGTAAAAAGAGATGAACATGTGATTCCTCCTCATATTTGCATAAGGAGAACCAACCCGACCCCTCTAAATGTCTTTCTTTTTTAAATCTCCTAGGTAGGAACTTCCTTAACCAGTAAGCACCACAAAAAAAAATGGACTTTGGTGGGAAGTTTAACTTCCAAAGGCCTTTCCACCACCACTCTGGCTCCATGTGGTGAAGATCTATATTGAGATGAACATATCCCATTTTTGGAGTATAAGCCCCAAAAGGATCAAAATCCCAAACCATCTCATCTTCCCTATCCACTAATATGATATGAGCCAATTTTAGAGCCCTGGTATAATTAACTCAAAGATGTTCATCTTCACCTTATATTTCCAATTGTTCAAGGGAATTCCATTCCTTAGACCAAATATTGGTGTGATCTGAATCCTCGATATGACTTAGATAGAAAACCCCTTTCATATGTAGGCATTGAATTATATTTTCTGACAGAATATGCGCTCCCCCACTTCCTGGCCAAGCATCCCTTCCTAATCAAACTTGGTTCCCTTTACCGACTCGTCGGGTTAGGCCATCCCCTATGACATCAAAAGAGGATACCCGAGATTTCCACATAACAGTAGCCACATGGTATTTCTTTTATGGGTTCCTAATCCAGTACTGTAATGAAGAGGGCCGAATATATTTTTGTGTCACCACCTGATTCCATAAGATATCAGAAGAGATTAACCTCCAGTATGAATTTGCGACCAAAGCCTTTGCAAATAGGAAGATGTTTTTTAGACCCCAACCTCCTAGGGATTTTGGGATGGCCAGAGTAGAACATTTTACCCAAGGAGTGACAACTTTGTCGTGATATCCCACCCAAAGAAACTTTGAACAATTTTTTCTGATCTTTTCAAGGATCCCTTTAGGAATCCAAGCTAAGGACATTCAATAGTCTAGGATGGATTCTAGGACTGATGTTACCATAACCATCCTTCCTTCCCTAGAAATCCATTTGAAGCTCCAGTTGTTTAACCTCTTCTCTATTTTTTCTAGTAGACACATTCAATCTACCTTATTGTAGCATTTTAGTTTAAGATGAAATCTGAAATACTTCAACCCCTCATCAAAATCCTTAGTATCGAAGGGGAACATGGCCCTGTAATACATTATCTCTTCTTTTGTCATATTTTGGGTGGATAACGAGGATTTCCCCTAATTAATCATCATCCCAGTTGCTTGAATGAAAAGGTCCAATATATCATAGATATTTTTTGCATCCCTTCGAGTACCATTGCAAAAGATCATTACATCATCTACAAACGATAGCTGAGTGATTCGGAGGGTGGGAGATATAGAAATCCCTTCAAAATCCCTATTTGATTTTTTTTATTCAAGAGCCCTATTGAGACCTTCAACCACAAGTAGAAAGAGAAGAGGCGAAAGTGGAAATCCCTATCGAAGTCCTCTTTCCGCTTTGAAGAAAGGGGAGGTAGATCCATTGATTAATACAACAAAAGAAATAGTTTATATACAACACATCACCCAACTGATAAAATTTATCTCAAAGCCAATATGTGTTATGAGCAATCTAATGTAAATCCATTTTACTCGATCATAAGTCTTGGATAAATCAATTTTTAGAACTGCCCCTTTTAGCTTCTTTGTTTTTATGGAATGCATACCTTCTTGGGCCACTCCAATGGATTCATGGATTTGTCGTCCCCCTAGAAAACCGAATTGATATTTTGAGACTGATACTGAGAGAACCTTTTTTATTCTTCTAGCAATCACTTTTCCCACAATCTTATAGATGTAGTTGAAGAGAGAAATAGATCTGAATTCATACAGACCTTGAGGGGAATTTGTCTTAGGGATGAGGGCTATGAAAGTTGAGTTCAACGGAGTGTGCATATGGCATTTCCTACGAGACTCTTCCACCACTACCAACAAATCGTTACTAATTAAATCAAATAAATCGAGATAAAATTCAATGGGCCATCCATCTGGCCTGAGGATTTTATTTTTCTGAAAGCTTTGCAACACCACTTTAATCTCATCCTTTGACACTTCTTCCATGAGTCTTTTATTATCATCCTCATTTACAAATCTAGGAAAAAAAAGGGCAAGGAGAATAATCTCTTCCATATTTGTCCCATTGGTTGCTTTGAAGAGATTTTGTAAGTGACTTTTTCCCAACTGGGCTAGTGTTGGTTGTGGAGCCTGATTATGTTCCTGATTCAGAGGTCCTTGCTTTCAGCTATGTTTATACCCCATGAAGACTTTACACCCCAGAAGTATGTACACTCTTCCACGCAGGGGAGTGCAGAGGGGGGTACCCCCTCTGCGGGGTTCGGGGGCGAAGCCCCCAAAGGAAAAATTGCCTTGTAAATGTATATTGTAATTTCATTGTAAATCTGGACCGTTCATTATAAGGTCACAGATCTAACGGTAGAAATTATGTTAGGGTTTTTTTCCCTAGAAGGAAACTCTCTGTTATGAGGGAAATGTATTGCGGCTATGCATTATGGCGAGTATTGTATTCTGAGAGAGGAGACTGTGAGAGAAAGAAGATGAAGTTACAACGGGTTTTGTTGTAGGTTGTATCCCTTCATTTGCTGGATAATAATAAAGGAAGGACCTGGCAATTTCTCTGGTGGACGTAGCCCACACTGGGTGAACCACGTAAATCTATGTCTCTCTTGTATTATGTATCTTCTGTGTTTTGTTTCCGCATGTTTTTTATTTTATTGCTTCGCGGTCATGTTTTTCTAATAGCTAGATCCTTGAATGAGGATACCTCTCTACCAAATGAGTTAGTGAGGCTCCAAATTGTGTTTCTAATATTTCTCCCATTTGCAAAGGCCCGGAATTTTTTTGTGTTCTCATCTCCATTGTTTAACCAGGTAGCTCTACTTTTCCTCCTCTAGGTCTCCTCCTACTCCTTTAACAACCACCTTTTTTTCCTTTCCAGAGACACTAATTCCTATTTTGACTCTAAGGTAGAGAAGCCTTCACCATCAGAGTCATATAAATATTGAATATCTTCCTTTGTCTTCTTAAGGGATCTCTCATCTCTCGCCCTTTTTTCTTTTTCCCAAATAACTGCCTGTTGTTTTATTCTCTTTAGATTTGAAGCAAAAATGAACCCATGCAGCTTTGTCCCCATTAGCATGAAAAGGTTCCCACATTTGTTTTACCAAAGATTGAAAGCTCTCCTCTAGAGCTCAGACTGGGTTATATTTGAAAGGGCTAGGGGGTTTTCTTGGGCATCCTTCTATGTCTAGGAATATGGGAGAGTGGTCAGAATCTCCATCATTCCCTAACCACTATATAATATGAAGAGGATGATGTAGGAGAGGATCTGCAATTAAGAATTGGTCTAATCTCTTCACAATTCGATCCTCCCTTGTCCTTTTATTTCTCCAGGTTGATGACAATTTGATTGGGGCTAGCTCTGACAGGCCTACTTCTAAAATAATTTTTCTAAATAAATCAGTGAGGGGGTCAACCCTCTCCCTGGGTCCCCACACCTCAGTTGTCCCGAGAGAAAAAATGATATCTCCACCTACAATCAGATTATTCTTTTTAAGGAAGGACTTGCTAGACAAAGCTTCCCAAAAAGGAACCCTATCTTGGTAAGGCCCATATATTTTAAGGATCAAGAAAACACTTCCCATATATGCACATAAAAATTCAACTCCCAGGCATGACTCCACACACCAAGAGTTTAGGATTTTTATCTTGTTTCTATGCCACCCAATAGCCACACCTCTGGATCTCCCTTTTGCATCCAGACCAATAAACTCCCATAGGGGAAGTATAGATTCCAACATGTTTGAGATTTCCCCACTATCCCCTAAATGTTTTTGAAGTAACAACATATCCAGTTGATGAGAGGCCACCAACTTTTCTAAGGTAGATTTTTTAGATGGTCCTGCCACACCCCAACAATTTAAAGAAATTACTTTCATGGGGGAACCTCCTCCAAGGGATTCCTTGCTCTAAGCACCCCATAAATAGATTGTTGTTTAACTGCCACAACATCTGCAAAATCTTTATTTTGTGCTTTGGATAAAAAATGTCCCCTTCCTCTGCCCTTTGGCCTCGAAATGGTTCCTGGGTTATTCCCCATTCCAATTTTTGCATCCCCATGGAGCATGTAACCTATCTATTTCTAAGATTATACACAATTTCTTTCTCCTTCGAGTCCATAGAAGGCTCTGAATATTCTGGCAGGAGGGAAGAGGAAATAACCCCTAGGTCAGATGCATGGTCTAGACTAGAGGGAGGGGGATCCAAAGAGGGAGCCACAATGGTTGAGGGGAACATGGTTGGGGAAGAGGAGAGATCTTTCGATGGGGGGATCGACATCAAAGTATGTGGAGGATGTGGATGGGGCCGCATAAATGTTGTAGGGGAGGGGGAGGAGAGAATTTTCCCATTCCAATCTTTTCCAAGAATAGAGAGAGAATTAACTAGAAGATTAATGAAGTGGTGAGGTAAAATAGACATACCTTGAAAAGGAGAGACCTGACCACACTGCGCCCCAAAAGAAGTGATAGTTTGAGAAAGGGTTGGAGCTTCTTTATATATAACCACCATTGTCGAGGTGAGATTTACATGTGAATCCAACGTAGAGATAATATCCCCACACAATTGCTTCTTACGAGGTCTAAAGAGCTCCTCCCTGCATGGATCGATGTTAGTGGAAGATGGCCCTAGCATTTTTGGAGTCGCCAAACCCACACGGGTCACCAATGGATCCTGCCTCTGCTTCTTGGGCCTGAAAGATAGTGGACATTGACTCATCACATGCCCATGATTATGACATCTTCTGCACCGAAATGGCATTCCTTAATAATCCAGTTTTTGTTTAAAAATATTGCCACCTGACCCAATTTATATATCTTCTTCCAAGCCTTCCCATAAATTTAATTGAAAAAGAATGCGTGCCACCACATATTCATCCGAGACCAAAAAGGACATATCTGCATCAAGATAAGAGCCAAGTGTATTCTCAATCAATCTAAAAGTCTCCTTTGTCCATAATTCCATAGGGAGATAAGGGAGGTGTACCCATATGGGTACAAGATCCAAACGTTCATTTCCTACACAAAAAATGGGTGTCCAAAGCTTGAAGAAAATTGAGGTTGAATCCACACTCCATGGCGATTTGAGGGCACAAAGAGCATCTTATGAATTAGTAAATTTGAACACAAACCCTCCTCGTGTGATAACTTTAACCTATGACACATAACCCAACTTTCCTTCCCATGAGGAGGCAACCCAATCCTTTAGAGTTTTTGCATTGAAGCGTCAACCATGTGCGTTGCCTACCACCATCGAAGAGGACAAATACAGAACTTGAAACATGGATACATCCTCGCCTAGAACCAAATGAGTCGGTCCTCCTTTTGCGTGTACACACTTGTTTTTGTGCTTATGAGAGGCGACCGGAGGAGTTTGCGCCAATGGTTGGGCCTCTACCCCTATAGATTAAATATTCCCAGAAGGACTATGTGAAACCCTTGACTCAAACCTTGAAATCATAGGTCTCGAGGGTTGTGCATGAACCAAGAGAGAGAGTTAATAAAATCCGCCAATATAAAAGGGTCCGAAAAACCCCATATTGGGATACTATTAACTTTAGAGGGAGTAAGAGAAGGAATCCCCGAGCTTTGTGTCCTAACAAGGGAGAAAGACCCCAGCGAGATCCCCTTCTACAGGAAACCTAGGTCACCGATGTTTTGTTGACCCAGAACCCAATAGTCCTCCACTAAAGGGGAATCAACCCACGAAGATAGGGGTAATCTTGAAAAGAGCTACCTACCGCCTGCAAACCTTCCAAATTTAAGCCCATGCCAACAACACAACTGCTCGCTTTAGAAGAGGAAAAAGGCAAAGTGGTCCCATCAAAGAAAGAAATCCCCAACACCAGACTTGGCGAGGAAATAGTCCCAATAGCCAAACCATTCCTGTTGTCGGGCCTCAAATGAAATGTGTTAGGGAAAGGGCTTGCATGGTTGCTAGCTCACGAACCCCAAATATCCATACCTTCTGTCGGATCCATGCTATAGTCAAATAATTCCTCCTCTTCTTTTCGGTCGACAAAAGAAGACTGCATATGCATTGTGTGACTGCCTACATTATAAGACGGGAACCACCAGCTAAGGACTTTAGCCTTTCCCTAACCCAGGGTTTCCACAACCCATTGGAACCCAAGGAAAAATCCATTGGCAAAATCCCTTTTAATTATTTGCATATGACTATATTTAAAAAAAATTAAAAATAGTTTTTACACCAACTAACAGACATTCCTATCCACATGTATGGAAGAATCATGAAGGCAAAAGTCTTTGCACATAACCAACAACACATTTACATTGCAATATTAAATAAGTAATAAATAATAAATTATTTAATAAACTGCACATTGCATATACAACTATATTAAAAAAAAAATCATTTTTACACCAATTGACAGACGTACGTGTCTAAGGATATACATGTCCAAGAATATGTGGACAAATCGTAAAATAAGAAGTATCTGCACATAAGAAACAACGTGTTGCACATTGTAATATTGAAAATCTTCCACAAGAGGTAAATGTATGAGTCTCAAAGTTCCAATGTACAGGTACGCCTATATTAAATAAATTAATAAATTACTAATAGATTAATTATTTAACAATTTACACATTGCATATTGTGCATTTCTCTTTCCATGTTGCACATTGCACATTAATAAATAATCATTAATCTTTTAATAATTTGTATAGGACTACATTAAAAAAATAAAAAATTGTTTTTATAGCAACTAACAAACACACTCATGCGGGGACTTATCCATGCAGGGATATCCCTGTGCAGACGTGTGGACAAATCGTCAAAGAAAATTTCTCCTCACTTAAGCAACAACAAATTGGATATTGCACATTTTCAAAGCTCTTACGAATAAAAAAATATATATTTTGTTTTAGAAGCACATGAATTGGTTCATGCCATGCAAGAACCCCAATGCATTTCTTGTATAAAATTCTACTATGGATGCACTATTCTTCGAAAATTTCTTAGCGAAAAATCTTTTTGACCCGGGAACTTTTCACATTGTGAGAAGCCTTTTTCAACTGTGATATGTCTAGAGGTTGCACACCTATATCTTCCACATGTTTGCACTCCGCACATATATATTTCTCAGACAATCAATATTTTATTGATTTTATTTTCATCTCTTCTGCACATAATTCACGGCTAATCCGACCGCAATTGTTGTCAGATAGTTGTCTTAGGTTTATGGATAGTTGGTTGTCATTGATACCAATTATTGGAGAGTGATATTGTAGATTGATGTCAACCCTTAGTGATTGATGTAAACCCTTGGAGAAAGTTCGGTAGCGAATTCTGGTAGCACAAAGGTTTGGGTAATGGACCCAAGTTTGTTTGATGTAAAGATGACTCATTATTTTCTTGTCATGGTTGATAATAAGTACAAATGGATGAACTCCAAATTTGTCCCCTTATGGTGAAAGCCCTCACGGGAAGACGCTTTGCGGATTGAGTTATCTTATAAGTATGGTTAGAGAACCCATGCTTGTTTGTGGAATAATGAGATGAAGGTCAATGAATTTGTCAGTGAAACTATCCTATATGGATAGTGATTTTCATTCCATTTCCGGTGGTATGTGGAATTTCACATAAATCCTCACGGTTAGAGAGTTATGGCCATGAGAAGTTGGAGAACCCAGGTTTGGGTAATGGACCCAAGTTTGTTTGATGAATAATGGTATGAGTTTTGATATTTTTGTAGGTAATACTATTATATATGGATAGTACATATAATTTCGTTTCTGGTGGTATGTGGAACGTCACATAACTCCTCACGGTTTGAGAGTTATGGCCTTACGAAGTTGGAGGACCCTCATATGTCATCTAGAAGCCCCAAAAGGTCAAAGTAGTCAAAGTGGTTTAAGAGATTTTAAAA